>JAIUSX010000052.1:3980000-4535965 GCA_026573805.1 Hesperophylax magnus
TTTCTTAATAATATTTCTTCTATTAAAAGACATTTGCAGATATTCCTGTCATACATATAAAACAGTCCGTAAATAGCTCTAATAATGTACACTTATGTAATGAAATCATACTACGATAATTAGTTATATAAACCTTTATTACTAACCTAACTGTCTAATGCTGCGTATACATTTACGAACCAAAGCTGAATCGCAAGCGTACACGCAGCATAACATACTTCTAGAAAGTCACGGTGCCAAAAAGATTCCCCTTGTCACAAAACTAAAGCATTTCATCTTGCATTTTTGCACAAATTATTTACTTTAAGAAAAATATGGCTAAGATAATTGATTTAAAGTAAATTTTTCGGAAGAAAACCAAATTTTTAAATACACATTACTTCAATGCACTGACTTGTATCTATATCTAATTTTTATATTGGAAAGTTGTAAAATTGATAACATAAAGTGTATATGAATCTATTTCATTTATAACCCTGCGTTCAAACATTCTTATGGGATGTTACACATAATTATAAGAATGTGGGTTTGAACTTAAAATCTTGTTCTATTTACAATTCTGAAATATGTCACTATGTCTTGGCATATAAAATAATATACTGTTCCTTTAATGTTGTTTTTGTGTGTTTTTGTAAGCTTAAAGTAATACATATTCGAATGCTACCACCAAATTATCGTTACTGTAAAAAACATTGTTGTGTAACTTGACTATCTTTGAAGTAGTCATTTGGAATCAATCGAGAAAATATATTTTTCATGTGTTTTCTAGAACATATTACGTGTGTTACAAAAATATTTCATAACATTTATTTTTAACAAATCTATTATTGGTCACACATATCTACCATAGTGTTTATAAAAAATAAAAGTGACATATTTTATTTGGTAAGACCTGATTGATGAATAAAGATATTTTTTGTGAAAAACCTTAAAACTGACCTAAATATTTATTGCGATACCTAGTAGATAATGGGGATGACAGATTACGCTATACGCATCATGGCTTGGGCCTATTTCAGCATATCGCTCGCCATACAATCCCAGCTTAATTGGTTCATAAAAAGTATTATTATGGCGGGCGATATGCTGAAATAGGCCAACCCACAAGAATGTAGCGTGGTATGTCACAGGCTTTATTCATATCGTTTTGGAAAATCCATCACGCCCCCCTAAGTTGTCCAAAAATATCATTTATATTGGTTCCCTAAATTGGTAGAAATAAAATTGAATAGGAACTTAAAATTTTAATTAGTAAAAATTGGTAAATATCCAGAATTATTGGACGTGATTAATATGCACAAATTATTCTAAAAACACTTTTTATCATTCTAATGAAATGAGGAAACTATTTTAGTCACCGGAAATAATGCATTTTAATACTCATTTTGAGTTTTAAGGTAAGTTTTTTATCTTCTTTTACTATCAAAGAAAAAAAACTAACCTAAAAAACCTATTTTCGTATTATTATTTCAAAACATGGCATGAACAAAAGTCGTCAAGTATCCATATGTTTAACAAAATAGCTATTAAAATTTAATTATTTTCCATTTCCGATGATATAAATAGTTGTATGTATTAAACTTCTCAAATTCCACTGCACACTTAATACGCAAAAAAATATAAACATTGCACTTCGTTTTAACTTAATTTCTATAAGAAATAACTAATTATGTGGTGGGTAAAAGATTCAAAAGTTCCATTGTTTTCTCAATGAAAGTAAAGTTCTCAGGTTAGGAAATACGCATAAATTATTATAATAACCCAAAAACCTATTCTGTGCATGTTTACTTAAACCCCTGACTTAAAAGTTTTCTTCATTAGATATTTAAGTTAAGGCGATGCCATACATAGTAATGCAAAATCATGTGTTTTTGGTTTGAAAATTTGGTCACCTAGAAATGTTTCAGATGCTTTAATTAAATACTGCGAGTAGAATACATCTTGGCCTTTGAACTAATCGAGTATTTTTTAGATAAGTCTTTTTATAAGCCAAGAAAAAAATAATGTATAAGGCCTTTGAAAACTGCTTTAAAGTTCAAAATCTCCTACTTACGAACCCATTTTCGGTCATGATTTTATTGTATAATGTGGAAAATTAAGTTATTTATAAAATGATCGAAAAAAAATTAAATATTTATGCCTGATCATCCACAAAATAAAATAATAGGCACTTTTTGGCCATGTTTTTTTCTTGCATAAATCAAAACAGGCGGATGGTGTTAAGCGGGAATTTAAGCCTTATCGCCATCTACTTAAAGGTTGTTATTGATAGCGGCTCAATTTAAAATATTACACGACGTAGTGCATCGCCTTAAAATGAAGTGTTGTTTTTTTTAAAGAGCCATTGCATGCAGCGGAATTCGACAAGTTTACCATAGTTGTTAAACTGATACAAAGTGTTTTTTTACATAATTTATGCATCTTAACCGTGTCCAGCAATTCTGTATATTTACTGTAAAAAATGTTATGTCAACCTGTAAATCTTCATATAATCCTTTGACGAGTCTTTGGCAGTAGCTCTCGATAGCGTGGCAGGCTATTTGACGGCTTTCGTAGGATAATTCATTGTTTTCTATGTTTGAAGTAAAGTCGCTAAGAGGATACCCTCTGAATTTGTCTCCTTGGCATGATAACTTATTGAAGCAACAGCCAACTATACATATGAACTTAATTCCAGGAGTTTCTGCAAACATCCTCAAAAGTAATGGTCCTAAATCTCCGCAGGGGTGAAGACCAACAATTCCAAAGCCGTTTTCACCAATGTATTTAGTTAATGACTGTGACAGAACAGATCCTTGTATTTCTGGAGTCAACATTAAGTTCAAATGTTGAGGTTTGCCGAATTTAAAAATTGACTCTTTTTGCAGATGTTTTAATACAAATGATTCAAATTCATTATCGAGACCTCTTTAAAAAAATATACATATTAGTTTATTAAGGGTGCACATGAAGATTAATATTATAATATGTAGATGTATAAATTTAATTTATCACCTGGCTCCAAGAGTCAGTTTGCTTTGCCCCTCAATTCCAACAGCATTCAGATTATACCTATAGGACAGTGCTCGAACTAGATGACCGAGGCCTGATCCAATATCAACCACCGAACAACACTCTTCCTCTTCTGCCACGCTGGCAACCAGCTTTGATATCAATAATATCTCGTGCCTTTTCTTACTTTTAACGTGCTTGGAAAATAATTTTAAAAGACTTGGATGCGTATCACACATTTCTTCTCCTTCAACAGTTGTTTTGTTGCTGTTTTTCATTTTCATAATATTGGCTGATTTTTCTCGTGAAATTGTCAAATATTTTATAGAGCGAAGCAAAGCTAAAACTGAAAGGGGTAGCACAACATTATTTTTTGGTTTTCCCCCCATTAATATCTCTCCTAGATCAGACGGCTCCATGTTTTCAAATGCCTCTCGCCAAGAAGGTGGAAGCTGGTTCCAGTGATCATCCACGAAAAAATCCTTTAAATTCCAAATACAGGTTATAAACAAGGCTGATAGCAGTATTGTCGTAGGTAAATTTAATAGATCTACAAAATCCGTACAGATCTATTTGACCTAGTAATCATAGTTACTGTAAATCGTTGCGATATTGATAAGTTATTGTTACAGTGACATGATAACATAAATACATACCAAAACGAAAGAGTTTAACAGCCAATCAAACTGACGTATTATTTTAAGGGAATGATATATTTTGAACTCATATTCACTTTCAAAGTGAATGCCCATTTTGAATGATGTAAAATTGATATGAATGGCACAGATCAGAAACCACCTGGAACTTGGTGAACAGATGTAAACAAATAGCTGTCAAATTGACATTTGAATGGATGTTGTCTGTGCGCGAAGGGCAGGGGTTTTCAATAGAAAGATTATTTTTTTATTGTGCCAAGTTCAATTTTATTTTTTAAAAATAGTGACAGACGAAAAAAAACACCGAAATTTCATCTCCATTTGCCGAAATAATTTTTTATTGTAATGAAAATTTTGGTTACGTTCCGTAATAAAAATATTTCATGAATATTATTACCCGACAATATTATGTAGGAACCTTCTATAACTTTGTGATTAGCCTAACAAAAAAAAAACTAGTTTTGTTTGTGGTGACTCGCTGCAACTTCACTCTAGTTCATAAAATCGTGGTGATGAGTCCTGTGATGAGGGAATAAAGATGAAAGTAAAGTTTTATATTATATTTAGTAACAATTATGCCAGATAACAACGTTTCAAACGTTAACAAATATTTTTATAATGAATTATCGCTAAAACGGAAACCTTGAAGTGTGTATTTTCATGTCGGTTTGCCTCTTGTCGTTTCAACAAATTTCTTTCAATATAAACATTTTACTGGAGTTATTTAGCTTTATTCTCGAAATAGATATTTAAATTAATTTGTTTTTGTGCTTTATAACTTACAATTTTTCAGAAAATTGCTGATCAAAAGTTGCAAGCATTCTCCATTGGTGCAATGGGGATGCGAACGCTTTCTAGGAAAGAACTGAAAGAGCAGAAGAAAAAGGAGGAAGAAGAAGCTGCTGCTCATGTAAGTAACCGATTCTGCATAATTTACTAAAGTTTCAAAACTGGCCTAACTGATGTGATCGGACCCAAAGGGTCTTAAGAACCATTTCTGCAAAGCAATTCTGTGCAAAATGGCTTCAAATTGTTTTATGCATGTTGTTTCCTTTATAATCTTTAATACTGTAAATATATACTCTATTTTTAGTTTCCTTGATTTTAAACAAGATGCAGGGTCACATCTTATTTATTATTAGCAGACATTGTTTAAATATAACTTAATGTCCAGCCACAAATTAGCTTTTGCGTTAGTGCAGATTGGAAAACTAAACATGCTCATTTGTTTCAAGTGGTGTTTATGCCCCTCTGGACCAGAGTGCTAAAACCGACCTTGTGGCTAACCTATTTCTGTTCCTTAATCTGACTCCATTGAATAAATTATGGTTATTGTTTTGCACTAGTTGACAATGCAATCTGTAAGTTTAAGTACTTGTGTACGCCAGGGCATAAAGTATTTCAATTTAGTGCAAACATATTGTACATTTGTTGATTCAACAACTGTTTCAGTAAGTATTTTTAACGACTCATTGTTTTCAGGTATTTCAAGAGTTTGTTGAGACATTTCAAGAAGCCCCATGCAAAACATCTAAAGTATGGATCAAAGCAGGGACCTACAATCCTGGAGCGAGAAGTAAGTAGTCAATTTAAATAATTTTGTTAAAAATTTAGTCTTTTCGGTTTCATTCGTTGCATCCTTTTCAAAACATTTGAACTGCTACAAAAGGATCACGAGAGCTTCATTCCTGGTATCTCTATCAGACTACACCTTGCTTGTAGTATCCCACAAGCAAGTTAAATCACATATAATGTTTAAAAAAATCTGTCAAAACTTCACAATCATTGGTCATACTTGTCATTTTATTTATTTTATCGTTAAATGTGCGCTGAAAACCAACTACGCATGACGACTTCCTAGGCAGACTGAGTAAAGTTGGTTCAACCGCTCAACCACGCTACAGACAATCCAACTTGGTTGGATGCTCTGGTGGTACAACCGTTACGCCCCCTTATCGTGTACAAGTCATCTCCACACGGTTCAACTTTACGTTCGACTCAACCAGAGTAATACAATCGTTCAACCAAACTCAACATTCTGTAGCGCCCATTAATTGCGATTGAAATAGGTATATTGTAACTGAAAAATATTTATTATTATTTTTTGGTAAACTAATGTTTTAAGACAAGATTTTTTTTATGCATAGCACAAAGGGTAACAATTATTTTTATAATTAATAATTATTAGCCTGAAACACTCATCCACATTGAAAAATCTCCTGATACCCGTTGGCGTCACGTATCTTTTATCAGGAGATTTTTCAATGTGGATGAGTGTTTCAGGCTAATAATTATTGCTCATAAAAATAATTGAAAAATATTTACTAATTCTGCATCTGCATGACTAAATATAAATACATATACAGGTTGTCCGGGGGTAAAGTGCACTAATTTCGGGAGGTTGGTTGATCTACTTAATAGTACTAGTAAAAAAGAAAAATTACTTTTTCGAAATTCCAACTTTTAGGGGTACTTTTCAGGTGTAAACGTAAAATTGGTCTGCCGTGTGGGTCTGGCATTATTACTGCGCTGTTGCTAAATCCACCGTCCCACGAACAATTGCTGTTGGTCTTTAATGGTCGCGCTGATGTTGGCCATTATTCGTAAAGGACCTGATAATTGAATGTATCTAACAGTGTTAGCAACTTTAAATACTTGATTATTTTTATCAAAACTTGTTAATGTAGTGTGTTTTTATCTTAGTGTGCATTTATTAAGACTTACTTGGAAGAACATTTTTATTCAGTGCGTGTTTTCTCCAAAGATTTTTTTATTTATTTTTTTTTTTTTTATTTATTTTTTTTTTTTTTTTATGCTTCCGATTTTAAATTTAAATTTTTATAAATACAAAACAATACAAGAACAACAACATGTCAACTCACCAGAGATCAAATGGGAAAAAAAAAAATTCACCGACTCCAGATATTTTCATATCAGAGGGTTCGGCTCGGTAGAACTTCTAACAGGGCCTATAAATCCTACTGATCCCTCAACATAAATATTTAAAAAATCTTTCGTTATCCTACATGTATTCAAAATGACCGACTTTTGCATCTTTATATATAAATTTTTTGATAGATCTAATACGCCTAAATTTTTAATGAGAGAGCTAGGTATAATGCCAGTAGCCGAAATAACGAATGGTAATATTTTTATAGTCTGAGAATGCCAAATTCTTTTTATTTCGTTTCCTAAATCTGTGTATTTTCTTATTTTTTCATTAACAGATTTTTGAATGTTACAGGAATTTGGAATAGCGACATCAATGATATAAGTTATTTTTTTAATTTTGTCATGTAAAACTATATCGGGTCTATTATGACTAATCGTTCGATCTGTCAGTATAGTTTTATCATAATATATTTTATAAAATTCGTTTTCTAAAAATGAATTTGGTTCGTATTCATAATATGGTACTATATTACGGCAGTCAATCAAGTTATGTTTAATTACCAAATTTTGGTGAATTATTTTTAAAACTTGATTGTGCCTAAATGTATACTCGGACGGTGCTAGTATAGAACATCCCGATATAATATGTTCTATAGTTTCCGGAAAAGCCAAACATTTTCTACACAAATCATCAATTTGATTTGTATCTTTGATTATATGCTTTCTATAATTTTTAGTATTAATGACTCTATCCCGAATGGCAAGCATAAATCCTTCTATTTCTGCGCTCAACTCTCCAATACTCAACCATTTGTTTGACGAAAATTTGTCAACATACGTTTGGTTGAGATAATTGAAGTGTTTTGCGTGTAAAATTTTATTTGACCAGGAATCTAATAGTTCCTGGTTGGGATTTATAAAAATGTTGGCATTCTCATCGTATAAATTTAAAGGTGTAATATTTCTATCTGCCTTGCAAATTATTTTGTGCATTTCTGAGCTATGAGCTTTCCTATGGAAAAAAGTTCTTAGCATTTCTACCTGATTATTTTTCAAAGAATTTATTTTGACTATGCCTCTACCTCCTAAATTTCTAGGTAAATTAACTCGTTCTATAGCTGAATTTGGATGATGGCAATTAAATTTTGTTAGTGTAGTTCTAATTAATCTTTCTAAGTTATCTAAATCTGTATTAGACCATTTAATTATGCCAAATGAGTACGTTAATAGAGGTATTGCCCAAGTATTTATTGCTTTTACTAAATTTTTAGCAGATAGATTACATTTTAAAATTTTCCTGATCCTTGTTTGAAATTTAATCCTTATATCATTTTTAATACTAGTATGGTCTAATCTATTTGATTGTGGGTATCCTAAATACTTATAAACCTCATCCCTTTTCATAGTAATAATTTGGAAATTTCTAAATATACTCTCGTCCCCATCTACAATTTTGCCTTTCTCTATATGGATCGTTCTACATTTATCTAAACCAAAAGTCATTTTGATATCATCTGAAAAGTTTTTAACTACCTCGATCATTTTCTCTAAATTTTGTTCAGAATTCGAAAATAATTTTATGTCATCCATATATAATAAATGCGAAATTGTACTACTCTAAGCAAAACCAAAGAGGACTCAATGAGTCTCCTTGAAAAATTCCTCTTTTAATTGAAATGCCCGGTATTACTATTTTCTTACCTTTTAAATTGATAAGTAAATTGGTATTCCAAAAGGACATAATATTTTCCAAAAAGCTAATAATAATGGGGTTAATTTTATATATATTTAATACTTTGATCAGCCACGAGTGCGGGACACTATCGAAAGCCTTTTGGTAGTCTATATAGCAAGTATGTAAATTACGTTTTCGAGTTTGAATCTGTTTTAGAATTACAGAATCGATAACTAATTGTTCTTTACATCCCATATGTTTTCTCCGACAACCTTTTTGTTGTTCAGATAAAATATTTTTTTCATCTAAATGAGTATATATCATAGACATATGAATATTAGTAGACCTGCCCTAAGTGATTAAAAGCGTATTATCCCCACTCCCCATACCGGTTCCATTGAGCCGGCTGGGCTCGCGTTTGGCCTCAAATGAAATTTGAAAACGTGACGTCATCATTCTTGTGCGAACTATGGTCGAGGCATCATCGGTTCATTTTACTAAATAACACGGCAAAATTTTGACTTGTACTATGAAAACTGGTAAAAATAGATGTGAAAAAAGAGAATAAACCCAATTGTCGTATTACATTCCATATATAAGCATTATTTTACTTTATTTTAAGCATATTCACATCGTATAATATGAATCAGTTGTTACTATCACATAGAGAAACGTCTGGACGCGAAACACAAAGCTGGTTGGTTGCTGGGAAGTAAATTATGAACATTTATAAAAGTGTCTTAACTAAATACTCTGAAACTAACTACGACTCTGAAAATAAAAGCTGCCTTACTTTGCCGAATTTGGACTTCGCAAATTTGTTCATAACGTGGCGAGTAATTTGCGCTCCCATGTAAAAATGTCTATTCATTCAAAGCAGATTTTACTTTTAAGAAGTAAATGGTGATATTATAATGCGAGATGCCTATTTACTGTCAGATTGATTTATTGACGAATCACAGTCAGCTTCACTCGTTCCCTCGTTCCCTCGTTCTTCAACAGTTGATTTTACCCCTCGCCCATATCTTCTCGTCTATTAATTCCTATGTCTGTGGTATATATTAAATCTGTTAAACAAGAGGTTAAAATTTTGTATATTGTCGGTAAACATGTAATGGGTCTGTACTGAGAAGGATTATTAATATTTTCGCTTTTGGGTAACATATAAGTAATGCCCTTAGTTAGAAAATTTGGAAAATTTTGAGGTTGACTGACAAATTTTGAAAGATTTTTTGCCAAAAGAGGATGTAAAGTAGTCAGACGTTTGTACCAAAAATTATGTATCCAATCGCAACCCGTGGCTTTCCAATTATGAGTATTTTTAATAATTTTGGTTAACAATTCAACCGATATATTAGAAAAACTCATTTGTTCAATACCTGAAAAATTGAGTTCTTCATTTTCTATCCATGGAGTTGAATCGTTATGTTTTATATCTTTACTCCAAATTTTAGTCCAAAAATCGCGCATATCTGATTCAGATGGCAACGGAATATTATTATTCGAAATAATATTTTGTTTATCGTCAAGTTTGGAATAAAATATTTTTTCATTTTTCTGGAATAATCTATTATTATTTTTTTTATTATACGTATAATTATATCTTTTTAATCTACTAGCTTTTACGCCTAATTTTTGTTTTAATAAATCCAATAAATCATTGATTATATTTTCATTATTATGACTATCAATGTTATAACCAAATTTTCTACCAATTTCATCTACATGTCTCAAAATTTTCCTACTTCTATTTCCATTTTTATATTCTATTACTCTAGCTATGTTACTTCTTAAAAAGACTACATCATTTCCTAATCTGATCTGCCATTCTGGTTTACTATAACTATATGATCTATCGTCAGAGGATGATAATTTAATTCCTAACTTATTACAAACAGTAATCGCACTAGCGTATACTATTGTATGAAGATCTAAAAAACTAATTTCGTCAAATATGATTTTTGGTAAAATTATGTTATTTAATTCAAAAATTAATTTAGATAATTTCTTTGACGTATGCAATTTCGGTAATTTTGGTCTAACTGTTGGCTCTACATCTATATATCTGTTTATATTATTATGAAGTAAGTTAGCTAATTCTACTACATTTTCATCAACAAAGTTTAAATTTGCAATGTTGATTTCCCTAAGATTATAAATAACGTCTAAGTTATTTGAATCTACTGTAATATCATTGGACATTTCGACTAGAATATTATCCAAACTATCTACATTCAATGCATCTGATATGACATTATTACTTGTGTTAATTTGTTCTAAATTATTTCCCCTTTGCAATCTATCTGCTACTTCCCTTTTAATCTGTTCTAATGTGACTACAGAAATTAAATTATTTTTGAAAATATATCATAACATTGTTCTTTTGTGAGTAATTTTAATTACTGTGACAAGTCTGGCTTCACCCACAGAGAATGGGCAGACATTCATTAGGTTTACGGGCTACATGATGTAAATACCCATGGAAAGTGGACATTTTGAAAATTCGTTAAATTAGTCAAAAGCAGTGGCATTAGAAAATGATTAATAGTTAAATAATTTTATCATTCAAAGTGTTACTAATTTTTTTAAATTTTAGTATAGTTCTCTTTTGAATCTGGTTTAAAACATGCAAATTGTAGCATAATTGTAAACTTCAAACACTCGGCCTCATGTTAGTGTTTACTTACGGTTTCAATGAATACGGGCCGATCTAATGGGCATACTAAGGATTTATATGGGGAAAAAAAGTTGATATTTCGGAAAAAGTTATTTATCTTTTTAACTCCTACCATCATGTAGAATCACCTTCCGAAGTTAGTGCACTTTACCCCCGGACACCTGTATAGAAAAAAGAAGAACACAAGAAATGCAATGTGGGCATGTTTTGTGACCCAAAAGTCTGGCCGATCAGGCTTTAAATTTCCAATACAACACATTTGTGTTTTATCATCATTATGAAATTCAAATAGGATTTCAGGCAAGAGTGGGAATGACAGCGCATGCTAAATAGGTTAGAACCAAAAGGTATTAAGTCAATGATGACATTGCTTTCCATTCAAATCTATATGGGAGTCATTTCTAGTGCTATCTATTCAGTGATAGAATATTTTTTTATTAACATTGATTTCATCAATGGTGAATGGCATAATTGAGATAGATATTTCAAAATGATAGATTATCTTAAACTTCAGGATCTCCATTATGAAATGGAGATTTTTAAAATTATAACTTTATCAAAATACTTGTATTTTTCATCACTGCGCCGCAATATCTGTTACATTATGTTTTTAGAAATCATTCAGGTTGTAAAAAAATTTGCAATTCAATTTTTAAACTTAAATTTAAAAAAAAATTACGATAGAAAAGGAAAATCAGATTAGATTACACAATATACAATTAACTACTGAACAACATCACAATTAAAAAAAATGTATTCATTGACTAACTAACTAACCAACCAATCATCTGCAGGGGTGGGCAGAGAGGACGGACCACCAAACAACTCGGTCTTGGCACACCCTCCTTGCCTCATTCACATTCATACATCTTCTCATACATACTCTTCTATTATTCTGACTCTTGACATGGCCCCACTTAAGTATCTGATTCACATGATTTTGCCATGTCTTCCTCGGGCGTTCCCGACTTCTGCTACCATTCACATTTAAGTCATATATTCTCCTTACATTCCTTTCTTCATTCATCTGCTCTACATGCCCCGTCCCTTTCTTAATCTTACTCATTACGCTTACATCAGGCTTGCACTCTGCGGATCTCCACATTTCTCACACGATCATACATGGTTTTACCACACATATGCTTCAGGGATCTCATTTCTACAGCATTCAGTCTACTTGCATCCTTTCTCTGCTAGTTCTATGCCTCACTGCCATACATCAGGGTAGGTATCAGCACTTCATTGTGGACTGCTAGCTTCGCTTCTTTGGACAATTTTTTATTAGCACCAACTGCATTCAGTCTTCCATTAATGGAGTTACCTGCAGTTACCCTTCTTTCAATATCTCTGTCAGCATTCCCATCTCTCTAGAACATACTTCCTAAATACACAAACTCATCCACCTGCTCCAAGTATTCCTCATTCAAAACTATATGGCACACTGTTTTCGTACTCTCTCTTTCAAACACCATTACTTTAGACTTTCATCATTAACTCATTCTTCATACATACTCCATTCATCCTAGACACGAGAGACTGTAGATCTTCCATACCGTTAGCAATCAGCACCGCATCATCAGCATTCATAATAATTACAGATACTTAACATAATAATAACAGATATTGCCGTGCAATGATGAATACTTAAAGGAAAAACATACCAGACTATTGTTAGACCCGCGATAATGTATGGCTCCGAATGCTGGACTATGTACAACTCCTACTCTAGGCAACTCGAATCAGCAGAAATGCGAATGCTTAGATGGACGGCAGGAGTATCATTAAAAGATAAAATTAAAAGCTCACGCATTCGTGGTAGCCTGGGTGTCACTGACATAAACAGTAAGCTAGAGGAACGACAGTTAAGATGGTATGGGCACATAAGACGGAGACCACCAGACCACACAGTGAAGCAGGCAATGTCTATAGAGCTTCAAAGACAGTCATCCAGAGGTAGACCAAAGAACTCCTGGATGACCCAATGCTCCAAAATCCTACAAAGAAACGGCCTAGATGAAAGCGACACTCAGAACCGAAGAAGCTATAACCTGAGAACGAGAAGAGCCGACCCCGACAGCCCACCTAGGCAATGAGTTGGGATAGTGCTAGGAAGAAGAAAGAAGATTGCCGTGCAATGATGATTTGAAACATTTCTCTAATTAATAATAAATTTCAATATTCTCAGGACAAGCAATACTTTTTTCTATACTTGACTGCTCGGCAAGTCATAATATATCTGTTTGAATAATCAGTTTGTTAATAATTGTTTTTATCTGCACAATTTTTTATTTGATTAACCTGTCCGTCTAGTGAGTTTCTGGAAAGAAAACAGTACCGCTGGAGGGAGTTCTTTCAATAATCAAAATATAGAAAAATTTAAATGCCACCTCGTAGAGTATAAAAAAAATAAATATTTTTACTTAGAAACTAGCACGAAAAAACAAATACTAAGCTATTTAGAAGGAAAAAATAAAAATAGTTTTGCAGAAATCGCCAACCATCGAAAACGGAGCAGATTTTTGTTTTTACTTAATGAAAATCATATTCATTTACCACAATTTGAATGATATCAAGGGGGGAAGTACAAACTTTTTTCACACACTTACATATACGTATTATTATACATATACACTAACACTATTGTATTTTTTTATTATTTTTTTGGATGTTAAACAACTAGGGAGAGTTTCATCCTCATCAGATTCGTCGGATGAGCTATCCGAATGTATTGGCAAATCGTGAAGATCCTCGTAAACATCTTCATCTTCACTTTCGATTAAAATATCAGCAATGTCTTGTTCATTCAAAGGGTTAACCATTTTTTATAAAAATAAAATAAACGTAAAATATATAAATTGAACAAGTTATCAATACGAAACACAAAGTCAAATCACAGTAAAACACTGTCCAAATTATGAATAACCTAAAATAATAAAATGTCAATGATAATAACAGTATAACGAATAATATTTCAAATAGTTCACAGCACTAAGATTAAGGACGGGTTGTATCGGAGAATTTGAACAATTCATCAAATTTCAATGTTCATTTTCGGGTTCTGTGAAAGTCCTATTCAAGTTCTGTTATTATATCATTATAGGCTAGTTGCTTGACAAAACTGAAATAAAAACAGAACTTGAAAAAAAAATCTTTCGCAGAACTTGAAAATGAGCGTTGAAATTTGATGAATTGTTCAAATTCTCCGAAACAACCCGTCCTTACACTATTGAATTTTGTTCAAACTTTATTCAAACTGAAAATAAACACTATCGGTACAGTATATGTAATAAATATTCACATCCAAACATGTGAGGTAATTTTTAATGCAAGATGATTAACCTCTTGAAAGTGGGGCAGATTTCGGAAACAGCGCGAAAATTACCTTGATGAGTTTTTTCTCAAATTTCGGAAAAAAAACTAAGTATTTGCTTTTTTTTTATTGTTTTCTGTTTACCAGATAATGTAGCTAATTATTCATATATAGTTCATGATTATATCGTAAGACGTTTTCCCAGAATAGCTAACTTTATCTGAAAAATTAATAAAAAATTCCCCCGTTCGGGAAACAATTGTCAAAAAAATTATGTTTATGAATATAAACGGATTTTATTATTTCCACACAAACCTGAATAAATAGCCTATATGAAAAAAAACAAACCAAAGGTGTTTTCAAAGAAATAATGGCATTTACGTTGTTTTGAAAATGTAAAATATTTTAGGCTTTTCAAAAAAAAATCTCACGCCAAGCGTGCACTTTAGAATTTTTTTGTGTCGTATTGTATAAAGTTATGAAAGCAATTCTTTCAGTTTTTGGTAGTTCATACTATTGTTGTTACTAATAATATTTTTTTATACTAGAAACCTGTAAATAAATAATGCTAAAAATATATTTATGCACTATGATGTAAATTTTCTAACATTTTTGCCGTCACTTTACCAGCCTGATTTTTGACACAATTATATTGCGAAATATTGTAAAAATTACATCAAAATAAACTAGATAGAATTACCTTTCTAATGGTACCTAACACCTATTATTTCGATAATGAATTTATATCGAAAACAATGCTAATATGTAGAATATTTACCTCAGACAGTTCACCAATTTGAAGTCTATTTCAATATCTGGAATTCCAAAATGGCCGCCATTCTTGTATACACATTACAATCGAAATACAGAGTGGTTCAAAGAATCATGATTCAAGGAGAATAAAAATAAATTTTAGTGATATTTTTTTTCATAATATTTATTTCAATTTTATATAACATAAAATGCATTTTTTCAATTTCAAGTACTGGGTGGTTCAATAAAAATAAAAGTCGGAGATTTATGTTTCATCATATTTATTTCATTTTATATTATGTGAAACACGTGTTTTTCAAACTTTGGTCCAGAGGCCAGGCTCTCGACTACGAAAAATATTATTTTACATATACATATTTATTATGATAATATGTTAATTTTTAGACATTGTTTCTATCCTCCTAAAAAGTGGAAGATACAATGAATGGACATGAAATATTAACCAATGCACTTGCGTTTCAATTCAATACACAAATACCCATACAAAAAATAACAACCAAGCAACAAATAACATCCACGCAACAAATAAGAAACATCACAAATAACAAACACACAATGTACAAAAAACAACCACAAATACCAACATCCAAGAAAAAAATAAAAACACCAATGCAGCAAATAACAAACACCGTAAATATCAAACACCATAAATAACAAACACCATAAATAACAAACACCATAAATAACAACACCTTGCAACAATTAACACACTCCCTGAACTGTAATTATGGGACTGCCACTATTAGGTATAATGAATTTCCTCGTCATGGCAATTTTTATATTTTTGAATGAAAACAGAAAAAAAAAAACTAAAAAAAATAGTCTAAACAAAAGAGAAAAAATATAATCTAAATGGAAAAAAAGCGATTTTAGCAAGTAATGAAAAAAAATTATAAATCTGCAACTCTATGATACACCACAAAACACGCCATGCAAAGGAAAACTTTGCACTTTACGCAATAGGAATCGACCTGTTTGTTTATTTTACGCCTTGTACAAAGTACGCACCTTTTGCGTATTTTGCGATTCCTATTGTCCGTTTCTGTGGTTTCAACTAGGTAATGTGAAAAATTCTCTAATCTGATGTGCGCAGGAAGAATATGACTGTCGTTAGAAGAAATCGGTCTGGGTGCTGTCACAAAGGGAGAGTGTCGCGCTATAAGCTCAAATGCCAATTGCTTCCTGAATGTACGGTGAAGAATGGGCACAGCGTCTTGTTGAAGTTGCCTGTAGATCACCAAGCTATTCAGGATGCTGACATTGAGCAGGCGACGAAATACCTTAATGTACCATTTGTGACCTCGCGTTTTCTCCATGCGGTAAGTGGACAACAGCGAATCTTTGGTATCCACTCCACCCATGAAGGAATTGTACCTGACCACAGATCGAGGCATTTGGTATCTCTCTAACCCTCTTTGACCCATGACCGTTTCGGTATTGTGGAAGGTAGACACCATGGTGACAATTTTAATATCATTCCAAGCAACGACTGAAAAGTCACCACAGTGTCTACCGACAATCGTATGCCGTGGCACACTCTTCTTCATGGCTTTAATAACCTGAGGTACCATCTTTCGGCGGCGATTAAGGGTACCGACAACATCGGTATTCCTTTGTTTCAGGTACCTAGTCAATGGCATGCTATTATAAAAATTGTCCATGTAAAGGCAGTACCCTTTGTCAAAGAACCCCTCCATGAGTTTAAGTACAACTTTAGAAGTTTTACTCGAAAACCCAAGGTGGTTCTCTTCGACTTCTGTTCCCTTTCCCGTGTACATTATAAAGCGGTACAAGTAGCCTGTTGTTGATTCGCACAGCTCATAGGTTTTAATGCCGAACCGAGCCGCCTTAGTGCGGATGCACTGCTTGAAACCTAGGCGACCCTTCCAGAGCAACAGGGACTCGTCTATGCTAATGTCTTCACGAGGAGTGTACAGACTGGAAAACTTTTCATTCATTATGTCCAATAGTGGTTTAACTTTTGCAAGCTTTTCTTGGGAACCGACATTATTGTCACTAAAGTGGAGGAACTGCATTATCAGACAAAACCTATCATAAGACATTAGAGTCCTAAATTTAGGCATCTCTAAGTAAATATCTTTTGTCCAGTATTCTGGTAAGGCAGCTCTGTAACAAATGGACATTGTCATAAATATTGCGAACAACAAATACAGTTCAGGGACCGTCACATCTCGCCACTCCCTCAGCCTGGAATGGGCGGCCATGTGCAATACCCCATCTTCGGTAGTTATCTCGTCCAGTGCGCTCCATGCATGCCTATTCGTTTCCTTTACAATATAGGACATTGTTTCCAAGTCCCATATTTTGGAGAAAACATCATAGGCAGATGCAGCGACTGTCGGAGGGAACACTTCTGTTGATGGGCCAGGCTGAAGGACGGTTAAATTTTCCCGCTGACCCGTGAACGAAGAGAAGTCTTCAGACCAGGTGAAGGACTGCTCCTCGGGGTTTTCCTCCTTCTCCCCCAACAGCTCCAACTCTTCCTCAGGCACATCCGTTTCGATCCCCAGGGGCGGGATATATTCGGGATCACCACCGCAATCGGGATTTACGTCGACATCATCTTCGTCATCATCTTCGCTATCGAAGCCGATAAATTCGAAGATGATATTGTCGACTACCTATATATAGAAAGAAAAAATATATATTCAGCTATGCGAAATTATTTTATTTTCATTGAAAAGCGCCCTTGAGGAAGAAAAATACAAAAATTGCACTGTAAAAGTTAGCCTAGTCTTATTATAATTACCTGAGTCGTTGGAGCTGTAGAGGTTGAAGGAGTTGGATCATCCGAGGGCTCCTCCAAGTCTAGCCTCCTCCTTTTTATTGGCTGACCAGGAACCTAAAACAATAAACATTTATTGTTACACTAATGTCTTTCAATTCTGGAAAAGATGAAGCACACAATCAACCTAATATAACTACTACTAATACACAACATACCGTGATTGCTAGAGGCGCTGCCTCTTCGGTGCTTCTGCCGCCTCTTCTGTCGGCTCCAGGAACCTGAAAAAATAAACATTTATTGTTACACTAATGTCTTTCAATTCTGGAAAAAATTAAGCAGTTTCCAGAGTGGAAGATACTACCAGTATCGCCCTGCTGTAAGACCACCATTCAGAATTGAAACTTTGCTCCAAATGGCTTTAGCCGTGTTCAGTGACTAGATCTGAATAGCCAGGTACTTCCCCACCTTCCTCTTTCCCTTCCCCACTTACCTTCAGCCTCACAACATCCCCCAATTGGGGATGCCATAGTCTCACTGGCTCCAGACGGGAGCAGTTGGGACTCTTGTGAGGTATTCACTATAAAAAAAAAAAAAAGCAAACAACCAACCTAATATAACTACTACTAATACACAAATAATAACAATAAAAAACATACCATCGTTCCGTCCGGCGCTGCCTCTCCGTCCGGCGCTGCCTCACCAGTCCTTCTACCGCGTACCTCTCCAGTATTAGTCTCCATTCTATAATAATAGGAACAATCAGACATATACTAGTATTTATAAATTTTGTATATATAATAATAAACACAAAATATTTTTTCTTATTATTTTTTGGGACACCCTATACAACTGTGATATTTACTAATACTGTGACTTTTGTGATATTTATTACTATTTTTCATAATAAATAATAAATACCAATAAAAATATTTCCGTAAACAATAGTTTACATTTTCTTGGACCTGCTTGTACAATTTACGCGAATTGCTTGATAACACAACTTTTAAAATCTGCCGCTAGCAGTAAAAAAAGTGGCGCTGTCGGTTGAAACACTAACACATGTAAAGTAATCTCGATGTATTTGTGTGAAACGGTAGAGATGCACAACTTATTTTTTTTAAATATTTTCACTAAATATCGACTATATAATGGCTTTGTTACATAATCTCAATTGTTTTCCCTGCATAATGACATTCGAATAACTCAAAATAACATAATGATCACGTAAATATTCCCATCTAAAAATCAAATATTTACGCGCAGCTATTTTTTTGACACATGACATGACATGTCATTTTTTTTAAAAATAATCACGAAGTATTGACAAAAAGGGGGCTTCGATATATAATAACAATTGTTTTTTCCATACAATGATACACGAATAACTCCAAATAATGTAATATATCATGTACATAACTCCATCCAAAAAGTAAAAATTGTTCCTGCAAAATTTTTGCGAACTTTTACGTCATCTTTTATAAATTTACAATATCAAAAATGATTTATATTTATCAAAACACATTACTTGGTCAATGAACTATGTATAAAAACACAATTACTTACGTTTATTTGTTGAATTAACTGATTAATCTCGTTTTTAGCTAACGCTCACTCAGAAACCGACCGTTGGAAAGAAACTCATAAAAACAAGCGACGCCACTTTACCATAGATAATTTATATTTACACGTACAGGGCTCGTAGCCTCATCAAACAAAAAGCTAATTCTAGTCCGAACTTGGCGCAAGCGATTCTGACCTTTTACTTCATACAAATTCTTTATACATAAGGGTTAAAATCGCATTTTAAAAAAAAAAAACCGCCGAATTTCAAAAAAGCCCGCCGGCGGTCGAGCCACAGTTGACTGGTTAAGGACGGGTTGTTTCGGAGAATTTGAACAATTCATCAAATTTCAATGTTCATTTTCGGGTTCTGTGAAAGACTTATTCAAGTTCTGTTTTTATATCATTGTAGGCTAGTTGCTTGACAAAACTGAAATAAAAACAGAACTTGAAACAATCTTTCACGGAACTTGAAAATGAACGTTGAAATTTGATGAATTGTTCAGATTCTCCGAAACAACCCGTCCTAAGTTATTCAGTGTAAAAACAAACAAAAACCACAAATTTCACTTCACACAAGACGGTGCTCGCAATAAAAATGTTGTTTACTACCAACTGCCAGACGGTGACATCACGGAATATTTTAATTGTGAATAACTCCGTTGGTAACGTACCTAAATCGCTAAAAACTTTTGCAAGTTATGACAAATTGTCCCTAGATGGCAGTAACTTTCGGTTCTCCGGAAGAAATTCAATAATTAATTAATTTTAGGCGCTATCGTACGGGTATGGTCATACTCCTTACGAACTATTTTTGTCTCGCCGTACCTGTACGGTCATACTACCGGACAGGTTAATAATACAGTACAGACATAAGAATCGTTTCATCATTATTGTTTTTATGCATTTTTCAGTTCATATTGTATGTGTGTTTTGTATTTTGAATTTCAAATGATGAGTTAATTTTGTAATTTAAAAAAAATTCCATCAATTTTTTTTGTAATGAATGATAATTTTCACAGAGGAGGACACGACGGATCGCGGCAAGTTGTACAAGCCGCAGTCCCGCATGGAGAGTAACGAGAAGTCGTCGGCGGAGCGGGCGCAGGAGTATGTGCGGCTGCTGGCCTCCAAGCCCGATCCCAAGCCTTCCAAGAAGAAGGACAAAGACAAGAAGAAGAGTAACCTGGAGCTTTTCAAGGAGGAGCTGCGCCAGTGAGTTATTGTCACTAACCCTAGCCATTTTTAATTCATGGAAAATTTCCAGTCATTCGTAGATAATTTTAGTTGTACATTAATAGTTCTGTTATTGAATGTTAACTTAACAAAGTTGTTCTGGGCTGCAGCCTGCAGGGTAAAGATTTGGCTGATATACAAACTCTGATGGCACCGGAGAGAGCACCAGAAGTAAAACTCTTATCTTTCATAAAAGGAGTCTTTTTATGTGATGCTATTTTATTTATTTGTTAGAGACTATTTACATAGATCCCATGAGAACTCAGATCATGGGCCCATTGTGCCATATCCCATTTTACCTCATTCCTTTGACAGTAACCTAATCCTTTCAATAAAGTTCACCAGGGTTGTCGTTTGATATTCGGCTATGTCTCCTGGCTCCACATTGTGTCTTCCCAGATAGCTGAGAGTTATTCCCATCAATGGGGGATATTGACAGCATAGGTGAATTGGAGTCCCTTATCACTTGTGTGAATAGTCAAGCGATAAATCCTACATCAAAGTCTCAGTGCCCAATCTTTTTACTCCCGTCTGAATAACCCCAAGGGTCATTATAGACATGCCTCAGCAGCAAAAATTCAATTATAACGCAATCGTATCTGATTGCAGAATTCAAGAGGAACGTGAGGAAAGGCACAAGTATAAAGGTGCTTTAAAGAATGCCGTCTCGGATAGTGAAATCTTGCCCCCTTTCTGCAAAGACGACATGATTGGCTCCTTTGACTATGGAGACCCCAACACTACCAACCTATACCTGGGGAACCTCAGTCCTAAGGTGAGTGCACTCATTCAATAATATGATATCTACATTTTACTAAAATAATCCTTTCACAAGTGTTTGTAAACTTCAATTTATATTCTAACAAATTTTGACAAAATCAATGATATTTATCTTGTTGATTGCAAACATTGATATTAAACTGATTGTATCAGAAATCTTATTAACGATGTTGAAACTGTACTCGATGGAACTTTATTGATATTAATTATATGAATTGCTTAATACATTTATCATAAGATAATCCACATTGGGTTTATCCTAAAATGCACATCTGTTTTTGTTACATGAATGAAAAAAATAATTTGTAGAAAACGAAAAACTCAATGCAAAAATAATCAATCCTTTTGACTCATTGCAATCTTTTGAACACAGGCGTATGGTGGGAATGCTGTGTATTTTCTACTAGTGTTTCTACTGGTGTTTCGATGGAAGTTATTCCATATTAATCCCTTCAAAACTGATGCTCAGCCGGCAGACACGAAATTAGCATTTTCTACACAGGTTGACATTTGACGCATGAAAATCGGTTGTTTTTCTCACTCTTTCATATGCTCAATAGCTCGACTGTAGAATGGTTCCTTGGATTTTAAGTCTCTTTCATATAGGGCTATTGAAGGCACATATTAACTCTTTCTTCTCCAGTTAACAGAACAGCAGCTGATGGAAATATTTGGACGCTACGGGCCGCTAGCCAGCATCAAGATCATGTGGCCGCGCTCCGAGGAAGAGAAGGCCCGCGGTAGGAACTGTGGTTTTGTGGCCTACATGTCCCGCAAGGACGGAGAGAGGGCCCTAAGAAATTTAAATGGTAATGTAAATTTTTTGCGGTTACTGTTTTCTTATACGTAATTAGAAAATAAAAATAACATCTTGTTAAATTTTATATAATGTATTAATGCAGGCAAAGAAATAATGCAATGCGAGATGAAGATGGGCTGGGGCAAGGCAGTGGTGATCCCGCCACACCCCATCTACATCCCGCCGTCCATGCTGTCCCCGCCCCCTCCCTCCGGCTTGCCCTTCAATGCCCAGCCACCCCGACAGCTGATCAACAAGGTATTACCCCCACCAAGTGACACCCCCAACACCCCAACTACTACCTTCTTTCTTTCCAGCCTTTCCGCAGACATGTCTATTGAGCTTTCCATATCTTGCTGCTTTTCTAATAGGATGTTAAAGATATTCCTGCTTAAATGTGCCGTTTCCCAGTGGAATTACTAGACCTTGACTGCGTACGATAGAGATCTCTCTCTAATATCTTGGAACTAAGTGAAGTGTTTACTGTGGACTTGGACCTTGGAGGAAAGGTAGGAGTACGGACTATAAACTAATGAGGAGTACCTGATCGTCCGAGGACTATAGGTTAAAATGCTACTTGTGATTATTAATCTGTGATATTTACAATTTTTTTCTTATTGTCTTACTATGTGATAATCTATTTTTTCTAGTGAATAAATTTAATGATTACCATACACTGATTTTCTCTATAATATTTAAAATGTTAACATGTTTATCCTTTTTTGTTGTTGTTTTGAAAAGCATTAACACACATTAACTATGAAGAGTGCTAGATATAATTTGTCTCTTTAAAATCAAGACAATTTTTAAAACATTCCTGCATTTAATTATATATTTGATAAAAAAAAAAATGATATTAGCCTCTATATTATTTCCATTGAAAAGTCTATTGTACAGTAATTAATATTCAATGGTGATTTTCCTGTTTTACAAAGTTCATGAGAAACTACAAATAAAATATTGAATACTCAAAGAATAATGATTAATCTTCTCAAAAAAAAAAATAGGGCCAAATATACTTTATTTAGGATTGAACTAAGAAAGAAGCCATTTGAAAAATAAATGTTGCGTCCACAAAAGCATTGTGTTGGAGCTTGTGTAAAATGAAATCGCTGCATTGTAGATCCCCCGCCTCCGACCAGGTGAAGCATTCCCCACTGAGCCGGAAGACAAGGAGGCTCTCAATAAGGTACAGTTCCTATCTATACCACCATAATGACCACACATCCAATCACACATCCAACCATCACACTTACACTCACCACACTGTAGCTAGACCGGAAGCAAAAGAAAGGACATGGTTTATTAGTAGGTCGTTGGCGCTCGTTGGTGGCTTGCCACACCGCCCGCACCTCCCTTCATTCCAGACAACACTAAGGAACACTTTTGTTTTAGGTCTAACTATAAAAACCGTACACTTACCAAAATGTAATGATTCACATTTACACTGAACAAACTATTCACACTCACACTTTCCAAACTGTTTACACTTACACTTACCAAACTGTTTACACTTACACTCTCCAAACTGTTTACACTTACACTTACCAAACTGTTTACACCTACACTGATAGTGCCTACATTCAAATTGTTGTCAAATCTTAAATGCTACTGATGCCGAAACGGATATAATCCTATGGCATTTAAATCTAATTATTAATTTTACACTAAAATGTGTGCTGTCCATTTCATTCTATTAAGTCCTCAATATCAATTTGCCAGCAGACAAAAATTAATGTTGGCTTAGGTACTTAAACATAATAATTACATATTCAAACATCTTATATGGTGGAAGAACACAGCAGGCCTGAAGGTTTCTGCAATTGCTCAGTTGTAAGAGCAGTCACCTGTTTAACATCGATCCTGAAATTCATATCTCGATTGTAGCAAGAACTCTTTTTTGTGTATTTTTTTAATACAAATGATTTGATATCTTTTTGTTAACCGTATTGAGGATTTACTTCTGAATGCTTGCAGACTGTGAACATATTCAGCATACATTCCTTCCATATTCTGTTTAATGCATGCGTTTATCCATGCCCTTCATCCTTACGTTTTTCTCCTTTTAAATTTTCATAAGTTTAATCTTACGCTATCATCATCATCACGCAAAATATAATTTTAGCTTTGCTAAAACACCCAGTGAGCAAATCATGTAGTATTGTACCATGATTTATGTATTGTGCTTGACACAATGTCGCACTTTATTTTAATTTCATTTGTAGATACACAACACAATTTTACTTCACACGTCTAAAAAACATAAATATGTATACACTAATAATTGTTCTATGGTACCTAGGTACTATTTTTTTTTAATGAATTATTTTTATAGTTTAAATATTATTAATTTTTTGAATTCCTTTAAAATTTTAGTGTCATTTATTAAATAAAGTTTTCTTTAGTTTGCTTCATATTTTAATTTTATAAGATTGCTTATGTCTGTGTTCATTTTTTTTTTTTTGATAATTTTTTTTTCTAATATTTTTTTTCATTATGTTATGAAAATGCCTTCAGGAAAAAGAATATTTAGGAATTACAAAAGTAATTCAGTAGTGTAAAAGGTATACCAGAATTCAGAATGAAAGTTTCATGATTGTCCTTAATGTTCTAGTGGATGTGGTTTTGCCTCTGCGCTCCATTTATTAATTGGAAACATTGAATAAGTCGGGTGTCGTTGACTCTTGACATAACCGGCAAACACACAACATTCACTGAATTGTGTGGTAACATTTAACTGTTCTGCTTCATTCTTGATACGCATAAATTATTGAAATAGCACTTTGTTTAACTTAATTACTACAAGAAACAACGGGGGAATTAGTAAAATTTTATCCAAGTTTGATTGAATCAATTAATTCTAAATAAATTTGAATCCCCTAATAAATGAAACATGTACCAGCATTACCTAATTAAGTAATGAGGTAATTTTGGATTGGATGAAATGTGACTATTTGATAATGTATGTGACATCCTCCTCTCGAGTAAAAGAAAGCAATTGCCAAACAGTGTTGTGTATTTAATGTGATGTTGGATCTATTTGTATCAACTATTATTAATGATTGGTTACGATGTTGGTTGGGCGCATTTGCTGTTCTACAGATTTTGTCGCAGTCTATTGTCAAGGTGGTTATTCCCAAGGAAAGGTAATTCAAACGTCTCTATAAGTCGTATATTATTTGACCATTTGCTCCGCCTCTCCCGTCCGATCCCCCCTTTGTTTGTATTCCCACAAGCTGTCTCCCCCTTATTACACAATCACCCCGTACTGTGGGATACTCGTATATCTATGCTGAGAAGACTCTGTTGGTGAGTGTTAAGTTTTACATATTATACTCTTTTTCATGAAGCGAAAGATTTGAAGTTATTGAATGAATGTGTCTCAATAGAAACTATGAAATCAATCAGCATTCTGTAAAAAACTAAGGCTCAGTTGTTGCGCAGAAATTCAATAGTAACATTGTCTTCAATAAGCCATTCAGCGCCATTTGTAAGGTCCCTGTTAAACGCTGATCCTAAGTGCATTTCAGCTGTCTATCAAATTGTAATAAGCTAATAAGCTTAAAAACATGATAGTTATCCTCTTATGCTGATGAAAATTTGTTGAAAAGCTGAAACGGACTTAGAAACGGCGTTTAACGGGAACCTTTCAACTATCAAAAAAACAAAACGGTGTGAATGGTCATTTGATGACTGTCACACGTGAAATTCTGGGAAACAACTGGGTCTTAAGGTGTTAGATCACCAAGTGTCTTTTTTAGGTATGAATATATTTTTATTTGAAACTGTTTTGATTATAATTATCTGTGTTATGAAGAGTAATTGAAATAGTTTGAATTCAAAATACTTGTATTGTAAAAGTAATATGTTTTTGGAGTTTCCATTGATTACCCCGCTAATGTTATTAGGCAATCATTGATGTTGATCCACCGCATGGTGGAGTTTGTGATTCGGGAGGGGCCCATGTTCGAGGCCATGATCATGAACAAGGAGTTGACCAATCCACAGTTTAGGTAACTTTCTTTCAATTATTTTTGCGTCATTTTTATTTTTCTAGAATATCCACTTTAAAAAGACAGAAATAACCCATATTTTTTCACACCAATTTGAGTTTATTAATCTGTGTTTTCATTAATAATTGATTATTTTCACATTTGTTATTATTTTTAAAAATATCTACATAAGTATCTCTGCAATTTTTGACAATTCTCAAATTTCAGGTTTTTGTTTGAGAATCAAAGTCAAAATCACGTTTACTACCGGTGGAAGCTGTTTTCTCTACTCCAGGGAGACTCGCCGAAAGAATGGAACACCAAGGAATTCAAAATGTTCAAAAGTAATTCAACGACTCTTACGTACTGTTTACATCATGCATATAATTATAATCTGCATGAAATAAGTTTTTATTTTTATTTTGAAGGTGGGTCAATATGGCGTCCTCCAGGGATGAATGTGTACACGCAGGGGATGCCAGATGATCTCATCGAAGAAGATGAAGTGAAGGACACCAAGGGAACACTGAGCAAAACGTAAATACATACAACCAACTCAATATAAATTTCATTTTATTCCTTTGATCCCTAACCTCCTTTCAAACGGAGTTTTTTTTTTTTTTAAGTTATTGTAGAAAGCAATCATTTTGTGTTGTGAAAGAGAAACAAACACTTTGTTTTTAAATTTATTTACCAATCGGTTTCGTTTGGCGGTTCATCGGGGTAATTGTTACCCTGATGAAGCCATGCTAACCCGGTTGGTACTCGCTTGTACCTAGATTGCATGTAGTTTTCAACACTTTTTGCAAAAAGTGTAGATGTGTTCAACTACACGGAATATAGTTACAAGAAGGCTATAATAACATATCTCTGCAATAATTAAAATTAAGGTTAGAGTAATACTTTTCTTCTGCATTTGCGGAAAACTCGACCCTCGACGACGGGGGTGCTGTTCCGCCGTCGGTTCCTCACTGCGGCTTCTATATGAAAAAGCTGAGGATCCGGCATCGGGATGTACTCCACGTCATACGGGGGCTCGATGTTAACAAAGCTAGTGGACCTGATGGAATACCTGCCTTGGTATTGCAGAGGTGTGCTGCGGAAATAGTTCCAGTTTTGACAAAGCTCTTCAAAATGTCCCTGAAGTGTGGCACTGTGCCCTCTGGTTGGAAAAAAGCGGTAATTCACCCTATTCCCAAGAAAGGTGACCGCTCCAACCCGGCCAACTACCGCCCCATAGCGATCACATCAGTTCTGTCCAAAGTGATGGAACGTGTGATCAACGACAAACTGCTCACATACCTCGAGAAGAACAAAATTATCAACGACCGTCAATACGGATTCCGGCGGAACCGCTCGTGCGGTGATCTTCTCGCGTATGTGACGCATGTTTGGGGGCGGTGCCTGGAACGTCACGGTGAGACCCAAACGGTCGCACTAGACATATCCAAGGCCTTTGACCGGGTCTGGCACCGAGGACTTGTCAACAAATTGCATTCTTACGGACTTCCCGCATCCCTGTGTACGTGGATTGCTGACTTTTTAAGGGATAGGTCGATTCAGGCGGTTGCTGACGGTTTCACCTCTTCCTCGCACTCCATAAATGCTGGCGTCCCACAGGGATCGGTTCTGTCTCCGACTTTGTTTTTGTTGCACATCAATGACCTTTTGACATGTGCACCGATTCATTGTTACGCGGATGACAGTACAGTTCATGATAGCTTTTTGTTTGACAAGCCCCCAAAGGGCACACAAACTCCAACGGCTCGGAGGGCTTTGAAGCAGAGAATGGACGGTTATCTCGAGAGTATTTCCTCCTGGGGTAAAAATAATCTCGTCGAATTTAATGTTTCAAAGACCCAATCCTGTCTGATTACGTCTAAAAGGGATCCAAATGATAATCTAGTCTCCTTCAACGGAAGCAATCTTCCGAACAGGCCTTCCATTGATATGCTTGGTGTAACTATAAGTGACCAGCTCAGGTACGGGGGCTCCATCGAAGCCAGAGTAAAGTTGGCCTCTCAGAAGCTGGGCGTACTGTACAGGGCCCGCAGATACTTTAATAGTACACAACTGCTCACCCTGTACAAATCGCAAGTGCGCCCTACTGTCGAATTTGGCAGCCATCTCTGGTCTGGAGCCCCAAAATACCTGAAAAAAACCCTTGACTCTGTGCAGAAACGGGCGGTCCGTTTGATAGATTCCCCAATCTTAACAAACGGACTGCAATCTTTAGAGCACAGACGTCGGGTAGGTATGCTGTCCTTGTTCTATCGGTATTACAATGGAAGATGCTCTGAGGAACTAGCGTCATTGATCCCTTCGGCGCCGGTGCGTAGTCGGGATACACGCCAAACGCGCGCCCAACATTTGTACACAGTTGACACTTGTCACATGAGAACGGGTCGCTTCTACGATTCGTTCTTAAGTTCAACAGCTCGGCTGTGGAACGAACTGCCGGCCTCTGTGTTTCCTCCCTCCTACAACATGGGACTCTTCAAGACCCATGTTCACTCCTTCCTCTCCACAAAAAGACCCTCCACACAGCATCCCCAAAGATGACATAGGCCCTGAGGGAAATTATTTTCTTCAGGGCCTCCTGTGTGGAGTAAATATAAAAAAAAAAAAAAAAAAAAAATGGGTTCTACATAATTCTACTTTTTAATACTGTTCCACTGAATTATTATGTATATGTTCGTAAAAGCCCAAATGGGCGTATAATATATTATATATAAATACAGTATTTAAAGACTTTCTTTTGTAAGGAGATTTGTTGGCATCTTGCTGTCTCAATAATAGATGTGATGTAGCAGTTTGCTCCATTAATTATAAAAACATTTCCACTGCAGGCAACGCGAGCGTCTGGAAGATCTGATCCGGCAGCTGACTCCGGAGCGCTGGAAGGTAGGTGAGGCGATGGTGTTCTGCATGGAGCACGCAGATGCGGCCGACGAGATCGCCGATTGCCTGGCCGAGTCGTTGAGCTCCGTCTCCACAGCCACGCACAAGAAGGCGGCGCGCCTCTACCTGCTGTCCGACGTGCTGCACAACACGGGTTCCAAGATGTCCAACGTCACGCATTTTAGGAAGGCGTAAGTACTTTTGAGTTGTTTAGCTATAACTAAAGTAAAGTGCCTTACATTCTTTGAAACTCCCAAATTATCTGTCCCAAAGGAAAAATTTTGTATCAAAACAAAACAGCACTATAGTAGTCCCAGTGAAAGATGTAGGTGACATCATCATTCTAGTATCTTGTCTTTTTCGTTTTCGAACAAGACGTGTGAAGAAAGAGAATGAACATGGATAACGTCCATACAAGTTCTCGCTTTGACTAGTTTACTGGCTTTTTTTTACTGTTTTAAAAATTGTTGCTTCAAGAATTTATTGTCAATTAAAACGTTGTTGTTTTCCAACAATTGATTGTTATGTGATGTTGTTGTTTTTACACCTCACTTGTATCCATAATAATATTATATTGGGTTTGTTATAATTTTGCTGAGTTATTTTTCACAATATGTAGGTACATATATTTGTTTAAAAAAAATATTTGGAAGGAATATACAATAATAAGTGTTTTGAATAATTTTTTTTTTTTTATAACTACACTATCAGTGTACAAATTGGACACGCTCTTGCATGTGTCACAACTAGATTAAATAATTGATGATTGGAGCATCTACCATTGAAATACCGGTAGAACAAGAATAGCATTCCCATTGTGCTTGTGCCTGTGCTCTAAAGATTGCAATTCAATCAATTGCAATGTTGTATTTGTTTTGTTTTTCTAGATTTGAGTCGCGCCTGGTGCAGATAATGCTGGAGGTGTATGCGGCCACATCGCAGCAGGAAGATCCACTGCTGAGCGAGGGCCTGAAGATGCGTGCCACCAACATCCTGCGCGCCTGGAGCGACTGGAACGTCTACCCCCGAGAGTTCATCATGCGCCTGCACAGTGCTCTTAACGGCATCGAGCTCAAGGTGGAGACCCATTCATTCATATTTTTGCTCCATAAAATTGCTTCAATTTATGCTAATCCGAGAGTCTAGTCTTGAAAATGTACCATCCATAGATAATAGGTACAAAGGAGATGGGTCATGAATCATTACAAACCCACACATACATAAATCACATCTATGCTTGGTGGCACCACGCTTTTATTTTGCTCTATACATGTAATGCGCAACTTTCTTTGGCTCCGACAGTCTGCAAACTTCCACGCCATATCTCTTTATTTCTATTATCTGTGGCGCCATCACAATATTATTTTCCTTATAGTTTTTATGTTATTGACTACGCTTATTATTAATTAGAGGTTGCTTGAAGGGGTACGCGCATGCATTTTACTGACAATGTGCGGTACGGAGTGTACAAATATTTTGGCTAGAAGGTGTTTCAAGTTTGGGCTCTTTCTCGAAGAGAAAGAAAAAGTACTGAGGAAAAGCTTGTTGGGAACCTCTGCTAGTGGATGCAATTTGTATGCCTTGAGCTATAACTTGTTTTAGTGATTGTCTAAGTTAGCAGTAGGAGTATATTTGTGCAGCGCCCTTGAGATATAACTTGTTTTAATGATTGTTTAAGTTAGCAGTAGAAGTATATTTGTGCAGCGCCCTTGAATTATAACTTGTTTTAATGATTGTCTAAGTTAGCAGTAGGAGTATATTCGTGCAGCGCCCTTGAGCTGTAACTTGTTTTAGTGATTGTCTAAGTTAGCAGTAGGAGTATATTTGTGCAGCGCCCTTGAGATATAACTTGTTTTAATGATTGTCTAAGTTAGCAGTAGGAGTATATTTGTGCAGCGCCCTTGAGTTATAACTTGTTTTAATGATTGTCTAAGTTAGCAGTAGGAGTACATTTGTGCAGCGCCTTTGTGGTGATTTTTCACAAAAATGGTGCTATTTAAACAATCCAAATATGATGACATGTTTTATGAAACATACAGATTTGGGTTGTGGGTCTGTCTGTAACTCTAGTGATTCGAACTCTGTCTCAATGAACTTTTATTTTGAATTAAAGTGTCATTTTCTAAATTGGAACTGATTGTGTCAAGAATTCACACAAGCAATAAAGTTATTTTAATTGCTCTTTTCCAAATTGGAACTGATATGTTAAGAATTCATCAGACAAGTGATAAAGTACCTACCTATGATATAATGAAACAATATTTTTTTTACCAGAAAAATACAATAATTCTGTTAAAAAAATGTGTATATCTTTTATTTAACCCCTCCGACTTTTCGCGAACTTGAAGCTAAAATGTCTTTACCGAAATGTCAATTTCACGAAAACGTTGTGTTATTACCGCCTCACAATCAAAGCTCTATAAATGAAACATTACTGAACGGAGCCGAATAGTAAAAACTGTTTTAGAAAGGTTACAAAATAGGCTTTCAAATTGTTGTATCATAAATAAATATTAACATTTGTAAATATTTAAATTTAGAATGGAAACATGAAAAAATTGTAAAAATGACTCACCTGTAATGTTTTATGTAAAAACGATACTAAAATCACGGATAATGTAAAAAAAAACACTTATTTCATCGTACAAATGTACAATAAACAATTCTGTCACTTCACTTTTTGACCATTTCATACAAAATATATTTTTTAAAAAATAATTAAAACTAACGTCGTTTTACGATTTGGCGGGTAAAATTTGCTTCCACTGAGTAGGTCTTTTTACGGGTTTCTATGGATAACTTTGAATAGAGATGTGAAGCTTCATTCAATACGAATATTCTACTTTTTGTTTTAGGGATGTCACTAGAAGAATAACGGAGTTATGACGATTTTTGTGGAAACACACGCGTTGACGTGTAAACACGCTTATTGTACTTGACTGCTATCGTTATTTTATCGTGTATATCTGCTTACGTTGCTGACCGGTTAAATTGCTTAGGTTTCATCTTGACATAAGTAAAGTTAGATTTTCTGTTTTTTTTCTACGCTTTTTCCATATTCAAGAAATCCTTATTTATGAACTAACTAGATTTACTAGCAAAATATGTTTCCTGTAATTTTTTACGGGTCTGCGCTAGTTATTATTATAAAATGTGAACTTTATCACATTGTATTACTGATTCCAATTCCAGTATACCTTGTTTGTGCCTCCACCATATGATAAAAGAACACTGATTGACCAAGATATTTCCATTAATTGATCGACTAATATTGATGGTTATTTCAGGAGCCGGAGCCGGAGCAGATGGATGACAACGAGGACCAATCGGGCAACATCTCGGGGTCGGGCGAGGGGGAGCCGGATGATGAAGGGGAGGAAGGGGGCCCCCTGGACGGGGCGGCGCTGCTGAAAGCGGCACAGGGCCTCAACCTGAAGGGGGCCATCACCTCCACACCCAAACCGACCAGTGTGGTGGATGATATCGACGGGATACCATGTGGGTTCTGTTTATTTATTGTGATGTGATGATAGCATTTTCTTCTATAGTTGTTTCCTCATTCCTGATGGTTAGGGCCCCCATTCCAATTTCCCAGATGAACAAGGCTGCTCCACTCCTGGCCATCATGCGCTGTTTGAAGAGCTGCAGACACCAACCATTTCAAAATCATTATAAGAAAAATACGGCAGAAATTGTTGGATGCAATTGATTTATAGCGCAGTAGAAACCCGTTAATTCAAAATCTACTGGACGTTAAACACTAAATTTCCGTTTCACGAATTCTCACGTAATTCGAAATTTTAATAAAAAGATGCCGTGTTGTGCTTCCTCCTTTAGCCAACGTTTCGGACAATGTAAGGCTGTCACATAATATTATAAGGATGGAATTATTTGGGAGGAGAGTATTGGTACCGCCATCCCGAGAACCATTCGTTGGATAACCGACACCTCTGCCATAGTGATAGTCACCCAAAGTGTTTCGCTACGTTTGACGATTTATTAGCAAGGGTACCCGGGTTCGTGGAGTGAGGTTTTTCCAGGATTTGGTGGCGGATGCGTCTACCCACCAGTTGCGTGGCGTGCCGGATCGGGAGAGGTCAATTGAGGGAGACTGTTGGGAGACCGACCTCTCCATCCGGACTCTCTTAACCCATCGCCTTGCTCCGCAGTGGGAGGGATGGAATCATACTCCTGGCCACACTCGCCCAGATTCCTACCCACCCCTCATACTTTTTCCTTTCCAGAACTTCGCACAGAATCCCCAGAGATGACAGAAATTATTTTCCTCAGGGCCTCCTTTGTAGAGATGTTAAAAATTATATACAAATAAAGGTGAAACAAAAAGACCCCAAGAATTTTTGTAAGATTATTTAATCGTTTTTTATTATCTATGGTAAAAATTATTATTTTATTCTAAAAACTTTTCTGTTGCAAAATATGATTATAATTTAACATTATTTCAGTGGACGATGATGACATAGATGGCATCCCACTGGACGATCAGGTCAGCAAGGGCGGGCCCGCGGGCGTCCTGCAGGTGCCGGGCTTCATCCCGTCACGCTGGGAGAGCGTGGACGGGCCCGTGGAAGGCGGGCCGGGCTGGGGTGGGCCAGCACGAGGCGCGCTGGCGGCCGAAGACAGCGACGAGGAGGGACCGGTGCATACACCCCCTCCCCCTCCTGCACCGCACATCAGATCGCCATCGCCACCTGATAATAATGATCCCAGGTTTGACACTTAATATTTGTTATTATGTACTTACCAAACATACTAATTTCGGTTATGCTACTGTCCTGCTTAGTAACTCTGGTTCAATGAACTCAAAATTGCTAAATTCATCTTTATATGCAATTATCCGATACTCGATTATTTCAGAATCTCGGTGACTACTGCCAAACATCAGTGCAGAGGTTCATATACAGGCACACATTTCCGACATTTTACAAACTCGTCGGCTACGCTAGTCTCCTATGACCAGTCAGGCGAGGTTTTCGACACTTTAAACGTCTCATTTTGTAACAATGTGTACGCTTCAGATCAATGTTACGAACAAAACAGCCGGCAAAGAATTCACAGAATATAAAAATGACTGCTATGGCAACTGTTTGGTTGTAGTGCGATTATGAAAGCACTCTAGTTTGACGTTTCGAGAATTCGACAATAATTGGTGGCGATGCGGGTCTCATGACTTCAGTAGCGATATGTGCGGGACAAGTGTGCGACGTGAGTACTCAACATGAATATCGGATATCGTATCGCTGCGTATCCCTGTGGAAGAAGGGCCTTAGGTTGTAAACGGATGTGTCAGGGGGCCAACTTTACCTTTGCCAACCGGAAATACTTTCTTCTTGATGTATTATTAGGCTACAAGTCACTCTACTTTCTCACTTTCTGAGATCTAATTGTCATTAGAATTGAAGCTCACTCATTCCTTCATATTATGTAATACTGTATGGAACGTTGCAGTGAGGTGACAGATGAGCGTCGTCAGATCCTGCGGGCTGTGGAGCTGCGTGCCATGCAGTATCAGGATGAGCTGGAGGGTGGTCTGCGTCAGCTGCGCCCCGGCTGGACCCTGCAGCAGCAGGTGCAGCACTACCGACGCAAACTCATCAAGAAGGTCAGCACCACTTCATTAACAGACAGACCATGTATTTATTATAAACAAGGGAGATTAGCCATGAACCATTATTAGTATGAAACTGCATTATCTTCCATTGTTTTTATTATTACAGTGGCATAGTCCAGTGGTAACGCATTGGACTGCCATTCCGAAGGTCGCGGGTTCGAACCCGGCGTGCGCAAATAAATTTTATTTGATTAATTTGTGTTATTTCACAATTAATTAATTAAAATAATATATAGTATATTTGCGGCACGTTCCAGAGTGGAAGATACTACCAGTATCGCCCTGGTGTAAGACCACCATTCAGAATTGAAACGTTGCTCCAAATGGCTTTAGCCGTTTTTAGTGACTAGATCTGAATAGCCAGGTACTTCCCCACCTTCCTCTTTCCCTTCCCCACTTACCTTCAGCCTCACAACATCCCCGAATTGGGGATGCCATAGTCTCACTGGCTCCAGACGGGAGCAGTTGGGACTCTTGTGAGGTATTAACTATAAAAAAAATTATTTGCGAGTCTTACTTATTATTTTTATCCCTTATAAGCCTTATGCTACTTATACATACGCGAGTCGATCTGCCGAGCTGAAACTCAACTTACGGAATAGGAACGAAACGACCGCAAATGGCGCGAAACGCCGCTTGCAGTTGCTTGGTTCCTTTCCCGTAATTCGTGGCTCAGCTCACCTTTCAGTTCGCTAAAGTATATGTACCATAATGTGGTACATGTTCGAGGTGCATATTAATTTGTAATGTATTTTGAATGTTTTAATTGGTGTTCAGGCGGAACGAGAGGCCAAAGAAAAGGAAGAAGTACCGGATTCTCCAGAGAGGATAGTCGAGAAAAAGTCTCACAAGGACAAAGATAGAGAAAAAGAGAGAGAAAGAGACAGAGAAAGAGACAGCCGCGGAGGAAGAAGCGGCTCATCAGAAGATGGGTACATTACGTATGTATTTCCTCACAATCTTTATTTAATACATTTTATAAAATGCCTACTATACATTTAATTAATTTTATAATACATTTAGGATGGGTTGTTTCGGAGAATTTGAACAATTCATCAAATTTCAACGTTCATTTTCGGGTTCTGTGAAAGTCCTATTCAAGTTCTGTTACTATATCATTATAGGCAAGTTGCTTGACAGAACTGAAATAAAAACAGAACTTTAACAAATCTTTCACGGAACTTGAAAATGAACTTTGAAATTTGATGAATTGTTCAAATTTTCCGAAACAACCCGTCCTTAACCTTGTTCAATTTGTTTCAGATCTAATTCATCCACAAGAAAATCAAAACGATCGAGAGATATCTCATTATCGCCTCCTCAAAAAAGATCCCGACACAGGTAACAACCGCTTTATATTGGTAATGGATAGTTTAAATTTAGACTGTGATTACCCATAACTATTGATTGCCTACTTTCACTTTGATCATCCTTCTCTCAGTAACGTATGTAAAAATAGTTCATGAAAATCTTGACAGATGTCTCTATTAGTACTTTGTAAATTGACACAAAGCCATATCGGCAGAAACATCCACATTGTTGAAAATTGAAATCAGATTTTGTAAAGCACGTTGAAGTTTTTTTTTCAATTTTGCAGGTATTTCTTAAATTATCTTCATGTTTTTATTGATAACTAGATGTACCCCGCCACGCGTTCCTGTGGCTTAGTCTGTCTGTGCAGATAGAGAAACAATAGCGTGTGTTGCTTTTACGTCCAACATATGGCGCTGTTTTACAAAAAAATTCAAACATATGGAGCTGTTTTTAAAAAAAAAAACATGTTTGTCTAACAGTCAGCGTTGTTTTTCAAAAAAATCATGTTTTTACCTGTTACAGGTGACATCTATATAAATAGGTATATAATAATACATGCGTGTTCGAATGCAACGCTGTCAAAATTTCAAAGCATTTAGTGTAGAACTTTCAGAGATTTAAGATTTTGAACAAATGAACGTCAAACATTTTCATTTATATAGATATATAAAACAAAATAAATGATTGTCCGACTTCAGATTAACGATTTGCATCGAATCACTATTTCCTTACGCAGATAATCCCTACATTCCTGCGGTTTACTGAACAGCATTTTGCTTTGAACAGTTTCGATTCAGAATAATAATCATCATATTAAGTGTCTTGGAAGAGTCCTGACTGCCTCTAGCCCTTTCTTTGCCGGAAGGTATTTGGTGTGGATGTACCGGCAGGCCGCGAAATCAAATCGTCATATAAAACAGCGCGTTAATTTTATACGGTCGCAAAGTGTATCGTTTGGGAACGCCCGACTAAGTCGGTGAAATCACTGCTGACGTGGCCGTGAATCTTTGCCTAAGTAAGTTACAAGACTTTGGATAAGCGAACAATTGACACGATGCGTCGTTATTATTTTATAGTAAAACTGTGTTGACTGGCTTTGCTTCAAAGTACATTTTGACCAATTTAGAGTCTAAATTTGTAAATTTACATGAACATGCACTGTCTTTCCACTGTGTGTATTTTATACCGTCGGCCTTGTGAGCACGGCTACCTAAAGCGCATATATGCGCTCAAGGTACACAACCGGCAAGTAACAACCTCCAGGTCTCAATTAATTTTTGCAAATTTGCCTTACATCTCATAGCAGGGTTTTGAATCATTTCTAGGTTGTTTAGGTTTCATTCATTGGCCAAATATAATATCTAGGAGCAGTAATCTAAATGCGGAGCAACTATAGTTTTAAAAATTAGCTCTGTAGTGTTTCTATTTAGTTTATTATTAGGACGGGTTGTTTCATGGACAATTCATCAAATTTCAAAGTTGATTTGCAAGTTCTGTGAAGGTTCTATTCAAGTTCTTTTAACATTTCAGTATTGTGAAACAACTGGCTAATTATGATATAATAACAGAACTTGAATAGAACCTAAACCCTTTAGATTGACTTTTGTCGATTACAAATGCATTCTATCGACTTTTGGTGGCAATCACGTACACACACGCAGGCATATATGCATATATCTCTGAAATCGGATGAGGCTGGTAGAGTTGTCGACTCCAGTTCCTGGGAAGGAAGGTTCAATACTCAGCCAAACCAAAAAAGTAGTTTTTTTAACTTTTGAAAGACATTTTTAACTAGATGTATTATAGTAAAAAAAAAGGTAAATTTTTCCCTACGACTACCGTTTTTAATACGCATTTAAAAAAAAAAACAATCATTTGATTCAACTTAATGACAATAAACAACTTTTTGCATTTACGATTTTGAAAAATATTGATATTTAATATTATTTAGGTAAATAATAATTTATGAGAAAATTTTCGAAATTTACGACACACCATTTTGACAGAACATCGCGCATAATTCACGTTTGTTTGTGTTTGTTTTATTTACGTAAATAATTTCATTTTCATTTCATGTATTGTTTCATAGTGCTAATTAAATATCAATATTATTCAACATCGTAAATGCAAAAAGTTGTTGTTTATTGTCATTAAGTTGATCAAATGATTGGTTTTTTTTTTAAATGCGTATAAAAACGGTAGTTGTAGGTAAATAATTACCAAAAAAATTATGGGTTGATTTTTTTATACCCTTTTGAGCACATATTCAAATAGTATTTATATAATGTTGTTGCAGGTCCCGCTCACCCCCTCGCAAGTCTCGCCAGATGTCCAGCCGAAGGACCCCATCGCCCCCCTCCCCGCCTGCGCTCAACTACCACTCCTCGCGCAGATCCGACACTTCCTCTTCTTCCTCCTCCAGGAAACACAAACATAAACATAAGTACTGATCACGCCTGAACTAAAGGTAACAAACAATCAACCTTAACCACACACTTTTTTACAAAGTGTTTCGTTTGGGAACGCCCGACCAAGTCGGTGAAATCACTGCTGACGTGGCCGTGAATCGTCGCCTAGGTAAGTTGCAAGACTTTGGATAAGCGAACAATTGACACGATGCGTCGTTATTATTTTATAGTATAACTGTGTTGACTGGCTGTGCTTCAAAGTACATTTTGACCAATTTAGAGTCTAAATTTGTAATTTTACATGAATTTGCACTGTCTTTCCCACTGTGTGTGAAATCATCTGAAGGTTTTACGCTAAGTACATAAGAAATGTAGGGATAATTTTGAAGATTTTAAATCTGCTCAATTTTTTAATAGTGCTGCTTTTAAAATGTCACTTTAAATTTGTAACGGGTTCATTTTAATTTGACATCACAATTTTTAGGAACCTATGTAAATTTTTTCTGAAATATGAATAAAGAAGAACATTAGAAAATGCCTTCTGTATAGATTTGGAAACCAACTTTGCCCACTGACTTACCTTTCGTTTCTAGCTCATTTAGCCATGTGCTCTGTCTTTCTCTCACAACTTGTCTGACATTTCATAATAATGGCGTGAAACGTAGTTTTCTGCATATGAAATTTATGTTAAGAATCCTCAGACTTTTTGCATCATGTAAAAGATCACATGGCATTTCTTGTGTTTTTATTCATTCTCTGTTTAATGTATAGATTTTTTTATCTGGGATGTGCTCCGTAATCTAATATTTGTTTTATATTCTCTAGAATGCTTCTTGATTTTTTCCTAATTCTAATTTTAACCGTTGAATGTATGTAAATATTAATTGTAAATAATTAAATTTAATGTTTATTCAATTTGTACTCAAAATATGCTAATGATGTTATATTTTTCATAATATGCACTTTATAAGTGTCAATATTGTAAGAATTTTCAAGGAATTGAGTAGAAAATTTAACTGAAAAACTTTTTTGCATTATTCCATAATTTCACAGTGGACTTCGAATTTTCAATGAAATTATATTTCACACAATATTGTTTTATAAACTATGCGGACTGTCTTGTAAAATTATAGTTAAAAGTAGCACAAAAATAAAAGAATGATTCAATTGAAAAACCACATTATTTTGTTTCTTTCGTGCCTTTAAAACTCCATTTTATACAATTATTATTTTGTCTTAAAATTTTCTATTTTTGGTAATGTCCATCATGTTAAGAATAAAGAATACAAGTCAAAAACAACAACTGTTCAGGAGAGCGATATCTAATTTGTAAATTGTCACTACTTTTATTGGGCGATTAAAGTAACAAATGCCTATTTTTAAATGAAATATATTTTTGAGATTATTTTATTTGTATTGTCATCAAAATGAAATAATCTAAATTTTTTTTTTTCACTTATACTCTTCATACCTAGCACGATAGATGAAATAAATAGACATTGCTTTTATCAAATTGTAAATACTTTATTACGAAATTCAATTGTTTTTATTTAATACAAAATTCCTTTGGCAATAAATCATATATATGGTGGAAACATGGCATTGCTGATGGATTCTTTTCGGTAAATAAAACTGATTAAAAATAGAATAAAAAATATCAATAAAAATTAATCATTTCTTTAGTTAGACTAGAGGACATTAATTTATGTATGTGGTTTAATAATGATAGTGAATGAAACAAGCGAAAATATAATAATAAAATGTCGTACAAACAAAAATGATGAGATATTCACGAGTACAATGATGATTATATCTTCTCCTTGGGTTTAACGATTTTCTTTCTGGGAGGTGGGACAGGCGCGTCAGCCCCCTCGTCGTCTCCTTCCACTTTCACCTTGGGCGTGGCAGGAACCTTCTTGACCATCTTCTTGACCTTTGGTTTAGCCGGTGCCTCCTCACCTGGAGTCACCGGTGTGGAGGGCTCCTCTCCCTTTGCAACTTCTGCCTTCAGGCTTATGTCCACTGTGGGCGCGGGAGCGGCAGTCTCAGTTTTCTTAACTGTTTTTAGTTTAATCTGACAAGTGGCCGTTTCTTCAGGTGCACCTGCCTCAACAGTGGGTTTTGGACTCGCCAAATCAGATTTTTCAGAACTGTCTGTTTTTTTCATTGTTTTAAGTGACTTAATCGGTTTTATACTTTCTAAATCATCGGGAAAAACGATTTCGGCTAGTGTTTTCGAGGGGATTTCTTTTGTTTTGATTGAACATACTAATTTATGTTCTGGTAAAGCATCGGGAGTTTTGGGAGCTTGACTTTTGATCTCTACTAGTATTTTAGTTTCTGGTGGTTCTGTGGCATCTGCAGTAGGTTCCACTGGAGTTTTTGGTACTACCCTCTTGACTATTTTCTTAACCATTTTTTTGGGCTTAGGAGGGTCAGCCAGGACAAGTTCTGGTTCTAGAGTCTTGGGTTGCACTGTAGACTCGGCTACGACAGATTCTGTCTCTGGAGTCTTGAGTTGTAGTTTAGGTTCAGCAATAACAGGCTCTGGTGTCTTTGGTTGTAGTTTAGGTTCAACAATTGGCTCTGGAGTTTTGGGTTGTAATTTAGGCTCAGCATGAACAGGTTTGGGAGTCTTTGGTTGCACTTCAGGTTCAGCAACAGCAGGTTCTGGCTCTGGAGTCTTGGGTTCAACTTTAGGCTCAGCAACAACAGGTTCAGGAATCTTGGGCTCAACAGTAATAGCAGGTTCTGGCTTTGGAGTCTTGGGTTTAGATTCCGGTGATTGCATGGGCTGCTTGGAGGGGAGGATTCCAATCTGAGCAAGAGACACGAGAGCCGGTATGGGCGGTGTCTCGGGGATAGCCGTGTCCACGGATAGGTCCTGGACGTTCTGCGGGAGAATGGGTGCGATGGGCGATGACACGGGGGGCGTTGCAGATGTGATGATGGGTGAATATAAAGCTTCTTCGCTGGCGATGATACTTTGCGCTATTGTGGCAGCATCTTCATGCTCACTTTCGGGTGTTAGTAATTGATCAACTTCAAAGGCTGGCTTCAGATGACAAACAAGTTTTTCCATTTGCTTTGGAAGTGGGGCACTGACGGCTGGAGGGGGGATTTCTCCAGATCCTGATCTTGATCCTGCCTCCACTTGTCTGTTATCTCCTTTCTCTTCTGCCGTAGCTACACAAGACACGGGTTCATTGTCATTATTGGTTCCATACAAAAAGGTTCTTGATAAGGCGTTTAGTTGATGTTAAGGTTTTCACAACATGGAACAAGAAGTGTTAGAGCCTGGAACAGAGTTAATGGAAAGAAAGCTACAGTGTTAATCATACAAGCCAAGAGATAAGGTCAACTGCACTAGATCATAGAATTAAAACATAACAAGCTGAAGTAGAAGCCAACACCACTACGCTGAGAGGAAGTCTTAAAATTACAACAGCATTAGAATCAATATTGTCACTAAATACAGCCAAAAGATAGTATATGTAGCCAAGGAAAGAAGACTTCAATGATAGAAACAAATAATATGATGGACTTCATTTAAATGCATCCTCCTGCTCCTATAGCCCTCATAGACAAAAGACGCACAATCTTAAAATAGATGAAATGGTGCATCAAAACATTATATTCTGCCCTTACGTTGAAGAAATGCATATCTTATTTGTTTCATAATTGTTTACTATTTCAAATTTATTTACTAAATAATATATGTACATGCATTTTTTAAAAGCATCTGCAATGCTGTGTGTAAAATATTTTTTTAAATACTACTTTTCTGCAATATTAACAAAACAGACAATTTTACAAACGGAATTACTTTAGTAATTTTTTTCATCAATGTCCTATAAGTGTTTAAGGAAACATCGCTTGGGCATTCAAGCTGAGAGGTTAAGTGGTTAATTTGTGAGCTTATTATCAATCGGTAAGCCAAGGACTAATGAGGCGACACTTCCTTCATTATTATTCAATGTGTTGAATCCACTGATTACAAGAATTTTCTATTTAATTTAATATGTATAACAGTAAAAAAAATAAAATTATGAACTGTTTGCAGCTACAAAATGGCCCCAGAACCGCAGATTATACATAGTTTGAAAAATAAAAGTAAATGGTATGTTTTTGTGCGTTTTTCGCCTTTGAGTGGAGTCATGCTTGTAAAAGATCTAGTGGTAATAATACTACTACATCCAGATTAGGTTATTGTCATTTTGTATTTGAAATAATAAAATATAACTATTAACTAAAAAGAAGACAACATGCCAAAAAACAGTGATTGAATTTTGTCTACGATTCCTCTGATTTCAACAGAGGATTAGTAAAATTGCTGTGGTAAATATTATACATTTCTTATAAATAGTTAATTCTATTCAATTCAACAAATCTACTACACACATTTGACATGCAAAGTAAAGAGAAAATTGGTTTTCTGTACAAATGATACTTTGATACACAAATGAAAATTCTGAATCACAAATCAAATTGTTTTAATAAAACCAAACAAGTGTTGTTAAAAGTTGTACACATTTATTTAAAAAAAAAACCTAATGATTCATGTGAAATAAAACATCTTTTTTAATAAGCAGAAAGAAAAGTCGTAATTTTTTCTTTGGTTTCAGTCGAAAGGTTAAAATTCTACCTGATTTGGTTTAAACTTAAAACAATAACTCGGACAGGGACATGTTTAATAAACAGTTTGAAAGCAAAAAGAATGAAGTGCAATCAATACAAACTACGTGATGAAGTTGTTTTAATAATGTAATATCACAGCACTACTTTTAAATAAAATGTATGTAGTTTATTGCAATGAATATTCTACAAAACTGGATGGTTTCGTTTAATAAAATGAGAGATTATCCCTAATCGAGATGTAGCATTAGAATCAGTATATACAGTGAGGTAGTGTAGTGGGAGGAGCATGCACCGGTCACCTAGAAGAAGAGTAGAGGGGATTGCGTAGGCAGCGTTACCTGAAACTATCAAAGCTGCGTCTCTCGGGCCGCATCCTCGGGCGCTGGATGGGATAATCAAATCCAATATTTATTTTACATCAATAGAGGGCGCATTAAGTTAACAGAAAGTTAAAGGTGGCTATTCTAGTCTCTCAGCGGTCACTCAACTCGGACAAAATATCGGTCACAAAAAAACTTCATGCTCGTGTAGAACGGAGTGTTAAGTTCACATGTGCACCTAAAAGGCAAACAAACCGGCAGAAATCAACTTCAAACGGATCCTCGAGGGTATTCATCCATGTAACATTTCATCGCAGTTCAGCCAAAAGTCCCCAACCCACATGCACAATATTCCAGATTCGAGGAATTTTAATGTCTATTTGAATTTTACTTTTGTTTTCGATAATGAATTAATGCAAATCTTGGAAGCAGAATGAACTATTTGGTGTGGATGACAATGCATTCTATCAACTTTTGGTGTCAATCACATACACGCGGAAATACATGCATTTCTCTAAAATCGGACGACATTACATTACAGTTAATATACAAAATAAATTGCCGGTCCTACGGAGGTCGGTAGTGCGATTGAATCCGGTCCCCGGAAAGATAGGTCCAGTCCTCAGTCAAACCAGTTAATTTTTGTTTCAAAGTTGATTTTTTTCTATTATAATGCAGGTAGATAAAACTTTTAAATTTCCATTAAATAAACTTTAAAACCGTGTTTTAAAGTTTTATAATATACTTTAGCTTTCAAATTTGCAGTATCTTAAAAATGTTTGTTGTGGTTTGGTAACTTTTGTCTGAACTGCGACGATTTGTCGATTAAAATTGTTTGCCAAGTGTTTGATGACTTTGCCTTTTAAGATAAATTATGTCTCTACTACATCTGAAAATTCTTCTCACATTTTTTGTATTATTTCAAGCAATTTCAAACATTTAGCCACAACAAGTCAAAGATTAATAAAAGCATACAAACCTTGATCCTTATCGGTGCTCACCACCGAGGGAGCGGATGAGGCGGAAGAGACTGTGGACCCGGAGGAGACCGAAGAACCGCTGGAGGCCGTGGAGGATTCGATGCTGGACGGGGGAGCCGGGGTCTCCTTGCTCTCTTTAGGCTCTTCGATCAAAGGCTCTTCCACTGGAGTTGGTTTACTAACGGGTGCTGCTGGGACAGGGGTCGGCGCTGCAGCGACAACAGGGGCTGATTTCTCCGCGACAGGGGCTGATTTCTCCGCGACAACGGGTGCCGGCTCTTGAGCTACAACGGGGATAACGGGGGCCGCTTCGGGGGCCAGCTCAGCGGTAGGGCCGGAGAGAGTCTGAGCGATCTTGGCCCAAATGTTGTCGAAGGCATCAGCCCCCATGTAGTCAATGTTGCCGGCCTCCCATCCCTGGCGCCGGAGGTGCTCCTCCATAGCCGGGACCTGAGTAGAGGAGCCCAGCGTCAGTTGGGACAGGGCTCCAGCCACACCTGCCTGCAAACACATCATCACAGAAACAACGTCAGTGAGGAATAACTATGTGTAATTTTAACCTTTTTGTCATTAAGGTATTTTATTACTTTGATTTGACTAACTAGATTTCATTAAAGTATTTTATTACTTTAATTTGACTAACTAGATTTCATTAAGGTATTTTATTACTTTGATTTGAATAACTAGATTTCAATATAATCTCCAACCGTACTGGGTTTAAAATAAATTAGACGAACAATTACCCTATCAGCCTGACAAAATACCTATAATTTCATAAAATTTCATGTGCATACATCGAAATAGATTTACAAAATTTCATTAAAAAAAACAGACGAAGAAAAGAATTAGATTAGAAAATAGGGTAAGTAAAATAATACAAAACTGTTATTTTTGTGATTGTTACGCTACATTATTTTTGCTTTGTGATGCTGAAATCCATAAAATAATATTATCTGTATAGGGTAGGTTTTTTGAATTAATATGCATTAAGTTAATAATCTACAAAATAATAGTTTTTTTAGTATTATTTACGTATATAATTTTATAATGGTGATAGGGGTCCAAAGTGCTCTACATAGAAAAAATATTATTGACAAAAAAGGAAGGGGGCACTAAACATAAATTAATATCTAAATGTGTTTGGTGGGAACTGATTAATTCAAAAACCTCGATCACACGCCCCATAAGATAGTTAATAACATCAATTATAATACATATATCATTGAAGAAGAAGATGATAATAATAAATCTAAACAAAACATGAAATAGAACAAGACGGTCACAACTTAACAGGCGTCTTAAACCACTCGCCTGTCCCGGTAAGACAAGAGATCCTGGGTTCGATTCCTAGTTGTGGCCGTTATCTTTTTATTTTTCTGTGCCTTGTTTTCATGTTTTGTTTAGATTTAATAGTATCATCTTCTTCTTCAATGAAATATTACATTGATGGGCAGTGGCAGCTCGTGACTTTTGGATGTACTAGAGTGCTAATATTACAAAAAATGGCATTATGTTGTAGCTAAAAACGATTTTTTTTTCGATTTTTTGTATGAAGATATTCAGGAAATCCGTGCGGCGCACGGCCAAACTGAAATTTCCTGAAAATCTTCATACAAAAATTGAATTTAAAAAAAAAATTAAAAATCTTTTTCAGCTACAACAACATCAATAATGCCATTTATTGTAATATTAGCACTCTAGTACACCATAAAGTCACGAGCCGCCACTGTTGATGGGTATAACCTCAAAATAATAAAAGTTATTCCTGAATTATAATAACTTTAAATTTCAATTTGAAATAAATAATGTTTTTCTTTAACAATTTATTTTCCACCACTGAAAAAATAAGTAGCAACAACAACTGAGAAATGATTTTATTTATGTTTATTATTGTTTTCTACTCCGTTTCGAGGATTTTTCATGGAGTTGTGATTGCTTTAAAAGCAAGAGGCGCTCCGACTTGCAGTCTCTTTGGAACGAAAAAAACTTTATTAATGATTTCAATCATTTTAAAGTGCAAATACATATTTTTAGGAAAATTAGCGGAGGTAAGAAAATTGTTAAAAGTTTGGAGTAGAATCCAACCCAAAAGTAGTAGAATGTTAGAAGGCGCTAAAGAAAATAATAAATACATTTTAAGTATGAAGCAAAGCGGGAAAGGAAAAATTTTGAGATGAAATTTGAAAATAAAACACAATTCTATTTGGAATCAAACCGCAAACCTCCTTCTCCGACACCTATGTAATGTATGTATATGTACACAGCGGGTATATTCTCACTTCAATAATAATGTAAATGCCGTGACAATGTTTGTGATCGAGGTTTTTCAATATTCGATGAACAAACTATAAGGGAAAATGTTTTCCAATATAGATGAAATGAGGTAACCCATTTGCATCCAGGTATCCTCGCATTCCACATACAGAGTAGTTTGTTTGCATTTTTGGTGCCCTAAATATCTGGGCTCAGTATACAAAGGTTAGTTTCAGCGCACGCGTAGATTTCCAATGTGATAAGTTGACGGATTCGTTTTGCACTCTGATTCCGTACTATGTAATAAAGGTGTGATCTAGGCCGCAGATGCAAATGGGTTTATGGTGATGGGAAGTGCAGCGCAGGGGACCCACCTGATCATCCTGGGGGGCGTGGGGTGGGGATGGGGGCGGGGAGGGGGGGCACGGAGGCGGTGGTGGGGTGGGGGGTGGAGTGGGAGTGGGGGGCGCCTCGTGGGAGCAGCGCTTGCCCCTTCGGTCCATTACTGTTCTGTGCAGCAAGTAGAAGTTGTCGTAGGGATGACGCGGCCGTACCTCTTCCACTGGAGCCCGCTGCTCTTCTTCCGCCACTGACTCTTCAATGGCATCTTCTTTGACATCTTCCACAACATCTTGGTCATATATGATGGGGTGTTGGTGTTGGCAGTCGTGCCAACTGTCTGTTTTGCTATTGTCGGTATGCGAATACGTCTCGACGTACTCTATGGTTCCACAGTGCGAGCCTCCGGGGCCGCAATTCGAGATGTCGTCCTGTGACATCGTGTCAGTCCTATCGTCTCTATTATCAGTTTCACTCTGACTCTCATCTTCGGGAGTGTACTGTTCGTACCAAGGTTTCGTTGTGTACATCTGCTCAACGTATTCCCGCAAGAGATGGAGGTTTTCTTCTTCTTGTCTCTCCTCCCCCTGTTGTTCCGTGGTTCTGGACTGCGTGTGGGGCATGTGGGAAGTGTGGGGCAGGACCTGGTGTTGGTGCGGGGACTCCTGGCGGCAATGCGGGGGTGGGGGTGGTACCGGTGCCGGTGTGAAGTGCTCCCAAGGATCCACAAAGTGGTGCGCGGCGTTCTGGGGCTGCTCGGTGCTGGGGAACGGAGTAGGGAGGAGGTGGTGCCATGGGAAGGGGGAGGGCTGGTCGGGCGGAGGGGGAATGTAGAGGGCGGGGCTCGCTGCACCACACTGCCGCTGGCCCTACCATGAACGCAACCAAAATGCGCATGCACAAAATACAAGTGTATTAACAACAGGGTTAGGCAACGTTACAATATGAAGGCTTTTAATGCATTGACACACTTACCATATAATGTTGTTGTTTGTTGCTATAGTAAGTGTAAGTGTCAAGTTTAGAAAATTTAATTTTTCAAAGAAAGCAAACCCTTTGTGGTGTGGCTTTATAAAGTAAATATATCAATTTTGTTTTTAAACCACCGTTTATTAATATTTTAGACCCTAACCAGGTATCACTTGTACTCTCTAGCTATATACCGCACCCGCGTGCGGCTTTTGACCGACCAATCGCAGGGCGTTTGAGTGACTCACGGTTTTAATCATTTTTAAATGACAATCTATTAATTCAACTTGTAACAAAACTTATTTATTCAGAATCAGCGTTTGTGATTTATATTGATTTATATTTATATTTTTATTGTCCGCACAACAATTTTTAGTTCCTTCAAGCACAGGGCCAGCACAAAAACAACACGTCGTGACAGTTGCCGGATTTTCACCAAGCGTTAGATGTGATATTAACGCATACGCCAATTGGCGTGTTACTGCGGTTTACAAATTATTTCGAAAGATTTTTTTTTGTGTATCTTACTAAATATGATAGATTTAATAGATATTTAATATAGATATAAATATAATATAGATTTAAATAGTGTTTTTGGGTTTTTTCATACTGACCCGAATAGGATTGATCTTACTGTTAACTGATAAAACTGAGGTACGTATGATGTCACACGTGCTCCGTCAGATTTCGTTCGTTTTGGCGGTCATTGAAAATGTAAACTTTGAAAATTCTTTTAACAATGAAATCGACATTTTTAAAAATATTTTAAACACTGGTATTTAAGTTAGAAGGTAATCCTCCTGTCAATATTTTTATTGGTAATAAAAAAATTGACAGGAGGTCCTTACTGATCATACCATTTTTGTTATACAGACGACACATGCGAGAGAGAAGGCTGAGAAATGCTATATGCATTGCTGTTGAATGTTTTATCTTTATACTTATATACATAATATTATCAATTAACATAAAAGCAGGGTACAACTGAAACCTGAGTGTCAAAAATATGAAAATATGGTGGTACTAAATCAATTTTACTGTATTATTATAATTATTGGTTTAAATATACTGTTACTGTTAGTTGTCTTTAAAAAAAAAGTGTTAAAAGATACAGAATAGTTAAAGATTTAATTTAAAACTTTTTTTTTTTTTAAAGAAAGACTAACATTCCCGGGTTACGAATAACCTGACAATATTTGAAAATCTTCTACCACCACAGTAAGCGGAAAATGTTGATTGTGTTGTGATAGAAGACTTAGCCAGCCGAGGAATTGAACACACAACGCCTGGGTGGGACCTAAACGCGATGCCAACTCAGCCACCGACTGTTACATTAATACTTGGAATGAACATTGATAATTAACTACATTTAAGGCGAAGCACTATGACGTAATGCAAAACCGTGTGTTTTAGGTTGGAAATAATCGCTTGGAAATATTTTGGATGCTTTAATTAAATACTGCGAGTAGAACAAACCTCGGCCTTTGAAATAATTTTTTAGAAATAAATAAGAGAATTTTTTTGAAATAAATAAGATAAAAACTGACTTAAAGTTGAAAATCTACTTTGGAGGTTTTATTGCATAGTGTGGGAAATTAAGTTCTTTATAAAATGATCATTTTAAAAAACATTTAAATATTTGTGCCTGAACTTTGCAAAATAAAATAAAACACTTTTTGGCAATGATTTTTTCTTGCATAAATAAAAATAGGCGGCTGGTGTTAAGCAGGAATTTAAACCTTAACGCCATCTACATAAGGAGTGTTATTGTTAGCGGCATGATTCCAAATGTTACACGGCGTGGTGCATCGCCAGTTGCAGTGAAAAATACAATTTTAATTAATTATTCATGTTCTTCAGCAGTTGAATTAATAAATAAACACTGTTTTCTTAAAAAGACATTCTACACAGCATCGCTAAAAATGACAATGTGGAGTGTTGTGGGTAAATGAATGTGTGAATAATATTTATAGAAAGATGTGTCAATGTTTTAAAATCATTCAATTAAGTGCAGTCCACAAAATATGTGCATAATCTAAACATTAATTACTTCATGCGTTGGGGGTTCTTCATTGTGGATATTAAACATTTTATTTAAATGATCTAAATACTTCACTTTCACACGTACAGAATGATTTAAATACAAAATTACATTTCAATATTCATGGATACGATTATGCAAAATTATAAGATATACAAGAATATGTACAAAAATTATATGTTATAAAAAGGTTTTAGAAAGAAAAAGCAGAAAAAATGCATTAAGAAGTAAAATGTACAAAAGCTAAAACAGTTTAAAAAAGATATTTGTATCTCCTGTTGCCGGGTGACAACAATAAGAATCGTCAACAACTTACTTACCATTTCGTGACAATCACATTCTGACCCACAGTAAACTACGTTTCCTAAGTTTCCTAGGTTGGCTGGCTGCATAGAAATGTTCAACTGGTCTTTAAAAGGTCCAAACCGATGACTGAACTCAAGTCATGCACATTCATCCAAAGCAAAGGAAACTCTATACTTCTCGCAATACATACCACATACATCCACCACAGAACAAACCACTGTGGGGGATTATTACTAAGGTCATATAGATACTAATGTTATTGTGGCAGGAATATCGCATTACACTCTTGCGGAATCACCATATTATTATTTTTTAACACAAAACACACTCAAAAGGTTAAAAATGGTTTAATTAAAACTATAAAAGCATAAATGTTGCAAGTAAAATTACAGAGACACCTGATATTGACAACAAAAACCTTGTCATTACAAACTTCCATTGTCATATTAAAATAGTGAATGTACAGCTTGGCATTTAAATATGTAGAAATTTATTCAATTGGAACTAAAGATGTTTATTACTATGGCAACACCATTGAAGTTTGTTGTCAGAAATCCATCTTGAAGTTTTTTTTTTCCGATAACTCAATTGGAATAACAGATTTACTGGGTATTTCAGTCTGAATTTCGAGCGAGGAAGCTCATGTCAAACTCGGAATATATTTATAAATAATGTACTGTTGAAAAGATAGTTCGGTCTGTTAACAAATAATATTATTCCTTTAGTTACTTGAATAACGCTCAAGAGTCCCCCTAACTGCTCCAGTGGAGCCAGTGAGACTATGGCATCCCCAATTGGGGTGTGTTGTGAGGCTGAAGGTAGTGGGTGGAGAAAGGATATGGGGAGGAGGAAGTTGGGGGAGTACCTGGCTATTCAGATCTCGTCAACAGACAAGGCTAAAGCCATTTCAAGCAATTCTGAATGGTGGTCTTACACCAGGGCGATACTGAGAATATCTTCCACTCTGGAACGTGCCACAAGTATACTAATTATTTTATTAAATTGTGAAATAAAACAAATTCATAAAAAAAAAATTATTTGCGCACGCCGGGATTTGAACCCGCGACATTCGGATTACTAGTCGAGAGCCTAATCCCTCGACCACGGAGACCGTCACTCTCTGTATCAAACAACTAAACAACTACGGCCATGTACTATTAGATGTGAGGTTATGTTCCACATTTGATTGTCTATTTGTAAACAAGCAATAACATACAACGAAAAAACATTACTCATTTAAAAAAATATATATATATTTTATTTAAACTTTTTTGATATATTTATTTAACATCTAAATATATTAAGACTATTTCGATACATAAATTTCAGAAATACCAAAAAATTGCCTTTCTATGTAATTAATGAAAAAGAAATAAAAAAAATTATTTAAGAATATGATGTAAAGTTTTTGGAAAGTAAACAACAATTTCAGAACATTGTTTGGTTAAAGTAAAAAATATTCACTTGGACTATTGTGCTTTTTTTATCTTCATACGAACTATCTTGGTGTTGCCATTGAAAATCTTTCAAACAATCGCAGTTCCCTCATTTTTAATCTTTTATTAAATATGAGACAGCACATATTGTGGTCATCGAACAAAATATCTTACTAGATATTACAGAAGTGTTTGCCTCACATGTTAGTGCTAGATAATAAAATTAATATCATAATTCTGCAGCATTCATCAGTTTGTCCATACTGTTTACCATATAATTGACAAAGAGAGACACACAGAAAAATGAGGTTAGTGACTTCAGCGCACTTACCATGGCCACATCGAGGATGGGGTGCACGTTGTTGGTGAAGATGTCCCACCAGTGCTGGAGCGGGCCTTGCAGGGAGCCAGAGTCGTTGACGGAGCGGGATTCCCAGTTGTAGGACTGCAGCCAGGGCTTCAGGGCTCCGATGAAATGGACAATCTTCATATTGCTGCCGTATCTAAAATTCAAATATTTATTAGTGGATGCACTCAAATAAACAGTACAAACAATATATCTGTGCAAGTGGCCAAAATCAGAAGTTACGTATACCTACAATTTTTTTATTTGCACTGTACCTGAAATTTTTTATATGCATAAAATTTTATTTGTGACTATGTACAGTTTGCGAAATTTTAAGAGTGCATATTAAACGTACAGTAATCTCTCAGTAATCCACCGCTCTATTACCCGACAACCACTATAATCTGTCATTATTTTTTACTAGTTGAAAGCACAAAGTCACGTTCTATAATTCAATGGTATTCGTATGTAATTCAGTAGTCCGCCGCGTGCCTAGACTCGAGGGTCATGATTTGTACACTATCTTACTCTAACACACTCAGTTACTATACGGCCGTCTAGCTTGCTCGAAGCTGACCATTTTACCACCGGGGTTCATGATTGTTGTTTTAGACATTTCCATTAGCCAGAGGTGTGTTCTAGCGACGTTTTTTGTTTGAATAAGTTTACAAAATGGCGTCTTCTAGAAAGCGTAAAAACAAAACAAAAAATGGAAATTTTAAGAAACATCGATAGCGGTGTTTGTTCTTACGAAATACCTTTTTAATTTTGATGATATTTTGTCCGCAAGCACTATAAATCACCACATTCACTAATTGGACACCTGATGGAAGATTAGTGAGAGAGTACTGTATTTGAAAAGTTTCAATAACCAAGTGTACATACATACTTTTTAGGCTGCATAAATTTGAAAGCAAAATTGGAGATTTTGGTGACCAAGTGAGGATTAGAATTATTTATTTGTATTTCATTCCTTTCTTTCGTTCGTCCCTGTCCCGTTATAGTAAACACTTTCTACCAGAACAGAGACGAATTAAACAAAATATCACTGTAATCGTATTTAAAAATAAGTCAATAAATTAGTAATATCAAAGATTTAACTTACTGCTTAAGCGCAGGCAAGTAGGAGTAAAATGACGTAGAGCAAACATTGTAAAGGAAGGGCAGATGTTTACTAATGTCTCCGGTGGCCCAGCTCGAGAAGTACTGGTTAAGGAGGCCCTGGTCCCCTCCTGAAATAGAACAAATGTAAATATTATTATCGTGGCCAGAAGGTAAAAATATCGCTGACTTATGCAGACGCAAAGTCTGTTTAACACATAACACAATATAGTGAGTTCTAAAGAATTAACAGCATTGATCTCCTGCTCTCTGGTAAATGGGCAAGAAACTTAAACTTACTTAACCCTATTGCGCTGGCTAAAATTCCCAGCAGACCGCCATTTGTTAGAACTACTTTTTTGCAAAATTACGTTTTTATAAATTGTACCGTCTTACTAGATATGTAATGTGTTTATATACTAATGAAAATCGTATAGATCTATCCTATGTAGTTTCGCTAGGATAACTACTTATATTCAGAGAATTATTTTTCTCATTAATGTTATAAAAAGAAAATATATAATATTTATAATGTATTATTCCCATTGAGTTTAAAAAACTCATTTCATAATGAAGAAATACGAAAATTTTCCAGCTTCCTTCCTCACAGTGGTGAGTTCATAACAAATGCGCTACAGATTCAGGCATTCCAAGAAAGCGGAAGAGTGGAACTTCCTTCTACAGAGTTATTGCCAAAAGCATGAGAATGAGTCATTTTCGAATCATGTCTTTGTAAAACAGCTTTCATGTGCAGCAAATTGCTGCATTTTCATTTTCAAAATTGGAATGGAAGTGTCAAGAATTCAGACAAGCGATAAAGTACATACCTGTATATTTTGTTCATCAGAAAATTATTTGAATACTGTATGTGAAATGTCTATTTCGTTTGTTTAAATTTCTTAGGGTTAATTTCGACAAGCAGTCAGATTTCGTGATTTTTAAAGGGTCTGGTCTAGTATAATAATAAAAAATGTGACATAAGACTATAGACAATAGAAAAAACGGGATAAATGGCATGGAAGTGTGTATCTACTGTCAAAGTATTGGGCTATCAAAGTTGGTGGAGCCAGTGAAAGTTATGCATTTGATGTGTAGGTAGAATCAAAGGCTCCACTGTGTGTAAATGCAATCTGCAGTATTATGGGTGATCGATGTTTGCAACACTGACACAGTTTCAATTGTCTATTATTTGATTAGTGACTAATATGTAGGTATATAGAATTGAGCAAACCATCAAAGCTGCCCTTTTCTTTGGCGTAGGCTATGAGGGAGTCAAAGGTTTCAGCGGAGGGCCGGTACACAAACACCCCCGAGTTGAAGCAATCGGGCCAGCCGACGTCAGGGGCGGCGGACAGCTCTTCCCGCTCAAACAGCTCATCGCAGTTTTGGAGAACCTTAACAGAGACACAACGAATGTTAAATCTTAGGAATAGGTTCATACACGGTGTCCAAAAACTAGTAATACAAACATGAAACTAGTGAATCTGTATTACATTTGGCGTTGATTTTCGAGTAAATCGAGTACAAATTTGAATTTTTTATACATCAAATTACAAAAAATCAGTCGCTTGGGGTTACCATCAGCTGTTTGTTGTCTCCTTTAAAATGCATCGGACATTAGGCCTGATTGCCCATTGAGACAGGTTTTTTTAACCCTTTAAGTTGCAATAAAAAAGTTAAAAAAAAAAAGAAACTAAATGCTTACATTGGGTCAAGTTATAAGTGATTTTTCATCAGTTTCCCGCTTGTTTTACCCCTACGAGTTTTCGGATAACGTGCATATAAATTGGATGTATGTATGTTTCACCAATTTCATTAAAAATTGAGAACTTCATTAACGCTTCATTCGAAGCTGTACTGCGAGTGCGGTAATGCTGCTTTCACAACTGGTGGTAAAAAGAGAACTCTTCGCCCTGTCTGCAAAAAGGAGGATTATACAGGGTGTCCGGGGTAAAGTGCGCTAACTTCGGGAAGTGATTTTACATGATGGTAGAAGTAAAAAAGGTAATTAATTATTTTCGAAATTTCAATGTTCATTTCCCAAAATATTTTTCCATTGAAGAATATTTATTTTCCCTTACGAACAATTCATCTGTTTTACCTAAAAACTACCTTAAAACATCAGAATTTCAATAAAGTTATTTTTCTTGTTTACTTCTAAAATCATGTAGAATCAACCCCCGAAGTTAGCGCACTTTACCCCCAGACACACTGTATCAACTTTACTCCAATCCATAACCCCGGTTTTGGTATGGGAGCATTCAATGGTTGCTGCTAAAGCAACTTGGAAAAGCCATATATAATATAAATTATAATATTACTTTTACTCTAGTGCTAAATAATGATCAAATTAATATTATAACTCATTGCAGCATTCACCAGATAAAATATATAGGCAAGAGAAGAGTATTCATTTTCATCGATACCGAAAACGGACAATCTAATGTATTTAAAATAAATTTATAGCAGTTTATCAGCTGTGAAATTATTTTTCCCAGTGGCTAACCTCATGATATGCCACAATATTGGACGTATAATCGCTTCATATTTGGCAATAAGGTCAATGTTAGTAACACCACCGATATGATCCAGTATTAATCAAAAGAATATGCATAATTAATTGTTATTTCCTCTATTTCATTGATAAATCTAAAATAATACAAGTATTATATAACCAGCGTGCTTCTTTGATGAGAGTTCAATAAGTTGCTACACAAGATGAAATGGTACAAAAAACTCACATAACATATCGTCATTCAGCTTCTAATACCGCAAAAGTGACAATTTTTCCAAAATGATATTTTAATCCGATTCGATTCATAATCATCTCCAAGTAAGTTCATCCACAAAATGCCAAATATTTGTCAAAATTTAAATTTTTTTTGGACATTATTATTACTGCTTCCAAGAACAATATTGAATGTGTCGTTATTTCTCTCTCCAAAAAACAATTTTTTTCCCGTCACATTCGTGACTCCAGGTGTTCCAGGCCATAATGTCAAATTATGTTACCCTAAATTAATTTTATGCCCTTACAAAGGAAAAAATAATATTTGATCAAAGTAGGATATATACATCCAAGCTTATAGTATGACATTATCGGCTTAGAGAAAGCCATTGAAAAAACTTAAATTTTTCCCGCTTAAATAGTCAGTAAGCTGTTCTAGGTTATCTTGCACGCCACTTGATAGCATAGTAGGTGCACTTGGCAGAATTTCGCCAATTCCTTCATCACCACCTTAAACACTTGTTTGTGATAAGCACTCCCTACAGAGATTAATAGAATATCCTACCAGGGTGTCAGCATCCAGGAAGACGCACTTGGAGTATTGAGTGAGGCTCCAGCAGTGCAGCTTGGTGAAGGTGATGCCCAATTCGGGGCGTGCCAGTAGGGCCAGGTGCGCCGCATCTCCCGAGTCTAGCACGTCTACGCTGATAACCTCTTTAAACACTTGGGTTAAGCGTTCCCTACGAGACAAAAATTCATATTCAGAGATGTTAACAATTTCCTTTGAAAGACTGACAAATCTATTTTATTTTTGTTTGTATGATGATTATTTTAATACTAGTTCACATGAAAAATCACAGGATGTAACTTGACTTGCCAACTTGCCAAGATGAAAACTGGAAAATTTTGTTTCAACCCAATCAAAAAATAATACACAATTCAAACATAGAATAAATATCTTAAATTATGTTGTAAAATAAAAATTATGTTGTAAAATAGTCCTGAGGTACTTTATCAATTGAACGGATTTAAATTTGTTTTTCTTATTCTAATTCCAATTTTATGCACGCACACACAAAGAAAACTATATTGTTTTATTGTTAGTGGAGTTTTTAAACCCATAGAAAGTGATTGAATAGAAGATTTACCTTTCTCAAAAATATCTCATTTTTTTTATAAACTTGTATTTAAGCTTTTATGTATACATATATTTATATAAAAAAGATGCAACAATTAATTCAAATATTATTTGTCACAGTTTGTCATATTTTTTCTAATTTTTGACATGCGGCAGTCTATTGCAGGGGTACAGTTTTAGCAGCCAAGAGACTTGCAGCTGAGTCAATATTTGACCCACTCTTGTAAGTTGCTGTTGTTACGCAAAAAATTAAATTAAAATTTAACATTGTTTCTGACAATTAAAAAAGTAACTATCATCACATCTCTTTATGTGACAATAATTAATATTCTTATTTTTTTAATGAAAAACTAATGTTTATAAGACGAGTTTTTTTTTATGCATAGCACAAAGGATAACAAATTATTATAAGCAATAATTAGTCGCTTGAAATATTCATACAAATTGTAAATATCTCCCGAGTAAAAATAAATGCTGCCGACGGGAATTGAACCCGCACCTTCTGATGTCCAGTCAGGTGCTCTGAGACCACTGAGCGACGTCGGCTTATTTCCAACACGCCAAATAATTCAATATGTACGTACTAGTACTTCAATCAACAATTACTGATTGTTATATTTTTTCACCTGTAAACAACCTGTATGTTAATAATATGCTTGAAATAAAAAAAATAGAAAAATTTAATTATATATTTTGAATACTTAAAGCATATGCATAGATTCACTCAGACATCACTTTTTAGAAGTTATTGACATTTACTAAAAAGTGATAAATTAATTTTGGTTCTAAATGTATCAAAATTTAAAACGAAAATATCAGCAACATCAATTAATTAATTGCCAACTCTGTGAATCCTTTCCATGGCAGAGTTCAACACAAAGTTATTGTTTTGAAACAATATCTTCCATCTCATATGCTTCGGAGGTACATCTAATGACAAAAAATTAATGGCATCAGGGCAGTCCCACCTAGATTTAACAATTTTATTCAATAAAAAAGAACAAATATTTTTCGCCTTTCTTATAATTTCGATAAATTGAGTATACTTCGTAAATTCATATAATTGATTTCATTTATAGGAATACCAATTTCGAAATGAATAAAGTTTTAACATTTATTTTGATTTGTAAGATTTAAGTGTGTTAAAATGAGGAGACCAAATGCATGAATTATATTTAAACTGACTTCTAACCAAAGATGTGTACAATAATTTTATGGTTTTTAGGTTATTAAAGTCTTTTGCGATTCTGAGAATAAATCCAAGCATTTGTAATCCTTTACTGGTAATAGTTGTAATATGATTCAAAAAGCGTAATTTGGAGTCAAAGATAACGCCAATGTCGTTGAATTCAGAGACTCTTTTAAGATTGATATTATTAATTGAGTAGTCAAATATAAGGAGGTTTTTGATCTTTGGAAACTCATCGTTTGGCAATTGTCTATATTTAGGTTTAATTTGTTTACGAGGCACCATTTAAAAAGTTTTTCTAAGTTAATTAGCAGAATCAAACAATCCGAAGAATTTTCAATTTGTTTAAATATCTTTAGATCATCGGCGAATAGAAGAAACTGAATGTTATCGAGAATTAAAGAAATGTCATTAATAAATAGTACAAATAGAATTAGTCCTAGGTGGGAACCTTGGGGAACCCCACTTAAGGCAAAAAATGTAAGAAGATTTGGACATAATTTTTACAGATAGTTTTTCTGTTTGATAAATAACTTCTCAGCCATTCGAGAAACTTCCCACCTATCCCAAACGTTCTAACTTTTCCATTAAGATGAAATGAGAAACAGTATCAAAGGCTTTACATAAATCAGTTTAAATCGAGTCATGTGGTGACTCTTTGACAGGGCACACTACAATTTTTGTAAAGCAGTAAGTTAGATGTCGTAGATCTAACTGGCATAAAACCATATATGCATTTTTTAACAAATGGTTAGGACTTGTTAGACGTTAAACAAGTAAGCATAAATAAAGAACTCACTAGATCGTATGTTCGGGCTTTTTGTATGAAACAAATTGGTCCTATAAACCCCAAGTAAATATCTGAATATTCTTTATTTGAATTAACTTTCGAGAAAAATAAATGAAAAGGACTTACTTCATTATAGGTGTGACTTGCGGAGTGACAAGTATGACTAGGGAGTGAGCTGTGCTCGCCCTCTTCAGGGAGTGAGCCAGGACCAGCGCCCCGAGGCAGTATGAGTCATTGGTGGCTAGCGTCACCCAGGCACAGCTTTCTGCAAATACAAACACACAAACCATAAGCACAAGTATTATCATAATATAATCAAATTTCCACAATACATTATTCTAGTATCCACACAATTTTATTTTTCTCTAACTCTAACCCCACTTATCCCCCTAAACTGTGTGTTCCCGCCAATAGCCATCATGTTAAATTGTTTTAGTTTAGTAAGTTAAAAAATGGAACGCATTCAAATAATAATGTAAATCTTAGAAGTAGGTACCTGCCCATAATTTCGCTGCAGTGTTGATTCGATTAAAAATGTTTTTCAAATTAGATACTCATAATATGAATCTAAGTAGGAACCAATTAAAATATTAGGCTACAGAAAACACACTTGCCAATAATCTATCCCATTTTCTCGAAATCTCGCTGGCTGTTAGTAGATTGGTGATAATTCGGACTCGATTTGACAAGCTTCAAACTTAACGATTCTTTCCATTAATAAACACATCCCACACAATTACGTTTAACGATTTAATAGATAGTCAATGGCGTCAATACTAACACGTTCTATTAGAGATCGCGGGCATATTGTGCCTTCCTTGATTTATTACGCGGAATAGAGCAGTGCCAAACAAGAGAGCAGACTTTCCATAAAGCCATCAAAATGAGTTTTTCCCTCGAAGGAGAAAAAAGACGCGGGAATCGCCATTTCCTCGATATAGTTCAAACATCCCGCGCTGCCACAGAGCGGCTGCCAAATCGAATAAAAGCAATTGCTCCAATCGTCGACCGGATTATTTACTGGGAATCCGCCAAATACGTAATAATGTAATAATAACTAGTGCACATCTTGGACACTTGTTACCCACGCCGAATTAAAAAAAAACGACCAGACAATGTCAGAAATACTCCACAATCTATTTTCGTGAATTTCTTGTCAAAGGGTACCTTTCAATGGGTAGTTACAAGAAATTATTCTATAAAGGTCACTACACTATCGGGTGATATATGAAAATTCAGTCAAATCATCGAACAACAATATATCAGATGGGTCAAATACATCTTTGACTTTCGATTGTAATATCCCCACGATATTATATGCAATAACGCGACGTAGGTATGGTGATGTATCCCATTGCATACTATAATAAATCTCATTAGGCGTTTGATACAATACGACCGAACCAACAAGCAAAAACATCATTATATTGTACCCATGTCCAGAAATAAATATCAACGAAAAATGACCCTTTTTCAGAAATAGCCCTAAGTATCTAAATTTAAAAAAAATGGTAAGTAGGTAGCTACTGTTGTGCAAACTTGATCATCATCGGGGTAAAGACCCTATTATTAATTTGAGTGTATTCGACAAATATGAACCCTATCACCGCAGTACGCGGCAATTATCCACCGTAAATAATATTATCTGTTATCGCTTTATTTCTGTTTGCTTTCTTGTTTGTTTTGTTTGTTGTATATTTAGCTTTATTAAATCTGTGTATATCGATTCTAAAACTAATATATAGTATATATTCTATTAAATACAATAAATACTGAAATAAAAACAATATTTTTTGTTTAAAACCACGAATTTTTATTAATTTTAAGACAGACCGGTTTCGCTACACTCGAGCATCGTCAGGGTACAAAATTACTTGTATTTTATTGCTCAGAAAAGTTACACTTGTGGATAATTATTTATAAATTTAAGTTATTTTCTAGTTTTTCTGCCACAGGTCACTCTAAGTGGTTTGGTGACTACGTTTGGTGATTTAGCAGGGGTGCCCGGGTTCATCGGGTGAGGTGTCTGCAGAATGCGCCTGCCCACCGGCTGCGTGGCGTGCCCGATCGGGAGAGGCTGCTTTGGGGAGACCCTTTGACCTCTTCAACTGGCCTCTCTCGACTAGTTGAAGCGGTCACTTGGGTGAGGTAACTTAGTCAACACCACGTTTATTACACGTCTGAAAAAATCTGAAAATGTGGAAGCACAATTTAACAAGTGTTACATGTTGGTTCCATGATAACTCAACACAGTGACAATTCAACACACTTTTAAAAAGTGATATAAAGTAATTAGAAACGATGAAAAAAAAACCTAACCTAACCGAACCTTTTTTAACCTAACCTAGTTTTTGTTTCATCACTTTCCATGACTTTATATAACTTTTTAAAGATGTGATGAATTATCATTGTGATGATTTATCCGGTTACATGTTACTTGTAAATTTTAGTAGACTATTGTACTGCCCTGAAGAAACTATAGTTGTAGCGAAATCGGTCGGCATTGAGTATAAAAAAATAAAATGTATGTTTACTGAGTTATTATTTTATTTTAAATTAAAAAAAATACACATATTTAAGAAAATAAATTTTTTGGTCACAAATAGTGCGGAATAAGATTTCACTAATTTGTTTATATTTGTAGTAGATACCCACTAATAAAAATGTTAAAATGCAAGATTGCCAAGTTCAATGCGAGAAGTTGATGCACCATTCCCAGTCGCCGGTTTTAAATACCCAGGAGAAACGTGTGAGGTGTGCGGCGTAATTAGATTATATACCAGGGTTATCGACGGCAACTACAACAAATTAAAAAAGGCCGATCTCATCGCCTCATGAGATGTATCCAAGGTAACCAACAACAGCAGACCGAACATGCTGCTGATTAAGGACGGGTAGTCCCACAGAATTTAAACAATTCATCAAATTTCGAAGTTAATTTTCAAGTTCTGTTATTATTCAGTTTTGTTTAAAGTAATTTTTTTTAATTTTTTTTTTATTTGGTACAATATTTTTTACATTTTAAGTTTTCCAGTAATGTATTCCTCACTGGGTGGCTTGCCCGTGCTGAGGCCCTCATTTTATAATATGAAAATATAATCTACATAATACATTTAAAGAGAAAATAATACATTTAAAATTAAAAATACATACTACGTAATAATATATTTAAAATTAAAAAATAATACATTTAAAATAATCTTGTGTGTTTGTGAGTGATGTGTGTTTATATTGGTTTTGTGTGTTACGTGTAGGTTTTATTTTTATTTTATGCTATGACATTTTTGTAATATTGTCTTTTTTGTTCATTAATCCATTTTGTAATATTGTGTGTGAATTTATTTTTATTTTCCTCAATTTTAATTTCAAGTTTTACACTGTTGAAAGCTTTTATAGCATGGTATTGGTAGTGTCTTTGTCCAAAGCTTGAATTTACTGTCGGAGTTTTTATGTTTTCTTTGTACGCTTTTCTAACTGGTCTGTTAGTGTTATTTTGTGTATGTTGAAATTTATTATTTTTTGTCAAAAATTGGCCCATGATGATATAGTGACAGAACTTGAAAAGAACTTTAGCACCGAAAATATTGATACACCTGCACGCGTCTCATTTACATAGATAAGGAGATATTGACTCTTTATTTTTTCGAAGAACAACAGTTTAAACAATATGATAATATATTATAAATAAAACCATTTAAGGCGATGCACTACGTCGTGTAATATTTTGAATCGAGCCGCCATCAATAACACACCTTACGTAGATGGCGATAAGGCTTAAATTCTCGCTTAACACCATCCAGCTGTTTTGATTTAGGCGAGAATAAAACGTGGCCAAAAAGTGCCTTTTATTTTATTTTGTAGATGTTCAGATCATTTTATAAATAACTTAATTTGCCACATTATACAATAAAACCATAACCGAAAATGGGTTCTTAAGTAGGAAATTTTGAACTTTATTTAAAATTATTTTTTTCTGGGCTTATAAAAAGACTTATGTAAAAAATACTCGATAATTTCCAAGGACAAGATGTATTATATTCGCGGTATTTATTTAAAGCATCTGAAACATTTGTAGGCGACCAAATTTTCAAACCAAAAACACATGATTTTGTAATGCTACGTAGTGCATCGCCTTAAACCATTAATTAAAAGTTTTCACTGAGTATTAAAAGTATGGTTTAAGACAACCTTTAAGGTTTTTATTTCGAAAACATTTGGTACAACCTTGTTTACATGTTATAATCCCAATTGAATGCGTGGAATGATATTCCGGAAATATGTATAATTTTAAAAAGTCAAGGAGTTTTTTTAAGAAAGACAAACAATCCCGGGTTATATTACAAATAACCTGACACCTTCACACTATTTGCTCGATAACAATAACGTTGAAAAAACTTCTAAGAAGCATCGACCAAAGTCAAGAAAGAAATCAGTTTTTTTTTTTTTATATTTAATAATGATTAAAATAACGAATTGTCAGATAGCCCTACCTTAGAGGAGTAAATAGAATGAACACGCGCAAGTCTATAAATAGTTAGCACTGCACGCGGGAGAGATTGCACATTTGTACATTGCACATGTGCACTTATTGCACTGTGCACACAAGAAGAAAACTCGCGGCGTGTTTCATTTTCTGAGATTATCAAGTCTCACTAAGAATGTTGGATATTTCGCTATACCGGTTGGGTCGGGGGTTGGAGAAACAGGAAAAATTACCGAAAATGGGGTAAAAAATATCTGAATATAATTTTACGTAGAATTATGGCTCCAGGCGAGTAGTACCCACGCCCACAGAAGCTACGACGCCAAAATGTCAATTAATTTGGATATGATATACGTATTATTATTATTGTGATACTACCATTATCATATGCTCGTATTGTTATATTATAGTGGTGCTACCATAGATAGTACAGGGTTTTCCAATAAGAGGTGTTATTTTGAATAGCCCGCTATTTCGGTAGATGTTACTTTTGAAGCTGTCATTTTTTGACATTTGACAAGTAGAAACTACGCCATTAATAAAAATGGAACGATACACGCTTCAACAACGCATTGAAATTATTAAAATTCACTTGAGTGTTTTTGTTGTTTGTTTTTGGGGTGTTATGCCGTGTTGTGCTAATTACACATCTTCGGATCTACCGGATCTGCCCTGATGATGGACACTGCAACGCTGTCCGAAACGTCGGCTAAAGAAGGAGTTAGCACAACACGGCATAACACCCCAAAAACAAACAACAAAAATGCTTTTGGCAGTGAGAATCTAAAAACTTACTTCACTTGAGTGAATCAAATGCAAATCATCTTGAGTGATGAGGCCCATTTCCACCTCGGTGGCTTTGTTAACAAGCAAAATTGTCGCAACTGGGGCTCGGAAAACCCAAGAGTTTTTGTTGAAAAGCCTCTCTATCCTCAACGTATGACTGTTTGGTGCGGTTTATGGTCCGGCGGAGTCATTGGACCTTACTTTTTCAAAAATGAGACTGGAGCAACAGTTACGGTGAATGGATTGCGCTATCCAGAGATGATTAATGATTTTTTATGGCCGGAATTGGATGGTATTGATCTGGACAACGTTTAGTTTCAACAAGACGGCGCTACGTGCCACACAAGCAACGAAACCATTGATCTTTTACGATTGAATATCAAAATAACACCTCTTATTGGAAAATCCTGTATTATAATTCATTCACCTACCACTAAAATTAAGCCGATCGCCATATGATTTTACAAAAACTTATTTAGAAAAAAATACACTCATTTAAATTAGATATCGATAAAACACAATACTAATGAAACGCTTCAAAGGAATCAAAGATCGCGGAACTGGTGTAAGGTCCCTAGAAGATTTCCTGATTTAATTAATCTTACTTTGGGAGGCAGATACGGGTACCGCCGCACCGGGAACCAATTCATTATAAAATTAGTGGTTCGCTGATTTTGTTGACTTATCAGGGGTGTCCGGGTTCATGGAGTGATGTTTGTCCAGGCCTTGGCGGCGGAATATCTGCCCGCCAGCTGCGTCGTGAGCCGGATCGGGAGAGACCGGTTGAAGGAGACCCTTTCACTTCTCCAGCCGGACGGAAGGGATGGATTCATACATCCGTCACTCCTGGACACACTGACCTCGAGATTCATGCCAACCCCTCATACATTTTTCCTTCCCAGGACTTCCTATCCTTCCTTTCCTTATTAAGTCCCTTCACATATATCTAAATATGATATAGGGCCCTGAGCGAAATTATTTTCCTCAGGGCCGCCTCCTGTGCGGAGTTAACGAAAAAAAATATTATAATAACAAAATGTGTTAGAGGCAATGATAATCAGGGTAATTAACCTGTTAACCGGGCGGGACGTATAAATACGTCAAACGTTAACAGTATCGGCGCCCTGGAACGAGCGGGACGTATATTTCTCCATTTGGGGATGCCGTAGTACTGGCTCCAGTAGGTTTAGAGCAGTTGGTACTCCTGTGCGGTATTCACATAAAAATAAATAAATAAGAGGAATCACAGGAAGATGTGCCAAAAACTTAAAAATCCAAAATTATTTCACTAGATTTGATAATCATTACATCAGGCGGATTTAATAAAATTAGCAGGAAGACGGCACAGAAAAACTACGTTTTTGTAACGGTATCTCTGCCAAAATTCCGCATAATTGAAACATAAACAAAAACAGTTGCCAACGGGATCACACAAGAACAAAAAAAAACTTGTACGTCCTTCTTAAAAAAAAAAATAGTTTTCGAAAAAGATCAAGGCCGGCGATTATAAATAGTAATTAAGATCTTGAACCAAATGAGAAATGAGAAATGCGAAAGCCGAGAGAGCGATGTTAGTTAAATTGTTAAATTGGAATAAATTACTAAAATACAGTAAATTGTTAGACAAATTGGAATAAATTACTAAAATACAGTAAATTGTTAGACAAATTGGAATAAATTACTAAAATACAGTAAATTGTTAGACAAATTGGAATAAATTACTAAAATACAGTAAATTGTTAGACAAATTGAAATACATTACTAAATACAGTAAGATAAATCAATTTATTTAGGGGTTTCTGATTTCACCCAAACTACCAAAGAGGTGATGAGGAAATAATACGGCCTCTTTGGGATTATTAACATAGATTTTAATATTATATCATAATTTAAAATTATACGCCGCCTAGTCGTTGATTTTTAAGTTTTCTGGGCCTTGTGAAAAATAGCTATTTTTTAACGTTTACGCAGAGTTTCTCGAAATCAGATATATACAGTATTGTTCATCTTATTTTGAATGTAAGGTGTCATTTTCATCAAGAAACGGGTGGAAACTGGGGTGGGATGGTTTTTCTCATGACAGTGCCCTTTCTCTTGTTTTAGGGTCAAGCGAAATTTCATCAATCCCGGAATAAAACTGTAGTATAAAAACAAAATAAAAAACAAATATACACTCTAATTTACATACTTATAAAAAAAATTCGGCACGTTTCAAAGTGGTAGATCATACAGATCTAAACGTTGCTTAAAATGGTTTTAGCCGTGTTTGGTGACCGATTTCAATAGCCAGGTGCTTCCCCACATTCCCCTCCCCCATCTCCTTCCCCTCCCACTACCTTAGGATGCCGTAGTCTCACTAGCTCCAGACGGTTGGAAGTATTGTGCGGTATCTTATTAAAAAATATATATTAAGTTATTCGGCAGGTCTCTACTCTATTTATTTTTGTAATGTACGTAATGCGTGGGCAATTTTCGTGTACCCGCCCTACTGCCTACGTACATTGTTCAGACGAATTTATAGAAGGTAAGTACTTAATGTAAATGCATCTTTATATAACTGGTTGCATGCTCGGAATATGAAAGTGGAAGGCCTTAAAACTAAAGCCGAAGGTTTACACGCGTTTTAATTTAAATAATGAGCGAGTCTCGTATATCATATGTAACTACAAAGTCACACGTGGGATGTTGAGCATTGACGAGCTTTCCACACTACATTCTCCAATGCTGTACAAAATAGAAACTTATTCGGTACACGAAAGTGTTTAAAGCGCTTCATCCTCTCATTTTAATGCCAGTATTTTCTTTTTTATTAGTGAGTTAATCTAATCATTTAAAAAAAATACCCACTAAGCACCATAATACATGATGAAATATAAAAAAAAAAATAAAAAAGCTTTTTGATGGTGAATTTAAATCACAAACCACCGATTAATGTTTGGAGCACTGCAGATTTGTCTATAGGAACTAGTAGTTCTGTGAACAACAGTGTAGACCTCGAGTCCAAAATAATAATCTAATATTCTCTTATTAGGTACTTTAATACCTACCTACATAATTATAAAACCAATATTTTATGCAACTATTTATTTTATTTCGAATAAAGAATTTTGAAATTTGTCCAAAGAAACGTCAATATCATATTTTATCAAAATTTCTTCCGGCAGGTGTGTATTTGCCATAAAAATATAGAAAAAATGCGAAATAAATAGTCGACATACACAAGACGATTTCACATTTGAAAAAATAATCTTTATTGAACCATTAAAACGGCCACCATCTTGAAACGGAAAGTACAAACAAATTTACAGATAGACGAAATGAAAAATAAAGAGTTAAAACAGGAGCTTGCTACGTTCGACTCAAAAAACACACTTTTCACGATGTTTCATTTTATATTTCATAATATTAACACAGCGTAGGTTGTGCATGATTTTTTTACATTTTCATACTAGAATTTGCAGCATATTTTGAATTAAAAATAATCAGTTTAGTTAGGTATTATCATATCAAATCCAAAATTACGTTAAGGTCTCTCGGGTCTTAACAATGTAGATGGGTAGGTACTTGCTTCGTACATTCGTATCCACATCAATATTAATAAAAACGTTAATGTTCGTTTGTTCAAAATCTTAAATATCTGAAAATTCTCCACCGATTGCTTCGAATACGCATGTGTTTTTATATAGTATATATTATGTAAATGTCATATGTGAGAAATAAAAATATGCTTTTTTGAAAAACAGCGCAATCTGTAGGAAACATGCTTTTTGGAAAAAAAAAAACAGCCTAATCTGTAGGAAACATGCTTTTTTGAAGAAAAAAAAAACGAGCGCCATCTGTTGGATGTAAAAGTAACACGCGCTATTGTTTTTCTATCTCCACAGGCAGACTGAGCCACAACAACGCGTCGCGGTGTACAGCTAGTTATAAAATAGAGCAGGTATCTAACTAACAAAGTGCGCCTGAAAAAATTTGTTTTGTATACCCCTCTTAGGTCTTAACAATGTAGATGGGTAGGTACTTGCTTCGTATATTTGTATTCCCATTATAAAATAGAGCAGGTACCTAACTAACAAAGTGCGTCTGAAAAATTTAGAATATAAGGTATTTTGTTAAAAGAAGAAAGTCAGCTAGAATGGTGTATTTGTTGCGAAGTGCATCTGATAACTTGATTGTAAAGAAGGAATGTCACGCAGTTCATACGCAACATGAAACCAAAGCTTCCCTCATTGCAAGGATCGAGTTTCAGCCATCAGCCATTCATACATTCCCAAACAGTAAACGTGCCAACCGTCGAGAGAAAAAATGCATTGCCAGAATACCGAGTTTATTCAAATCTCGGCATAATTTATCACTAATGATATTTATCTACTCGAGCGATTTGTTGTTTATATGTATACACAATTACCATAATACAGGGTTTTCCAATAAGAGGTGTTATTTTGATATTCAATCGTAAAAAATCAGTGGTTTCGTTGCTTGTGTGGCACGTAGCGCCGTCTCCGGCCATAAAAAATCATTAATCATCTCTCGATAGCGCAATCCATTCACCGTAACTGTTGCTCCAGCCTCATTTTCAAAAAAGTAAGGTCCAATGACTCCGCCGGACCATAAACCGCACCAAACAGTCATACGTTGAGGATAGAGAGGCTTTTCAACAATAACTCTTGGGTTTTCCGAGCCCCAGATGCGACAATTTTGCTTGTTGACGAAGCCACCGAGGTGGAAATGGGCCTCATCACTCAAGATGATTTGCATTTGATTCACTCAAGTGAATTTTAATAATTTCAATGCGTTGTTGAAGCGTGTATCGTTCCATTTTTATTAATGGCGTAGTTTCTACTTGTCAAATGTCAAAAAATGATAGCTTCAAAATTAACATCTACCGAAATAGCGGGCTATTCAAAATAACACCTCTTATTGGAAAACCCTGTATTTCATTAATTTCATTTCTCCAAATATTAATATGGAAACATATGAACTGCTTACGAATCCACTTAACGAATCCACTTAGATTTTTAGTTCACCATATTGTTTAATTAATATCATTCCAGAAGATATTAACATGATATGATATGAACTGCTTGCTGCGGTTTAAAGCCAATGATTTCTAGTTTACCATATTATTTAATTAATATCATTCCAAAAGATATTAACATGGAAACACATGAACTGCTTGCTGCGGTTTAAAGCCAATGAATCAACTTAGATTTCTAGTTCACCATATTGTTTAATTAATATCATTCCAGAAGATATTAACATGATATGATATGAACTCCTTGCTGCGGTTTAAAGCCAATGAATCCACGTAGATTTCTAGTTCACCATATTATTTAATTAATATCATTCCACAAGATATTAACATGGAAACATATGAACTTCTTTCTGCGGTTTAAAGCCAATGAATCCACAAAGATTTCTAGTTCACCATATTATTTAATTAATATCATTCCACAAGATATTAACATGGAAACATATGGACTGTTTACTACGGTTTAAAACCAATGAAACCACCTAGATTTGGCCGCATATCCCATATTGTAGGTTCTACAGATTGTGCAAATTTATAATGACAAGCGATCGCTCATAACGTTTTAGCAAATTTGCCACAATATGCCAGAAGTCGCTCGAGTGGATAACAGAAAATAATAATAAATGTTTTATTATCTTATTTTTTGTAACAAATATAGATAATATACCCTCACCGTATCTCCCGAGCTAAGGATTGTATTTATACATTATTGAAATTTAGTAGTATGAAGTAATTATAAATAGACTAGCTGTACCCCGCCACGCGTTGCTTGGCTCAGTCTATCTGTACAGATAGAGAAACAATAGTGTTGATTTTACGTCCAACAGACGGCGTTGTTTTACAAAAACAGGATGTTTTTACCTTTCACAGGTGACATCTATATAATGTAGGTATATAAAAATACACGCATATTCGAATGCAACGTTGTGTCATGATTTCAAAGCAATCTGCGAAGAACTTTCAGAGATTTAAAATTTTGAACAAACGAAAAATTAACATTATTATTTATGTATATAGTTATTTTTCTGAAAAGGCTATAAATATATTGAATGGCGTTTTTAGTGCAATTGAGCGGTTCTTTCAGTCAGTATTTTTTCTATTTCTGATCTCCCTTTTTATTTGAGATTTAAATGTTAGAAGATTGTTGTGGGTTTTGAATGAGAGTGGGATCATGTAAAGATTCCGAAGTAATGTAATAATCGTGAAGGGGGATTTCTAAAGTAGGTAATCAAATCGTCGATTATTTATTTTGTTCGAACGATTATCGAAGAAAATATTTCCATGCTTTCGCCAATCTAATTGAGAGATTGTTAAAAATTGGCTCAGAAGTTCAATTTTGGTATCACCAACATCGACTGATCGTAGTTTTTGCACAGCAGTATGTAAACATATTTTTTTTACGGATCGGCCGACAGACGGGTCAAAATCAAATATTTATTGGCAGATGTACGATAAAAAAAGTTAATATTGTTGATTTATGCATTTCAGGATGTAAAATAAAACACGTATCAAAGCGAGTACAGGAGAATTACACAGTTAATCAAATATTCAAAATATTTTCTTTAACTATTGGCATTGAGCGAACACTCAAATACCAAAATTATATGTTTTATCTATCTATATAAATAATGATGTAAATGTTCGTTTCTTCAAAATCTTAAATCTCCGAAAGTTCTTCACCGATTGCCTTGAAATTTTGACACAACGTTGCATTCGAATACGCGTGTGTTTTTATATACCTATATTATACATGTAGATGTCATCTGTCACAGATAAAAACATGCTTTTTTAAATAGCGCCATCTGTTGGACAAACATCTTTTTTTGAAAAACAGCTCTATCTGTTGGAAGTAAAAGCAACACGCGCTATTGTTCTATCTGCACAGACAGACTGAGCCACAGCAACACGTGGTGGGGTACAGCTATTTTTTTTATAAAATTAGACACAAATGCAGAAACAAAACTTTAACTCCCCACAAACTAATAAATAAATTTCGGATTTGATCTAATAATGCATTTTAATGTATATAGATATTCTGTATATTTCAAACACCAGACTAGCTTTTTAGTCAGATAGACTACCTTTAATACTGGACTTCACATTTACTATGCTAAAACTTCAAACGAAAGAGACAAAAAAATACAAGAACGTCGATTTATAAATGGCCAATATCATAATCAAGATACTCATTGTGGTTGTTCTTGCGTCCTACGTAACCCTGGTTCAATGAACTCAAACTTGCTTTGAATTTGAGTGTCATTTAAATATTCAGAAAAGCGATATTTATATTTGCTTATAATATTATTTTATTTTAAATTTTAATTGACATTTTAAAATTGGAACTGATTTGTCAAGAATTGTGATTTTTCACGGATCTGCGCTTGTTCTATAATAATTACCATCCTTCTCACTATTCTTTCGTGTAAAACGTAAACGAACAAAACAGAAAATTCGAACGTTTCTAATCAAATACCCGTAGAAATCGTGGATGTAGGATCTTTATTAATTATGCTGTTTTGGAGGTCGATGTATGTACGATTTAGATAACGTACACTTACAACGGATCTCTCATGAGTTCTACTTTTAACTCCACAGTTTGGGAAGCCCGCCCACCCGCTAATGACTCGGCGCAGACTGCAAATTGTGGCCAGGAAATGCATAGTGCCTGCACGCGGCACCACAGCACTGCACCATAGCCTACAGCGAGGCAACGCTCAATCGCTCCCCATTGCACTTCACTGTGACTGCACCAGACGGGGCTGGGCCAGAACATTATTATTTATGTTAACAGAAATATGCCTAGACGGTTATATTTATGGGAGGAGTCAGTTACTATAGGCTTGGCGAGCCCACACGAATCAAGTTCCAAGAGCAGAGATTACAGGGCGGATATTTTGAGTAATTACTTTGAAAGTTAAAACAACTCTCAGTTCTGAGTTTAATTTATTTACAAGCATATATATTATGTTGTGTTTTCGAAAGGACAAAACAATCAGGCTTGTGAAACAAATACCAGAAGAGGGAACATTTTGTATAGTTTCCATTGGTTACAGTTCAATAAGAATATATTATATTCTAGTAGAAGTAGCAAATCTGTCACCGTTAAAAGTACCTACTTTATGGTTTTTACAATCAATTCTTTCACCTCATAAAATAAAATTAAAAGGATACATTACTACATGGGCATTTAAACAATACAATTAAAATGTAATAGAATTGTAGTATAATTTAAATAATTTTACCAACTTCACTAAAGATTTTTTCCAAAATTGGTAGTACCAAAATTGACAGAAATTTATCGCATTTATAAAAATCGTTAAAATTTACCAACCCTATTCACCAAAACTGACAAATTTTCACCAACAGTGATAGAATTTCACCAAAATTGGTCTAAATTCACCAAAATTGATTAATGATGGAATATTACCGAAATAGGCAGAATTATACCGGAATTGTACCAAACATGGTTTAATCTTACAAAAATTTGGAGAATTTTACAAAAAAAATAGAAAACGTGAAAACTGTAAAAAAAAAAATTCTCAACAAAAGCAACTTTATTTCGACCAGTAAAATAACTTATGTTGATTATATTACATAAATAAACATACTCATTTCTGATTGGCAACGGGTCTTTTTATTCATCGGCTCATGCGATTTCGCTTGGCACCATAAGGAAAGATGGGTTTACGAGTCGTAACTTACGACAAATTTAAAAAAATTCTAATTGCTAGAAACTATTTTTTTAAAGGCTGCAATAACAAATAAAGAGTTTTGGCATCATTGCTAAACACCCACTTTACATTGCAATTTATCCATTAGACATAAAGAGTCATCCAACTCCAAAAGAATGCACACACGTTATACACAAGCACATAAGCACGGTGCTTGTTCATCGCAAGGTCATTGTGACGCATCTACGCTAAATTGGTTTCTATGAATACTAAATGTGTTTTTTTTAAATTAGAATTGACAATGATTTAAAATGTTTTAAATAGTTGGACCATTCCTTTCAAATTAGTATTATGGCGGCCTCGTCCGGAGGCGATTGTAATCTTGTTACGGGACAAGCCGCTGTTAGAAATGTCTCCAGAGAGAATATATGTCAAGATCTGACATTCACCAATTTGCTGGTGAAATGGCAGTGGGAGGCTGGCAATTAGGTTAGGAAGCCGTACGTCATAATATGGACCAGTCACAGAAACAACAGAGCACCATTAATAAATGGACCGCGCAACGGGCGAAATTCTTGACATAAATAAATATATAATCATATTATTCGATGTTTTTTCAAGACTACAACTGTTTAGATCGGATTGGAAGCATGCCATTTTTGTTTGTACGTTTATTGTGGATTTGAATTAATAATACATATTATCATTACGAAAGATTTGCGTAGGATGAGAGTTAATTTTGATCAAAATCATCGGAAGCTAGGACTGCGCCATTTTTATTATTAGATAGTATCACAAAATAGCGATGAGTATAATCGAGACATCTTTGTAAATTACAAGAACTTGTTCAACTGAATTAAGAGGAAGCTACAAGCCAAAAATGTGTATATTCTTGGTACACCTTATATTGTAGGTAATAGGCATTAAAATCGCTTGACAAACGGAGTCTAGAAACGTTCGATTTCAAGCACAAAACTGGTTTTTATTTATTTTGTAAATAATGTTATAAGAAAGCATAAAAGTTAATCAAGTGAAACTGTCACAGATAATCTTGGCTATAATAATGTATTTTTTTAAGTTGTTTCCTTTGTCCGCTCATACATTTATATTTTAAAAATATATTTTTTAGTAGAGCATTTATATTTTTTATTGAGTAATTTATTTTTTATTTGTATTCCTACTCAAGTGAAACGATAGGAAAACCTTCAATTTATCTAAAACATGTTTTTTGGTATTCATAATGTACACCAATTCGTAATAAAGATTAATCAAAATAGTGATTTAGCATTAAGCTTCGCCTCAATACTAGGAGTCGAAAAACAAATGTTAATAATTCAGGGGTGTTTCCTATTAATCCGACTAATTTCAATAATCTAATGATGTTTCGAATTCACCGATAATAAGTCATGGATGTTTCGAATTAATCGACATAATTTCACATGAAGATGTTTCGAATTATTAATAAACAAAAAAAATGTTGTCTTGTTGGTATTATATCTGGTTTGAGTAAGTGCATTAATCGCAGACACTTTATTAGACAATACCGCTGCACTAAAATTGTCAGTTTATGTTGTAAAGAGACATTCAAATTTGTTTTATATCGATATTTAATTAGTTAGCAACGTAATTAATTATTAATCATCAGTTGATCATTCAATCAACACTTATTCACATACAAATATTTAAGAACATGTGGCATTTTTGATTAAACAGAAATCTGAATATAAAACCACTGAAAACAGGTATTTACTCTGGGAGATCAAATATCTACGATGTTGAATTACTAATTGAAAAACTGGCTTATTGATAGGATTGCCTTAATTTTTGTTTTCAAATGTGTAAACAGTATTATACTGAATAGCCCAAATGACTAAAATTCAAAATATTCCACAAATATCCAAAATAACTACCTACCATATCGAAAAAACATACTAGAAAAAAATATAATAGAAAAAAATATACTAGAAAAAATATACTAGAAAAAATATACTAGAAAAAATATACTGTAAAAAATAGTGTCTGAGAACGGAGGCAATTAATATTTTTTTTATTATTTTTAAACGATGCAGACAATACCCACCTTTCTCTTCCCTATCTCCTTCCCCTCTACACTACCTTTGCCTCACAACATACCACAATTGGGGATGCCATAGTATCACAGGTTTCAGACGATTGGGAGCAGTCGGGGGTGCGGTATTCACATAAAAAAAAACTCTTGTGCGGTATTCACATAAAAAATAAATTAGCTAATTTCATATCAAAATATAGTAAAATGTTCTGAATGTATGTATAAATATACAAGTAGGTATTGTATTTTCTTATTGCTGATAGTAAATTAGATTGTATTATGACGTGATACTGTGTTTTGTAAAAGCATCTATCAATACTACTGATACAATATGTAATACGTCTAGCGCCACGCAATACATTCTAGATAAAGAAAACGATAACAAACAAAAAGCTAAAATCATCATAACATACAACCTGATAGCATTATACAAATTTCATTCAGTATTTCATTGGCGTCTGCAAAACAACGTGGAAAATGTTGGTGGTTTTCTTGATATCACAGACATTTCTGGCATTACTTCTGTCTGGCGATTTGACTATTTGACTACTGAATACGGCCAGTGATGGAAGCGGGTACATTTCCGAGCCGGATCTCTGCGCTATGACACTCGAATATAAATAAACTGGAAGCAGCCGCTAAGCTATGCGGCTGGCGTGACTGCAAGCAACTAGTAACGCCTTCCTTCAAGGAATCATCTGTATCTGTCTCGATTGAAATTGTTTGTTTCTTGCTTACATTTCTTTGCACATGTTCATGGGATCATCTGTCTTGATTAAATTTGTTTGTTTCTTGCTTATATTACATGAAGGGCTGCACACTTCTATATCGGCCCGAGTTATTTTTACTGCCACAACTTTCATTACGCTCATTATAATGTGTAGAGCTGGTATTTCAGTATTTTTTGGTAATGGTTATCAGTCGGCTTATCTTGTCCTGGTTTCTACGCATTGAATAAAGGGTATTTTATTTGGTTTTTGTTTTTACCAAAGAGCAACTTGAAAAAAGTTTATATATTTTATAGCGATAATTAAAATTCCGGGCCATACTAAAAACAATTCAAAAAATCGTTCCAATATTTTTATATAAAATTAAACATGAAAAAAAACTCTGTAAATAATGACACCAAGGATATTGAAAGAAAGGGGAAAATTAAAATAACTCTTGCAATTCTCTTAAACCCCAAAATCCCACATATTTTTTTCGTAAAATATCCCGGTTTTCAACGGACGACCTCTGGGCCCAGAGCCAAGGATCTTACCACTCAACAACGGAGGTCTTCAAAAGACGTCGACCCAGTAATCTAAATCTAGATTTCAAAGTAATAAAAGCATTTTTTCCAATCTATGAATTTCTGTTAGGTATTTCGTTATCCAAGTATTTCCATTGAATGCAGTCAATCATACGTCACAATCATTACGTACGCACTTGTTGAACTTATTTTATTACTCACCCACAAAAAATAAGCACGGGTCATTCTTCGTTATCGATAGGGCGATATTTATAATCGTGTTATTTACTTGCTTATTTTGTTCCCCGGATGCTATGCAAGTAAATAGTTTGGAGATCGGAATTCACATAAAAAAGTTAACTCATTTACCGGCAGGTACAGAGGGACCGGTTACTAGGTTTACTAACCGGTTTCGAGATGCCCAGCTATGTAGGGCAAACGGTGGCGAGATGACATCTCGGTAATGTGCACAAAAACGAAAGAAACGGAAGAAAGGTATAAATCAACTCTAATGCAGGTATCGCAATGAATCAACTAACTAATTGCGTCGTTTCCGGATGAGTAGGCAGAGAAGATAAGACACAACGCCATTTTGGCACACACTCATGCTCATTCATAAAAATATACTGTTTTGAAGTTCTGACTCAAAACAATCTCGAGATGTCACTGTAGGCATAGAATAAAGAAGAACACAACAATCACGAGATGTCACTGTAGGCATAGAATAAAGAAGAACACAACAATCACGAGATGTCACTGTAGGCAAAGAATTAAGAAGAACACAACAATCACGAGATGTCACTGTAGACATAGAATTAAGAAGAACACAACAATCACGAGATGTCACTGTAGGCATAGAATAAAGAAGAACACAACAATCACGAGATGTCACTGTAGGCATAGAATAAGGAAGAACACAACAATCACGAGATGTCACTGTAGGCATAGAATAAGGAAGAACACAACAATCACGAGATGTCACTGTAGGCATAGAATTAAGAAGAACACAACAATCACGAGATGTCACTGTAGGCATAGAATTAAGAAGAACACAACAATCACGAGATATCACTGTAGGCATAGAATAAAGAATTATACAAGAAATACGATGTGGCAATGGATGCGGGCGCATCACATGATCCAAAATTCTAATCATTCTCCGCTTAAATTTCAAATTCAGAAATTCGTTTCCTCAGTACAAATTCAAAATCAAATGGAATAATGAATACGACGTCAGGCAGTGTAAAAGAGACAGAGTACGCAATGTTGATTAGCTGTCTCGATCTAATGATAGTCAACATCGTGAATATTACGTTACATTCCAATTGTTTTTGCAAAATAAAATTATATAGTATTTCATTTATCATGGTCGTGCCATGTCTTCCTGGGACGTCATGACTTCATCTCTCATCCACTTGATAAATAATCGCGTAACATAAAAATAGATTACAAAGGAGTTCTCAGCGGCAGCTTGTGGAACGGAACGCATGATTTTCACTACAAAATGACTCTTTCAGCGTGTCAGAGTTTCAGTGTGATAAAAATAATAGTCTGATACAACTATTCTAATAGATATTGGACCGAAAAATATTCATGTCAAGTATACTGTCAGAGTACCCTTGAACCCGGCTGGTCAGGAGGTCATTAGCAGTGCAGTGGCTTAGTAACATATTCACGGACCCCCGGGCAACATTTATTTAGGCGTGAACGATGAAATGCAGTGTAAAATTTTGCAAAAACCATACAACAAGAAAGTTCGAAACTAGGGATGGCATTGCTTTTCACGTGAAAGTATTTTTACTGTTGATTTTTTAAATAAATCGCTCGTTTTCGCCACTTGTTTCTGGTACACGTCTTGTGGTAGCCTTCTGAGTACAGGATACGGGTTTTCCAAGAATAGGTGTTATTTTGATATTCAATCGTAAAAGATCAATGGTTTCGTTGCTTGTGTGGCACGTAGCGCCGTCTTGTTGAAAGTAAACGTTGTCCAGATCAATACCATCCAATTTTGTTGCTCCAGCCTCATTTTCGAAAAAGTAAGGTATAATGACTCTGCCGGACCATAAACCGCACCAAACAGTCACACGTTGAGGATAGAGAGGCTATTCAACAATAACTCTTGGGTTTTCCGAGCCCCAGATGCGACAATTTTGCTTGTGAACGAAGCCACCGAGGTCATGCCATGTCCAAAAGGCTTTTTAGATCCATGGTCCCACAGGCTCCCGCACTTCATACTTCGTCATCGTAAGCTGGCGACAAGTCTTGTAGGAAATTCGTATGACCACCTCCTCTCCCTTCTTACCTCCATGATCTGGCCCCACCAACCCAAATTATGTTTTTAGTTTTAAGTTTAATTAATTAAGAGAAATAGAGGAAAGTGACCCTTTGAGTAAGGTAAGTGACAAATATAGTAGATAGAATTTTTTCATAAAATTTTACGACCAGGGCTAAAAACATATTAAGATTACCCAAGCGCCCGCTAAGTTAAAACGTGTTTCATAGGCAGAATATCGGTGACATAAGATGAGTTATAAACGTAATTTATTATTACTTCAATACATGTTTAATTTCATATACCGGAATTCATAAACTAATACACAGACACAGCAAAAATTACGCAGAGCAGAAATGGTGGAACCGATAATACGCATTTGAGCCACTTTTAAAGCGAAGGGCCGCTCAGAAAGATTGTTGATAGCGGCCCTGAATGTCCACTAAAGGCCTCAGCCCTGACTGTCGAGAAGGTCGCTGCGCCACTGATAAAGCGACTTCAATTTGTGGGATGGGCTGCGACCAATAATGAAGTTAAGTGAAGCTACCCGCGTAGCGTAGGCATTGTATCATTTCTGATGAAATGTAAGTGCATATAAAAGCCAAATTATTGATAATAAAAAATAATTATTGCTTATTGTGCTTCCGTTGAGAGCTCCATTATAACCTATCCCTTATTCTCATAAACGAAGTTTGTTCCTTTGTACGGTCTCCTTCTGTTACATGCTTCGTTTATGATAAAGAGCGAGATGATGCAACAGAACTACCGCCGGGATGCCCTTGTGATATAAATTTGTGCCCCTATTTGAAAAACAATCATCAAAACCGGCTGTACCGTCGGTTTAAGGCGATGCCATACGTAGTAATGCAAAATCATCTGTTTTTGGTTTGAAAATTTGGTCGCTTAGAAATGTTTCAGATGTTTTAATTAAATACTAGGAGTAGAATACATCTTGGCCTTTGAAATAATCGAGTATTTTTTAGATAAATCTTTTTATAAGCCCAGAAAAAAATAATGTAAAGGCCTATGAAAACTGCTTTAAAGTTCAAAATCTCCTACTTACAAACCCATTTTCGGTTGTGATTTTATTGTATAATGTGGCAAATTAAGTTATTTATAAAATGATCGAAAAAAAAAAACATTTATGCCTGAACATTCACAAAATAAAATAAAAGGCACTTTTTGGCCATGTTTTTTTCTTGCATAAATCAAAACAGGCGGATGGTGTTAAGCGGGAATTTAAACCTTATCGCCATCTACGTAAGGGTTGTTATTGATAGCGGCTCAATTTAAAATATTACACGACGTAGTGCATCGCCTTAATAATCAATTTTACTACAACTAGACCGCAAGTAAAAAGGATGTGTGCATACGCACGCCTCTTGCCATAAGCAGAAAGGACGTGATTTATGACTAGCTCACTAGCTTTCGTTGGTGGTTTCATCATTCCAGCCGGATTGATGATGGGGAAATCGAACTACTGTTTTATCGTGGTTATTATGCCGCGTTACGCTTCCTCCTTTAACTGACGGCCTCCGTGGTCGAGGGATGAGGTTCTCAACTAGCAATCCGAAGGTCTTGGGTTCAAATCCCGGCGTGCGCAAGTAAATATTATAGATGAATTTGTGTTAATTCACAATTTATTCGTTTAAAATAATATATTACGCTTACGGCACGTTTCAGACTGGAAAATACTCTCAGTATCGCCCTGGTGTAAGACCACGATTCAAAATTGAAACATTGCTTGAAATGGCTTTAGACTTGTTGGTGACCAGATCTGAATAGCCAGGTACTCCCCCACCTTCCTCTTACCCATCTACTTCCCCTCCCCATTACCGTCAACCTCACAACATACCCCAATTGGGGATGCCATAGTATCACTGGATCTAGACGGTTGGGAGCAATAAGGGCAGTTGTGTATATTGTGGTTAAGGCGATGCACTACGTAGTAATGCAAAATCATGTGTTTTTAGTTTGAAAATTTGGTCGCCTAGAAATGTTTCAGATGCTTTAAAAAAATACCGCGAGTATAATACATCTCGGCCTTTGAAATTATAGAGTATTTTTAACATAAGTATTTTTATAAGCCCAGAAAAAAATTATTTATAAGGCCTATGAAAACTGCTTTAAAGTTCAAAATTTCCTACTTATGAACCCATTTTCGGTTATGGTTTTATTGTATAATGTGGCAAATTAAGTTATTTATAAAATGATCGGAAAACATTTAAATATTTATGCCTGAACATCCACAAAATAAAATAAAAGGCACATTTTGGCCATGTTTTTTTCTTGCCTAAATCAAAACAGCTGGATGGTGTTAGGCGGGAATTTAAGCCTTATCTCCATCTACGTAAGGAGTGTTACTGATGGCGGCTCGATTCAAAATATTACGCGACGTAGTGCATCGCCTTAAGTGTGCACATTCGCTACTACAGTAACTTCACTGAACTATTATACTGAAATACCGGCCCTAAGAGGATTAACGCTTCATCTCCGCCCTGATGTCGGGCAATGCAAAGCTGTCCGAACGTTTACTAAAGAAGGAGCAAGGGCAACACGGCATAATAACCCATAAATAAACCACGATAATAATTTTGGCCGTGATCTCAAATCATATCGAGGGGACTGTCTTGTTTTGGTCCAACTATATACAGGGTGTATCGGCACGTACCCGACAAACTTTAACCAGCTTTTCCTTAGCACATTTGGAGTAAAAAATGTTATGGGCACTTTGCTGTCCGGTAACATTTTTTTCAATTAAAAACAAAAAATGATAAAAAAAAATCCACACTCCGTCACTGTCACTGGCATTGTTTCTCGTGTTCAACAACTGTTATTAGCAAGTGTGTCAAAAAGCGTGTTCGCTCTTTCATACACACTAAATAATAATAGCTAAAAATGAGACGAATGGTGCCATGCCATTTCGTTGTGATCGTAAAAGCGCGCTAATGTAGGTACGTACGTATATTATTCAACGAAACTTGAATAAAATATTGCCAGGTGGGTTTTCAAACATTGACAAAGGATAAAACAGTGGTGACAACATGTGGTGAAAATATGAATAATAATTTTTTTATTAAAAAAAAATGTTACCGGACCGCAAAGTGCCCATAACATTTTGTACTCCAAATGTGCTAAGGAATAGCTGGTTAAAGTTTGTCGGATACGTGCCGATACATCCTGTATAGTGGTATTTTTTAACGGGGGGTTGTTTCCTGTCCTGTAAGTTAGTGGCTCGTGTCGAAAATTCGTCTGGGTGCTTTCCTTAAAAATAACACATTACTTCAGACAGAAGACACATTATTGGCATTAGCAAATCGTCACGTGGAAGTGGCAGGTTGCCTAAAAACAGGTTTTCCTTATTTTGCAAACTGACCCACTGAACTTGCCAAAAAAAAACTTTGTTGTCATCTGTGAACTGACTGAATATTGCGTCAAGTAATGCCCGAGCGTCTCCGACTTCTTCTGCCCTCCAAACCACTGTCTAAACACTCCTGGCACTAATAAGAAAAAACTTTGAAATTTTCAGCGATATCGGTGGACTACTTTTCGAGTTTTGCGAGCACAAACATACGCAGTCACTTCCGTACAAATTTATATTGATCCTTTCGTATACGAAGCTAAACCTATGGAGTTGTTGTATTTGTTGAGTCTTCGTTGAGGGAAACAAAGTTGTGGGTGCAGCCTTCAGTGAACATAGTCGAAGCGCGGCAATAGCGCGGGAGACCAAATAATATTATACCTGCATTATTTTCATTTATAAGGTTGCTTTCCAAACCTATAATGATTGATGGTTATTATTCAGTAGTAGACACTCTCATTATCACCCTGGTGATAGACCATACCATTCCAAATCGAATCGTTAATTGAAATGGCTTTAGCCGTGTTTGGCAACCAGTTTTTTTTTTTTTTTTACTTCGGAGGCCTTGAGGAAAATAATTATAATTTCTCCCAGGACCTATGTCATCTTTGGTGGTGCTGTGTGGAGGGTCCTTTTAAGGAAAGGAAGAAGAAGTTCTGGGAAGGAAAAAGGTATGAGGGGTGGATAGGAATCTAGGTATCAGTGTGTCGAGCATTAACGGACGAATGATCAAATCAGAATGGCAGAGATATTGGTTATCCAATAAATGGTTCACGGGGCGGCGGTACCCAAACCCGCGTCCCAAATAATCCAGATCTAAGTATTCAAATATATACAAGCCTTTCTCTTCTCTTCCCCTGTCATTCCCTTTTCCACTCTCTTCAGCCTTACAACATACCGCAATTGGGAACAGTGGCGGCTCGTCACTTTAGAGTGTACTAGAGTGCTAATATTACAAAAAATACATTATTGATGTGGTTGAAGCCAAAAACGTATATTGTTTTCGAAAATTAATTTTTTGTATGAAGATTTTGAAAAACTGAAATTTCCTGAAAATATTCATAAAAAAATCGAATTTTCGAAAAAAAATTTAAAATCGTTTTGGACAACATCAATGCAGATTTTTCAAACATGGCACTATATCACACTCAAAAGTCTCGAGCCGCCACTGATTAGGAATGCCATAATTACTTACTGGATTCGGATAGCTGGGACTCTTGCATACGATCAATATTCACATTAAAACATATAAATAGTGTACACTTTATAGTGTTATATAACTATATTTTTGTATCCAAAAATTAATTAATTAAAATTGTTAATAAATTAATTAAAAACAAAAGATTATAATGACATTTTGTAAATGTTACCAATAAACAATAAAATTATATAAATAAATTCAAAAATATTATTGTAGCAGAAGATAATACTAACAGCTATATTTTTGAATAATAACAAAGTTCTAAAAAATTGGTTTGTAACCTTCCTTTACAGCTGCCAAAAATATGGGAAAAATTAGTTGTAAGATAATATTGTTAATTCTGAATTTGAAATATGAGATCGAGAAATATGACGTATAATTACAATATGGACTATAATATGCGATGCCAACACCAGTTACCTACATTTATAATAAGTACCGATTATTTTATAATTATAAATATTATTTTATTATTAGATATAAATAAATAAATAAATAATTAATAACTATGCTAAACAATCATCAGTTAACTTTATATTTTAATCGTTTTTTTTTTGTACAAAATATATATGCTAGTTCGTTAAATTTTTGACTGAAAACGGGAAATCCCCCTAGTTGTACAGTCAAAGCATTTTGCTAAATAAATAAAAATATTAGGTCCCCATAGTTCAGTGGATAAAGCCGTTGTCCCGTTAAGACTGAGATCCTGGGTTCGTTTTCCAGTTGAGACCGTTATATTTTTATTTTCTTTGTCTTATTCTCTTTCATGTTTCGTTTAGGTTTGTTAGAATTATCATCTTCTTAAATGATGCACAGATGCACAGTGGTAAAGTGCATGAACTCCGGGAGGTGATTCTACATGATGGTAGAGGTAAAAAAGATAAATAAAAAAAATATACTTTTTTCGAAATTACAATGTTTATTTTCGCATACAATAAATTCATTTTTTTAACCTAAAAACGTTGAAAACGTCCGAAAAATTGTTATTTATCTTTTCTTACTTCTAAAATCGTGTAGAATAACCCCCCGAAGTTGGTGCACTTTACCCCCGGACACCCTTTATTACATTAATAAATTTTATTACATTAACTACAAAAGTTAAAGGAAAGTTGTTCCAATAAAAATTAAATATTAATTTAAAATTAAACAATAACTTTGTAAACATCACTTATAGGTAAATACTTAATGCCGACCGGGTTTCGCTACAACCGTAGCTTCATCAGGGCAGTATAATACTAAACATCTAAAAATTAAATTAACATGTGTTGATATCACGGTAGGTGGTATTTTTTAGATGTTTAGTATTATACTGCCCTGATGAAGCTACGGTTGTAGCGAAACCCGGTCTGCATTAAGTATTTACCTATAAGTGATGTTTACAAAGTTATTGTTTAATTTTAAATTATAATGTCACATCACAAAGTAACCGCTTCATATGAAGAAAAAATATTAATTTACCTGCAGAGTACAGCGGTAATGTTCATAATTTTAGGCTAAACGTTTACACAATTATTCCAATAGACATCAAACACACCGTCGCAGAACTGCATTGTTTACTCAACGAGACGAAAGTTTACCTGCGCTTAAAATATATTTTTGTAGAATATTATGATAAATAACTTGTTTTTCGCTCAGTACGTTGTACATTGGCGCAATAAACATTATATTATTGTGGATTGGATATTAAACGAAGTCGATTAAAGAATACTAAGATAACGTATCCAAGTTAATATTATTTGCCGAGAATTTTTCCTAATGGATTAATAATAAATAATGACTGGTGTTCGTGACTTGTCTTATCACAGGCGCCTCGTTATGTAACGGAGATTATTTACTAACAAAGTAACAAACGTGTGTTTTTTTTTTTTAAACTTACTTTTATTATCCAAAGGTGTTTTATACTAGAGGTCATTTAGAAGTCAAAAAGTTGTTACTACTCGGGAAAGGAGGCGATATCCAGAGAGAGGTCATACGTACATCATAGATGATCGTCTTCTACCTTCTCACACGTCTTGTAAGAAAACGAAAAAACAGAAGATAATAGAATAACTGTACGTACGATATCTCTCTGGGACTATTATAGGCTCTTTTTTGTTGGAAAATTCTAACATGTGGACCGTAACCAAAACCTCCTAGATCACAAGGCCGGAAGACTCATTCAAAGCAGCCTCCTAACTTGTATGGAATTTCACAAGAGAGTTCGTTTTAATTTATTTTTTCAATTTATTCTTATTTATTAAAACATCTCAAAATGTTTTAATTAATTTTTAAAAATAATTAAAAATATGTTTTTTGGATGTTCTCATACAAGTTAGGAGGCTGATTTGATTCAGTGTCCCGGGACTTGTGGATCTAGGATGTTTTGCCGTAACGCAGTCATTATTAGTCTCGGAAGTCGACCGGGCTTTAATAATAATAATATTTGGATGATTTGTATAGCGCCGTTTTTGTGCAAAATCATCTCAAGGGCGCTGTACAAATATATATTTCTACAATGATCTATTTTATTACTAACTAAACATATATGGAGATAATATACAGTAAAATATTTACCTGGTTTCACTTGAGATAAACATTTAGCACGGGTTGTTTCTGAGACTTCAAATTACGAAGTTAATTTTCAAGTTCTGTGAAAGTTTTTTTCAAGTTCTGTTTTTATTTCAGTTCTGTCAAGCAACTAGCCTATACTGATATAATAACAGAAATTGAATAGGATTTTCACAGATCCCGTAAATGAACGTTGAAATTTGATGAATTGTTCAAATTCTCCGAAACAACCCGTCCTTAATTAACATTAACTAATTGTTTATGAGCGAAATTTAGATACAGGATTGTAGAGTTTTTAGATTTTGAACAGATATAGACAGTAATTAGTTCATAAAGTATTAACATTCTGCTTTAAGGGGTGGGAAAAATGAAGTTGAGGTGGTTTCTCGAAATTCCGCGAATACAGTGTCCTTTCTCCTGTTTTGAAGGTCAAATGTGTAATTTCATCAATCTAGAAATCACAGTGTAATTGTATAAAAAACAGCCATGCTGCCACAGACATTCTTCTTAATAAAAATAGATATAGTAGGGATGTTTTTTACGACATCTTGTCAGAATATGTCAACCAACGAGGCAGATATAATATTAAGTATGAGTATTTCTGCGTTTCGTTGACAAAACGAAATTAATTAATAACACTATTATGTAGGCATCATTTTCAGGGGATTTATATTTTTGTATATATAATATACAATACACATATTATATTATGTGTTTATTGTCAACCAAACACAGGACAGAATTCAGCATACAACCAGCAACATCCACTTAGCAGCATCTGTGCTGTGTTTGATTAACGATATTCTTCTAAAATCTAAACGTGGGCCTCTGAAATCTGAGAGCAAAGATTTTACAATGGGACCAATCGCTTGGTCCATTACTATATCCCCGTATAACATCATCTGTATAATCGAAATAAGAAATAAACCCGGGCCCGCCTTTGGGCTATTATTCATGCAATAAAATACTAATGGCTTTGGAAGCAGACGTTAAATAATCTTGGCAAAGCTCTGGGGACCATTTCCTGAAGGAATCCACCCGGACATGCCATGGAGAGTGGAGAGAGCCACGATGTCAGTAGCTTATACAGGGTGTCCGGAAACTCGTAGTACAAGCGGGAAACTGGTGAATCTACATCACATTTGGAGTCGATTTTGTAGTATATTTTTTTTATTTGAGCTTTCGCTATCGAGTAAATCGAGTTAGAAGTTGATTTTTTTTTTTTTTTTTTTTAATCAAATTCTTATAAATTATTACTGAAGATCAAAGTACCCAACTAATTAAAACTATTTGAAAGTAAAACAAATGAAGAAACTCGGATTCGAAGCATTATTTTGAAATCACCCTTCATTTAATCCGGTGTAATCATAAAATATTTCTGCTCTGCAGGGTTAAAACATCTGTTGTTCAACCCTAAACACCAGAAAAAACTTTAACCCTAAAATAGCCGAAAAATATTTTTTTTGTTTTTTTTTTTTTTAATTGTGAAAATGCTCAAATCAAAAAACTTTATAATAATAAAATAAAATACTTTTTTGTTTTAAAACCACGATATTTATTAATTTAAGAACCGACCGGTTTCGCTTTACTTAAGCATCATCAGGGTACAAATTAATACTAAACAAGAAGTACATAATGTGTGCATATATATAACAAAATATAGAAGGAGACAACATGATACAAATATATTATAGAGGGAGACAACATGATACAAATATAAGCAACACAAAGACGGTCATAAAATACATTAACATAAGTGCACAAGTAATGGAAAAAACGGAAAAAACCGCCAGATAATTATGTAGACTAATGGGTTATACCAATAAATCGGGAGAAACAAAGCATCAACTGGCATGGTGGTAAGGAGGTAAGGAGAACTGGGAATTTTTTATGGGTTTATTGGAAACAGACTTAATATTGGACTACTTGATATGTCTAATTGATTATTAAGTATCTGACTTTTGGTTTTTACAGCTTTTTTAATTTCTAGTGCCTCTAAGTTGTTTAGTCTGTTACCATGCCCGTTTTTATGTAAGATGTTAGCACCGGTGCTATGACAGAATGTATGATCTTTATCGATCAAATGATTTGCGAATTCAGAAAAACCATTATTATTGAGGCAACGAAGATGCTCCTTTATCCTAATATTAACATTACGTGATGTCTTACCGATATAAATTTTAAATTAATAAATATCGTGGTTTTAAAACAAAAAAGAATTTTATTTTTTAAATTAATAAATATCGTGGTTTTAAAACAAAAAAGTATTTTATTTTATTAAATATGTCAAACCACAAAGTGATTGCTTTCTACAATAATAAAAAACTTTATATTTATTTGGGTTTCCCATGTGGTGTAGATTCTCCAGTTTCCCGCTTGTACTACGAGTTTCCGGACACCGTGTATAAAAGGCGTAGAGAATTCTCGCAGAAAGTGTGTACCAGAGAGTGGTCGTACGTACATCATCCTACTATCTTCCTGTTCATTCTCACACGTCTTATATGAAAACGAAAAAGACAGATCATACTAGAACGATGACCTCATGTACGACCTCTCTCTGAGACTATGATAGGGCTCGTCTTGAAATTGAGTGTAAAGTTACTCAAAGACTGGCGAGTACCTACGTTATTATTATTTAAACCCTAAACGAATTATATAACAATAAATAAATTAAATCCTCAGCACGGGAGAACCCAGTCAGGATATCATTATATATATTTGTTACAACAATAAAATGATAATAAAACACTTATTATCAACAATTAGTATCATGTTATACAATAAAACTTTAAAAACCAAATGTTTACAAATAGTTACATGGTGCCGAGGAAAAAATTTCAATTTAATTTCTGTCATTTCGGAGCAGGGTCAGCCTAGTGTGATGGTTTACATAAAAATAATGTTTCCCTTATTTGTAAATATTTTCTTTTCTATTAAAAACTAGCTCACCCCGCCACGCCTTGCTGTGGCTCAGTCTGCCTGTGCAGATAGAGAAACAATAGCGCGTGTTGCTTTTACATACAACAGATGGCACTGTTTTAAAAAAAATCATGTTTTTACCTGTCACACGTGACATCTATATAATATAGATATATGTATAAAAACACACGTGTATTCGAATGCAACGTTGTGTCAAACTTTCGAAGCAATCAGTGAAGAACTTTCGGAGAATTAATTAAGATTTTGAACAAACGAACTTTTGCATTTATTTTTTTATAGTAAAATCTTCTTTATAGTTTCTACATCCTTTTTTTAAATAACGCCATCTGTGGGACGTAAGAGCAACACACGCTATTTTTGAGCCACAGCAACGCGTGGCGGGTTACAGCTAGTATTTCAATAGATTTAGAAATTTCCAACCTGGATTCTGGATATTGGTTAAGTTACCTACATTGATTGATTTATTTTCGATGGGAGATTTCAAAATTTTTCAAGGGAAGTGCATTTTTGCAGCTATAGTATGGTGGTGCTTAGAATATCAAGGAGGTATCATAGATCAGAGGGATAAATTCAGAACATTATGCGATCATTGAATGTTTCGATTAAACTCCCATAGTCGTGAGATCGGACAATGCTCATCAAAATCGTTCACTTAACCACGTTCCTGTAAATCGACAAGTATAAAAATGTTATTGCTTACCTACACTATAATCAAAAATCAATTAGAGTTCATCGGAATTGGTACACATGCAATGAATTGTCCATTGTCATATGATGCTTCTTGATATTATGTACATCAGACATAGTCGAGACAATGCTCCGTTTGCAAAACTTTATGTATCCTATATTCGGAATTGTAAAGAGATATCTTTTGAAACCATTTAGTAAAATTGCCTGCCTTTCCAGAACATGTAAAAAACTTTTATATTCTCATATCATGGGGATCAATAAATTTATTAAGGGGTCTTGGGAGAAATCGAGTAAGCTTGGAGAAAATGGAAGCAAGAACTGGCAGATAAAACTGTTGTAGCCACCGATATAATATAAAAACTAACAAAAGTAGGCCAAGTGGGCAATTTAAAAGTATTTCTTCTTCCGAAATATAAAGGATGTCGGAAAGTTGTAACAATTAAGACTCGGCTGTTCTGTTTTTCTTTTTCCTGAAATCTGTCTTAATCGAAATCTCTCATAAAACTTGAAACTTTTAGTCGGAAAAAAAAAACACTGGTAAAAAATGTGTAAGGCTTCGGGAACCATGTAATACGGACGTACCAAAAATCACTAGTAAAAATGTGTAAGGAATCGGGAACCATGTAATACGGACGTACCAAAAATCACTAGTAAAAATGTGTAAGGAATCGGGAACCATGTAATACGGACGTACCAAAAATCACTAGTAAAAATGTGTAAGGAATCGGGAACCATGTAATACGGACGTACCAAAAATCACTAGTAAAAATGTGTAAGGAATCGGGAACCATGTAATACGGACGTACCACGATTTTCAGCCCGAAAACCATGACCGTACATTTGACAGCATCATACGTAGTGCAAGCGGGACAAAAAGAGTTTAGTTAACGCCAGCAAGAATAAATAACATAACACCGCCACCTTATTATAAATCATTCAATCTCCCCGGGCGTTGATTTAATTTACTGTATTCAACAGTCCTCTCTGTCGTCCGTCTCTTTTAAACTTACGCGTTATACCGTTAGTAGTTCGAGATGCACTCTTTTTCGCAAATATGTTTTGGTTAGGCGCGCGAGTTTTGGCAAAAGATTATTTTTTACGTGTTAATTTTACGATTAAGTTGTGTGTTTTTATACCGTTCTCTAAGACCTGAGCTAAATAGGTAGAAAAAACAATTTACACAGATTAATATTGATCCCTTCGGCACCGGTGCGTAGTCGGGATACACGCCAAACGCGCGCCCAACATTTGTACACAGTTGACATTTGTCACATGAGAACAGGTCGCTTCTACGATTCGTTCTTAAGTTCAACAGCTCGGCTGTGGAACGAACTGCCGGCCTCTGTGTTTCCTCCCTCCTAGAACATGGGACTCTTCAAGACCCATGTTCACTCCTTCCTCTCCACAAAAAGACCCTCCACACAGCATCCCCAAAGATGACATAGGCCCTGAGGGAAATTATTTTCTTCAGGGCCTCCTGTGTGGAGTTAATATTAAAAAATATATATATATCTTATGTACGGGCGCAAATAAATAAATCATATCAATATTAAAAAGCATAACGTGTTAAAAATGTTTTATTCGAAAATAACGCCATCTATCGGTGTGAAGTTTTTACATATATATTTTGAGAATACCCTTAATCTTCTATTCGTTCTATTTCCTACCCGGCGCCTGCGGTATGTGGTGGGTCCAGATATTCTGACATCGCAGTCTCCAGTCTCACCGCATGGCGCGATGGGACATTCGATCCCACAGATCTCCGATCGTCTTACTTCTTGTTCTTATTATAATGTTACACACTTCTATCCGTGGAACATGGAACTGTACCCCCAGTAATCCATAAGTATCATACCTTGTCATCTTTGAGAATGTTGTGTGAAGGGTCTTAAGGAAATGAACGAAAGGAAGTTCGGGGAAGGTAAAAAGGTATGAGGGGTGGGTACAAAGGTATGACGGACAAATGATCAGCAATAAGGAGAGGAAGTTCTGGGAAGGAAAAATGTTGGGATTAATTGATTAATTATTGGGATTACCAAAAATGCTGTGTAAAAAAGCTCAAAAAAGAGTCTTTTTAACTATTCTATAGTTCCATATAAAAATAATTGCACTAGTGTTATTTGTGATCTCATTAACTGATCTATGTTCAATGTTGTAGATTTTTTTATTCAATTTTAATAAAAACAACTTTACTTACTGGTCTCGCCAGAAAAAATAATATTGAAAAAACAACCTAGCCTTATTTTTTTTTTAAATGGATTTTTTTTTTATTGTTGATACATTATTTTACAATATTTCATATTCTAATTCAGTAATGTTGGCCTCACTGGGTTGTTTACCCGTGCTGAGGCCCCCATTTTATAATATAAGAATTTATACATTTAAAAAAAAAACGAGCAACATTAAAATAAAGATAAATTTAAACTAAAAATAAAGATTAAAAATTAAAATATAATTATCACACTAAAAGAAAAATATTAAAAGAGAATGTAAATCGGCATTTATAATGATTTATGTGTTTGTGCGTGTTGCGTGTTTTATATATTTTTTTGTGTTGTGTGTATATGTTTTATTCTTTTATGTTATAGAATTTTGGTAATATTGTCTTTTTGTTCTTTAATCCATTTTTTTATTTTGTGTTTGAATTTATTTTTATTTTCCTCAATTTTTGTTTCAAGTGGAAGACTGTTGAATGCTTTAATAGCGTGGTATTTATGGTGTCTTTGTCCAAAGGTAGTGTTTACCGTCGGAGTTTTTATGTTTTCTTTGTACGCTTGTCTGACCGGTCTATTAGTGATATTTTGTGTTTATTGGGGTTTGTTTTTTTGGTCGAAAATGTAGTTTAGTAGTGTTTTAACATATAATTGGCGTATATCAAGTACGTCACAGCTTTTAAATATTTGGTCTGTGTCGGTTAGTTTATGTTTTTTGAGTATTACCTTTGATATCGTTTTCTGTGCGATTTCTATTTGAGCGATAGCTGCGTTTGTTGCTCCTCCCCAAGCAATTATTCCATATTCTATTATTGATTGGCATAGTGCAAAATATATTGTTTTCAATTGTTTTATTTTATATATGTTTCTTATATTTAGGAAAATGTGTATTGTTCTGAGGAGTCTATTTGTGATTTGTTTGATGTGATGTGTCCATCTAAGATTATGGTCAATTACGATTCCTAGATACTTTATTTGTTCTGTTTTTTCTAGAGGGGGGCAATCGCAGATGTTGGTGTTTATGCATTCGTGTATTTTTATGGTGTTTGTATTGTTTTTTGGCTGTCCTGTGTTAGTTATGCTGTACGTTGTGAATTTTGTTTTCGATATGTTTAGTGTAAGTGTATTTGAGTCCAACCATTTTTTCACTTGCGTGATTCCTAGATTCGCTATGTTATATACCTTATTCCAATCCTTAGATTTAAATAGTAAAACTGTGTCGTCTGCGTAACTAATTACTTCTCCATCTATTTCCATGCTGCAAAGTTCATTTGTGTAAATTGTGAAAATAACGGGCCCTAGTATGCTTCCTTGTGGAACTCCGTGTGTAATCGGCAGTGGTTTGCTAGTATAGTTATTAATTTTGACTTGTTGTGTTCTGTCGCTCATGTAACTTTTCAATAGTTGGAGTTCTTTGTCTTTGATACCCATATTTTCTAATTTTTTAAAAAGTGTTTTGTGGCAGATTGAATCAAAGGCTTTAGCCAAATCTAGATATATCGCTATGCATTTAAACACTTGATCTAAGTTGCTATGTATATAATCTATTGTACTTGCCAAAGCTTCTTTTGTGCTTCTTTTTTCTCTAAATCCATATTGTTTGTCCGAGATTAATTTGTTTTCTTCCAGGTATTTTATTATTTGGTTTTTTAATAGTCTTTCGAAAATCTTTGAAAGTGAGTTTAACAAAGTGATTGGTCTATAGTTAGTTATTTCCATTTTATCTCCGGATTTATAAATAGGGATTACCAGTCCTTTTTTAAGAGTATTAGGAAAGCAGGCATGTGTTATGCTAAGGTTGATTAGGTGTGTTATAGGTTTTAATATATCATTTTTTATTATTCATTCCAAAGCTATATCAGCTGAAATTAGTTCCATTGGCCTAGAAATTACAAACAGAAAAAAAAACAATGAAAATTTCTTGTGGCCAGAGCTGACTTAATAAGTATTTCAGAATCAAAAAACAGATGTATGATTTATAGTAATTAAGATTATTGATCTTATTCAGCGGTTTATCGTAAATTCTTCGAGAATTTTGCTTTTGCAGAAAACAGATTTCTGTTTCAGAGAAATAATGATTTTGACTGAAATTTTGCATAACACCGAGTTGCCGAAATTGGGAACCGGGCAATACAATCCCTCGTTGTAGTTAAGATATGTTCAATTGATTTATTGAGAGAAGAGTGAAGAGTGTAAACTGCTTAGTAAAATCGTAATGTTATGTTCCTAGAATAAAAGCATTAAATCAAAATGACATTCTCGGCGTGTTAACGCGAATGGCGGTAAAATATGGAAAATGGAGTCATATGAATATTACGTAAAACTGTAGGGCGAAATATTGATTTAATTCTAGTGGGTGTTGTTAAACAAGGTCACGACACATTTGATGAAATCTAATCAATAAGGAATTGGCAAAGAAATCAAGAACTTTAATCGTGCGAATTGAATGAAATTGATTCAATCGATCTGATTGCTGCAACGCATCTGAAAAGAATAGACACGTGCCATTAATCGATGCACTTCTAGTTGAATAAACTAGCAAACTAGCTGTACCCCGCCACGCTTTGCTTGGCAAGGTATTTCTGTGCATATAGAGGACCAATAGAGCGTGTTGCTTTTACGTCCAACGAATGGCGCTGTTTAAAAAAAGCATGTTTTTACCTGTCACAGGTGACATCTATATGATATAGATAGATAATATATATAAAAAGACACGCGTATTCGAATGCAACGTTGTGTCAAAATTTCAAAGCCATCGGAGAAGAACTTTCGGCGATTTAAGATTTTGAACAAACGAACATTTTCATTTATGTTGATAACCACAAAGATGTCTCAATTTAATTATTCGTTGAATAATAGTTAGTATTTCAAAAACTTAACTGAACATTCACCCGTTATTACCGTTATCATGCGATTATGCTAGGAATTTACTAAACGTTTTTCAAGAAACGGCCTGCAATCCCATTTTTAACCGGATTACCAATAATTTGAAGAGATTTTTTTAATAAATTATCAATATTTTTTATCAGTAACTATTGGACCATGTAATGCTTCGCTATTGCTAATGCTTTCTCGGGCGTCTTAGACTTCTACCATTATTCACTACTGTATACCACAATGCTACTGTTAATAAACTACATTATAATAAAAAAAAATTCTAAGTTTTGTATTTATTTTGCTTATATAATCCACTTGCATAATGTTGATTGACTAGATAATCATTTGTGGAAAAGTGTGTGGAAGGGTTTAGTTTTTCCTATGGGGAAGATTTAACCCGGACAAAAAATCGGAAGCACAAAAACTGATTTATTGTCTTCTTTTCTTAGTAACAAATAGAGATAATGATATCCTCACTGGGATCTCCCGTGCTGAGGATTTCATTTACATATTATAATTTAATTATAAGAAATTAATATTACAACAAAGTAACATATGAATTTAATTATAAACATATATCATGTAGCATATATTTATTTTTTTTAGATAATTTTAAAATAAGTAAGATAGTGTTTTTTGTATAGTTCATTTTAGTAGATTCGGTTTTAGTCTGTGTTTGATATCAGTATATTTTCTATTTCAGATCTCCCTATATTAAGTATCCAGCTTTTTATTTGAGATTTAAATGTTATAATGTTGAGGTTTTTGAGTGAGAGTGGTATTTTATTGTAGAGTTTAATACTATGATATAAGAAGCTTTTTTGCCCAAAATTTGTATTAGTAGTTATTTGTTTTTGACCAAGTTTTTGACGTAGCGATATCGGTCGACTACTTTTCGCATACTGAATTCATATATATTAAATGTTTTCTCCGTGTGGATTTCATTTTGAAATAGGAAAATTTAAAGAAAATGGTATCAATAATACTGGAGTCTCATTTATTTTTTCAGCTATTCCGCAATCAAAAAAATATCATTCAATAATAGATATAAGACGAAAATATCGTTCAATGTATTCTCCGGTTTCAAGCAGTGATGTTTCACCGTCCCCGTGTCATCGACGTCTCCACGTGTTGTTTATTTTCTTGGTGGCGTATTTCCGTCTTGGCTAAACAAGAAGAAAAACACGAAGCTGACGAAGGGACTGACTTCGACGCCATCATACTCTTCAAATTGTATATTATATTATGAATGATTCGAATAACACTTGGGGACGACGCGCTTAAATTAAATGCGTGGTAAAGCAGACATTTTGAAGGCGTTGTTATTATTAATTCAAAATCATTAAAATGTCGGTTTACATCTAAAATTAAACGTGGATTTATAAGATTTATCTGTTACGAGGATTAATGTAATGGTCTATGTACTAAATTTGTCTGATGTGGTTTTGCATTATTTCTCCTAAAACGTAGCTGTTATCTGCGAGCAAATATACGTAAATTCATGTAAGTCCCTGGGGTGTATAATTAATATTTATATGAATTGTATTACCTCCTCAAGTCTCTGCGGAAACAGTAAAAAAAATCATAAGAAGCACGTTTTCATTTCGGGGTGCTGAAAAAGGATTTTTTTTATGAAAGGCAGAAGATTAGCAATACAAAACACTGATTTAATGTACAAATAAATAGACATACATAAACAAGAAACATTTCATGAAAGGAATCCCTATCAGGGTGGAGACACATTACGCTGTACGTATCATGGATTGGCCTATTTCAGCTTATCGCTCGCCATACACTACCAATGAGAACGTGTGGCGAGCGATGTGCTGAAATAGTCCAAGCACGAGAACAGAGATGTGCTTTATTTCAAATAAATGCATTTCAAATGGAAATGCAAAATGCAAAATGTGTATTTTCCATTTTGCATTTTAAATGCTTTTCTAAAAACCATTTTGCATATTAAATGCTTTTCTCAATGCATTTCCCATTTTAAATGCTTTTTTGCAACATTCTTCCTACTATCTCCACTCATCTTTTTTTCATAAGCCCCAAATATCAGTCGGTCCTCAACCTCGCTACGAGAGATAATTTACATTTGTCAAGTTGCTCCCTGGTAGGAGCCCTGGCAATTGAGTGATACCATTACAAAAAATACTGAACATGGGGCCATGACGCTGTAATATTAAATGTTAGATAGCAGTTTCTATGTTTTTACGTTGGCAACATTAGTCCCGCGCAATTTTTTTGTGGTTTCATAATCTGTAGTCGTGGTGTTTAAGGATTTACCATCATGTAATATGTTTGTTCTACATTGATGTCCATTATTAAATGACAAAATTGTTTAAAAATTCTATAATTATTTTGATTGTTTGACCTGAGAAACCATTTTGAATTTTCAATGTATTTTGCATTTGAAATGCTTTTCTAAAAACCATTTTGCATTTTGCATTTTCAAATGGAAAAGTTTTAACCCATTTCCATTTTGCATTTCAAATGGTTTTGGGTACCCATTTTGCACATCTCTGCACGAGAATATAGCGTGTCAGTCACAGGCTTAACAATAGTTATTAGTATTGTGTAATTGCTGGAATATTGGATCCGACTAGTCATCCCTCCCCCCAGTCCCTCCGGTTTGACTACATACCCTAGTATAGTCCCACTGGCTCTGAACAGTTGGGGATCTTGCACTATATAAACTTTTTTTTTTAATTACGTAATAATTACATGGTTTTAACACACATACGCCTCAGTGATCATGGATGATCGTATGAGACATGTGGAGATCCGCAAAGAGTGCAAGACTGATGTGAGCGTAATGAGTAAGACCAAGAAAGGGTCGCTTAGATGGTTTGGGCATGTAGAGCGAATGAGCGAAGAAAGGAGTGTAAGGAGAATATATGATGCAAATTTGAATGGTAACAGAAGTCGGGGACGCCCGAGGAAGACATGGCACGATCAAGTGAATCAGATACTTGAGTCGGGCCATGTCAAGAGTCAGAATAATACAAGACTATATGTACAAGACTGTGAATGAGGCAAGGAATGTGTGCCAAGACAAAGTTGTTTGGCGGTCCGTCCTCTCTGCCTACCCCTAACCAGTTAGTTAGTTATGTAATTTATTTTTTTTAATTGCATCATGTAAGTACTTTTAATTTTTCTTCCCAGTAAACAGAAAAATAATAAATAATATGTACTTAACATTTCTTAAATGCAATTGTGCGACCCTTTTTCATTTTATAATTTTCTTAAATATACGTAAAAACGATTTGTAATATGCATAAATGAAGCAGTTATTTGGATATGTGATATGGCTTAGGTAATCCCAACTAACATAGGATGCCAGTAGCCTAGCCATTCTTTGCGAAAACTTACTACATCTGTGGTGAATTCGAGTAATTCGATCGTTTTCCTACACCCCACCGTATTAAAAACTCTTGAACGCCACTGCTTGTTAGATATGTCATTATCTGTTTGCTATTTGATACCGCAAATATTGGATACTGGTAAGATTTGAACGTGCATTCGCTTTTTGAAGTCAGCGCCCTCTGATTGCAAAAACAAATCAATCGATTCCCTCGACGGGAACGACCCGTCGGGGAATGTGAAACTGGTTCGAGCGGAGGAGTCTGCCGCCGAGAGGGCCGCCCTAGCTACTAGCTAGTGGCTAACCAACCCGAATCCGTGCCAAGAAGGCGAGGCGCCACCAAAACATACAAGAGTTTAGCCACGTTGAAAAATAGATAAGACGATTGACTACAAATACTAGGAAGTAGGTACGTAGAAAAATGAAACAATATTAAAAAAAGGTAAATATCCAGATACGCTGGACATATACTGGATAACAGTAGGTAATATTGAGTCCCCGAAGGAGTATGTATAGACGATATACCGCCGAATAATAAAATACGACATAATTATATATTACGTACAGTCGGCTCAGGGAAAAATACTATATACCCACCTACACAGGGTTGTTTCAGAGTATTTGAACAATTCATCAAATTTCAAAGCTAAAATTCAAGTTCTGTTAGGACGGGTTGTTTCGCAGAACTTGAACAATTCTTCAAATTTCAAAGTTAATTTTCAAGTTCTGTGAAAGATATTTTTAAGTTCTGTTTTAATTTCAGTTTTGTCAAGCAACTAGCCTATAATGATATAATAACAGAATTTCAATAGGACTTTCACAGAACCCGTAAATGAACGTTGTAATATGATGAATTGTTCAAATTCTCCGAAACAACCCGTCCTTAGTATTCCAGTTTTGTGAAGCAACTGGCCCATAGTATTATAATAACAGAGCTTGAATATAACTTTTACAGAACTTGAAAATTATCTTCGAAATTTGTGAATTGTTCAAATTTTGTGAAACAACTGTTCCTGTGACGTGTTGTTTCACAGAATTTGAACAATTCATCAAATTTCAAAGTTGATTATATAAATGGTAATGAAAACCCTAGCAAAATCCGTTACGTAGTTTAGAAGAAATAAGCGCACATTTAGACAGACGCGGATAGCGACTTCATTTTATACTATTTTGAGATTAGAGATGCAATGATTTTATATTTATTTGGCCCCGAATTTCAGTAAACCAAAGTTCTTTCATCGCAAACATTGAGTCGAAAGTCAGAAGGCTATCTTCAAGAGATAATGAATTGAAGGTCGCTGAGGAATCTGTATGTAAAATGAGATCTAGATATTTTTCTTCGCCATTCGATACGACAATCGAAAACACATTTTAGCAGAATGGCATGAAATATGCAGTCAACTGCAAACATATCGTGAAACATTTTAAAATATCGAAATAACGGTAAATATCCAGAAAACCTGCACGTACAAATTATTTTAGGAAAACTTTGTATCATTTTTCTCACAATGAGGAAAAAGCATCTATTTCAGTCTCCGGAGAAGCAAAATAATGCATTTTTATACATATTTTGTTAAATATTATATAAATAATAATAAACTCCAATAATTTCATTGTAGATGTGTTAAACTGCACGAAATAGTGTTACAAGAAGGCTATAATAACATACCTAAATAATAATAATAATCAGAAACTATTTATTTTAACTTATTTTGAAGGTTTTACCCATCGATCTAATATATAATTGAAGAAGAAGATAATAGTAATAAATCTAAACAAAACATGAAATAGCACAGACGAGACACAGAAAAATAATAATATAACGGTCACAACTAGGAGTTAAGAGGAAGCTACAAGTCAAAACTGTGTAGATTCTTGTTATACCTTATATCGTCGGTAATAGGCACTAAAATTGCTTGACAAACGGAGTCTAGAAACGTTCGATTTCAAGCACAAAACTGGTTTTTATTTATTTTGTAAATAATTTTATAAGAAAGCAAAAAAGTTAATCAAGTGAAACTGTCACAGATAATCTTAGCTATAATACTGTATTTTTTTAAAGTTTTTCCTTTACGCGTTCATACATTTCTATTGAAAAAAAATATTTTTTAGTAGTTTGCATTTATATTTTTTATTGAGTAATTTATTTTTTTATTTGTATTCTACTCGAGCAAAACGATGGGAAAACCTTCAATTAAGCGTATTTTTGGTATTCATAATGTTCACCAATTCGTTATAAAGATTAATCAAAATAGTGATTTAGCATTAAGCTTCGTCTTACACCACTCGACCATTGGGACCTATTTATTAAACGTCATATTTAATAAGAGATCCTGGTTTTGATTCCTAGTTGTGACCATTATCTTTTTTTATGTGTCTTGTTCTATTTCATGTTTCGTTTAGATTTATTAGTATTATCTTCATCTTCAATAAAATAATAATAATAATGAAGGTTGGCACAATAGTGGCCTACCAGGTAAGTGTGGTCCTGTACATGCCTGTACAGAATATAAATAAATAATAATATATGTACATTCTAATGCAGCATCCCGTTCATTGGTCAAATTCATTGTACATATGGTTTTGTATTAGTGATCGATGAACCGGCGGATGCAATCTGTCAGCCATAAGTTGATTATAGTTTGTCTAGCATTACTGAAATATATTTTGTATTACCAGCTGACGTTTACCCGGCGTTGCTCGGAGACTTATAAATGGTTTGAGGTAAAGTTTTGCAGTTTTGAGACCTTTTTAAGATATACAATTCCGTAGTACATTATTTTGATATATCTCATAAGATTTAGTCAGTAAAAATATTTTTACATCTTGATTATAAAACATGGACTTTTCTCTACTTTCTATAATTACAATATGCGTGTATTATATATGTAAACCTTCCGGAAGAATTTCTCTAAATGATAGTGCGAACCTTATCCAACGCTATTGCATAGTTTAAAATAACTAACAGACATAAAACAGATAGACGCGGATAGTTACTTTGTTTTATACTACAGGGTTTTCCAATAAGACGTGTTATTTTGATATTCAATCGTAAAAGATCTATGGTTTCGTTGCTTGTGTAGCACGTAGCGCTTGTTGAAAGTAAACGTTGTCCAGATCAATACCATCCAATTCCGGCCATAAAAAATCATTAATCATCTCTCGATAGCGCAATCCATTCACCGTAACTGTTGCTCCAGCCTCATTTTCGAAAAAGTAAGGTCCAATGACTCCGCCGGACCATAAACCGCACCAAACAGTCACACGTTGGGGATAGGAGGCTTTTCAACAATAACTATTGGGTTTTCCGAGCCCCAGATGCGACAATTTTGCTTGTTAACGAAGCCACCGAGGTGGAAATGGGCCTCATCACTCAAGATGATTTGCATTTGATTCACTCAAGTGAATTTTAATAATTTCAATGCGTTGTTGACGCGTGTATCGTTCCATTTTTATTAATGGCGTAGTTTCTACTTGTCAAATGTCAAAAAATGACAGCTTCAAAAGTAACATCTACCGAAATAGCGGGCTATTCAAAATAACACCTCTTATTGGAAAACCCTGTATTTACAGATGATTGAGATACAAAATTATAAAATCATTCTTTTAAAGTAGCATGATTCTTCGGCTGAATTACTTTTTGGCATATTTTCCGAAATTAGTACGACGGAATAATGCCAGAACTCCCTCCAGGCAATAATATTTTAATATGGGACTGATTTAGAAGCGGCCTTGGCCCAAAGACACCCATCAATATACGTCTAAATCCATGCTAATTACGTTCATTTGCTTAGTCCAAAAACACTAATTTTCCACAAGAAGATTTAAATAAAACTGTCAACAGCGGGTTTTAAATAAACTCTCGAGTAATTCTCGAAACGATTTCATTTCAGCGTCGTTCGTAGGAAAATACAGGGTGTGTATCTACTTATTGTAAGGTAAGTAGTGCTTGATAGAAAAAATTGAGACGCCCGTTGAAGAAATACTCAAATATTCGCATAGGGTGAAAAGTCAGAATAACACTGAATGGTTTTGAGTGAGGATTTAACCTTCCTCCCCGGGGACTGGAGTCGACTGCGCTAACAACCGAGCCAAATACCGATTGGGTAGGACCAACATTTATTTCGTATATTAACTTTAATTTGAGGCCGGTATGGGTACCGCTGCTCCGGGAACCATTAATTGGATAACCAACACCTCTGCCATACGTCACCCCAAGTGGTTCGCTACGTTTGGTGACTTAGCAGGGGTGCCCGGGTTAATGGGAAAAGGTTTGTTCAGGTCTTGGCGGCGGACGCGTGGATTCATACGTCTGTCAGTCGTGGACACACTGACCCCAAATTCCTACCCACCCCTCATACTATTTTCCTTCCTAGAACTTCCTCTTCTTCATTTCCTTAGAGGGACCCTCCACAAAGTAACTCCAAAGTTGACATAGACACTGAAGGAAATCATGTTCTTCAGTGCCTCCCGTGTGAGGTTAAAAAAAATCAGAGAAATATGTTGACATGTACACATTTCTCTGAACTAAAATTTCACAGAATGCATTGCCATCGACAGTGAGCCTATATGCTGAGTTTCAGCTCCATCAGATGTCGAGAAGTGGGATAATTTCCCCTTCCAAGATTTGCATTCATTTATTAACGAAAACAAAATAGAAATTCAAAAAGATGTATTTAAAAGAGTAACTGTTTCAGAGTATCCGTTTCAGAAATTTCATTCAATAGCACCATTCCCCTTGTCATGATATGCTGTGCTAGAACATCTGGTCTGCCTTGTGGTATCTTAAAAAAGGCGCGGTGACGAATACGGCTGAAAATTTTGAGCACGTACAACCCATAGCATTCCAAAATGAAATCGGCTGTCAACAGATATGATTTATAACTCAAGAGTTATGAATTATATTGAAAGTAAGTACCTATTGCAAGATTTGGAGAACGTCCGTTTTCTAGGCTAAATCTATTTGTCCTGTGGAGGTCATTCTCTCTGCCTACCCCTTCGGACAAACAGCGTGATGGTTAGACATAGGTATACATTTAACATATATTCATATGTCTATGACACTACTCAATTTCATGAATGAAGTTCTTTTATAAATACAGGGTTTTCCAATAAGAGGTGTTATTTTGAATAGCCCGCTATTTCTGTAGATGTTACTTTTGAAGCTGTCATTTTTTGACATTTGACAAGTAGAAACTACGCCATTAATAAAAATGGAACGATACACGCTTCAACAACGCATTGAAATTATTAAAATTCACTTGAGTGAATCAAATGCAAATCATCTTGAGTGATAAGGCTAGGTGGCTTCGTCAACAAGTAAAATTGTCGCATCTGGGGCTCGGAAAACCCAAGAGTTATTGTTGAAAAGCCTCTCTATCCTCAAAGTGTGACTGTTTGGTGCGGTATATGGTCCGGCGGAGTCATTGGACCTTACTTTTTCGAAAATGAGGCTGGAGCAACAGTTACGGTGAATGGATTGCGCTATCAAGAGATGATTAATGATTTTTTATGGCCGGAATTGGATGGTATTGATCTGGACAACGTTTACTTTCAACAAGACGGCGCTACGTGCTACACAAGCAACGAAACCATAGATCTTTTACGATTGAATATCAAAATAACACCTCTTATTGGAAAACCCTGTATATAGTTGTATCTTGTATCAAATTTCTGGTACAATGTTAATATTGAATTTATGAATCGCTGGAATAATTACGAAATATTCTGGATATAAAATACTAAACAAATATGCAATACAATTTCGTGTTACGCATCTAACACGTTGAAATCGGACAAAGTTTTCATATATGTTCATATTATAGGTATTTTCAATATTCAAATATCTATGACAATCACTTTGATATAACTGAGAATTTATTTAAAGATTTCCGAATCGTCGGCGAAGAATTTCTGGCAGCATTTCGAGTTTAATAGGAAGAAGGAAGAATGTTATATTTTTGCGATCGAAATAAAAAAAATGTTGGGAATTATTTTACTTCATACATTTTAATCACGAGAAATTAAAACGAATTTATTAAGCATAATTAGCTTAGAAACTTACAAAATTTTCAGTGTGGGATATACTCGGAGCATTTATTGGTCTGGCGAATTCAATTCACAATTCGGAATCAAACCGTTACTTGAAATGGCTTTAACTGTGTTTAGTGAACAGATCTCAATAACAAGGTACTTTCAACGTTCCTTTTTCTCAGCCTAACAACATACCGCAATTGGAGATGCCAGTCAGACTGGCTCCGGACAGCTGGGAGCAGTTGGTACTCTGGTGCGATATTTACACAAAACGATATTCAATAAAAAAAATATATTCTTATAGTTTAGAAATGTTGAGGGTTTTTGTTCATTATCCACGTTATCAACTTTTCATTTCAGATTAAGATCTACAGGAATGCACTAATCATTTGGAATAAACGCTGCTACATTTTTTTGTTGTACACGCCTAAGTATGTCGTAAATATATTTTTTGTTATGTTTACAATTATATTATTTTATATATTTACAAATTACTACATGTTACCGTTTTAGAAAGCATAATATTCCTATAATAATGCTTAATAATGGGCCAGTCCTGTTGTTTCACAGAACTTGATCTAGAGTTAATATTAAAGTTCTGTGAGAGTTCTTCAAGTGCTGTGAAACAACGGGCCCATAGTGGAATAATAACATAAGTTGAATAGAACTTTCACAGAAGTTAAATATATTTAACAAGTTCTCTGAAACAACTGTTTTTCCCGTTCCATTCAGGTTCAAATTTTGCACGGAGTGGCGCATGCGCAAATTCTTATCAGCACCTACTTCCATAGAAGTAACACATGATGTTACACAATATGACAATAACAAATATCTTGTAGGTCAATAGGTTAGCCTGTGCTCTTGAAATTTTGGGAAATGGTCAATGAAACGGTTGGCGATGGATAACACCGACATTGTCGACAATTCGAGGTTTGAAGAGTTCGTTCCGTCGCGTCGTCTCGAACCTTCGTCAGGAACGCAAATAGACTTCATCACTGGACTGGAGATTTTTGTATCATCCACGCTTTCCTCGTCTATTTCTGACGCCCGCCCAAAGAAAAAAAAATTGTCGGAAAATCGAGCGCGCCATGCCTGCCGCAAATAATCCAAGAAGCGGTAAGAAAATTCCAATTCAATATACAATTTTAATCATAGAACTTTCAGGATATAACAGCACAGCATCTGTAGCGGAATGTATGCGAGTTTCATTAATAAAAAAAACAGCTTGAACAATTGTCTACTATAATTTACATTAATTAAAAAATATAATAACGTATTATTGTCACATTTCGATTGAAAATCATGGTAAGTAGTACATTTATAAACCCAAAGTTTCACAGTAAATAAACTGTGTATTAATTTTATCTGAAAACATTTATAGATATCACCAAATTTCTAAATAATTATTGATAGTCCAACCTTGATCTTGCTTATTTGATATCGCGCTGTTGACATTCATAACTGGGCTTTCTCGTTAATTCGTAAATGTAGCAAATTGAGTTTTTATTAAAATATGTGTGGGGATAAATAATGTTTATTGAAAAAAGTAAATAATTAAACTTACCAGCCATGTTTGGTAGATTATTGATACTTTCTCCAGAAAATCAGCCACTACCGGCACTGAATTAATACGATCGCACAACACGCACGGAGCAGTGAATTCCTCGAACAACTCCCGCTGGAATGTCAGAAGAAGACTGTCGTGAAGTGAACACCAGAAGCTGATTTGCTCGCGGCACTGCCATCTGCAGGAAGCCATTGGAACCCCTTGGTAAAGTCAGGTGTTTCAAAACCAATGGCCGTGATCCACATTCGAGCGTTCCGCATTGCCCCATTTTCACCTAGATTGAGAAGTTTATCTAATCATATCTAAACTATTATTCTGCGTTTAAAAAAAAATTACAAATCGGGCTAGTGTTTTTATTTTGTTATGAAAATTATTCTACAGATCCTAGATTATATCTATCATGCTAGGAATAAAGGGGGTGACAGATTACGCTATTAGTTCAAAGCGTTTTATGTAACTCCATATTGCTCGTCATACAATCCCATTCAGACCTGTCACACCTAAAAATATGATGTGTTATAAGTGTTGGCGTTACGAAGATATGCGCTATGATCTCTTCTAGCCACGGTATATTTGATAATTATTCGACCCCCTTTCCTATATACGTCAGGAGAAGGGGTTAGAACGCGGCTGTCAAAGTAAACTGTTAAAGTGACAAAGAAATACAAAAGTAAACACAAAGAAATGATATTCCCCGACAGTCCCTCAATTGATCTGACCTCCTATTCCGAGGAAGATTATAGCGTAATGTGTCAGCTCAACATACTCGTACAATACGTACACTTTTTGACTTTTTGATATAGTGGCATACAGAGCTCCAGGCCAAAAATGCCCCTTTCTCTTTCATCATGAGTTTAAATTATGGTTGTTGGAAAATACTTGATGCCGCGCCCAATTTATGCGCGCATAATGCATATGGCGTAATGTGTTTAAAGTTTAAAGAGGTTTAGTAAAAAAAAGACATTTTAGATTATACTTTATTTTCTGGCACAATATCATCACGTGGTAACAAAATAAAAAATATTTTAATTTGAAAATGGGCATTTGTTACTTAATCACCCAATACAAGCAATCACAGTTTATAAATTTGAAATCGCTCAGCTGAAATGTTGTTGTTTTTTTATTTGAACTCTTTATGCTTAGCTTGATAGATATTTGGCATTTAAATATATTTGATATTTGCACATATTACATTTTTTTTAACAAAGTGTGTACAATTCTTATCACACGGCGTAAATTTATAATTGCTCGAATTTTTGGTCAAATGTAAAAAAAGTTAAGGTTAAGTTCAACTGTTGATTTCTCAAAGTTCAATAAATATATTATTTATGAAGGTGTCAATAAAATTGCTTTCCACGAATTAGTATCACGTTAGAATATAATCACTAAATTTATGAATACATGAAGAAGAGTAAAATCAATTTTTTCCTATTGTGGATACATTGTTAAGTATTGAAAATTGTAATTTAGGACCGAAAAACATTTTGTTTTTTCATCGATGCTTATGCAAGTATTGTAAAAATTATAAATTAATTTTGATTTCACACTCTAGGTTCGTAGAAAATGTATTTATATATTTTTTACGAACCTTGTTTCATTCCAATCCGACAATAATTTCACTACTCTGAGAGTGGTTTATTTATGCCTACTCTATTCCGCTCTATTCTACGCTACCTGCTGTGCTGTAATAGGTATATAATTAATATTTTTTTATCTATTGTCTATTACTTTGAAAATGGCGTCCGTCAAATGGTCGTCTAAAGTCATTTCCTTACTATGTTTATTAATTATTCTACCGAGTTCTCTCGCAAATGATATTTTAGGATGCGGAGGCTTTATAAAAAGTCACGTCAATTTAGACTTTTCAAAAGTACAAGTAAAACTGTGAGTATAGTGTCATTACAACATATTTTAAGGTTATAATTTAATTATGACGGATCATCTTGTAGGTCTTCAATATCGCTAATTGTTAATGAAAGACAACATTTTTTACAGGTTTACAAAACAGGGAAGTTTGAAGGAAAAAACGGAATGTGCTCCGAATAATGGATATTACTTTTTACCTTTGTACGAGCCCGGTGAATACGTTCTAAAGATCGATCCTCCGGCGGGCTGGAGCATAGAACCAGCGGAAATATCTCTGAATGTGGACGGAGAATCTGACCCTTGTTCTCTGGGTCAAGATGTGAACTTCGAATTCACAGGTTTTGGAATAACCGGCAGAGTAGTAACCGCCGGGGATGTCGTTGGACCCACGGGAGTTTCTGTTCAGCTCATCGGAGAGAAGGGCGAAATCAGAGAGACGAAGACTAAAGTGTCTGGAGATTTTCATTTTACCCCCGTAATTCCTGGAAAGTACACAGTGAAAGCTTACCACAGCAAGTAAGTACAAAGTTCGGTAAATATAAATAGGCGGGTAAAATTCGGTTTATGGGAGTCACTCGAATAACCGAAATTGAACTTGATTTAGACTAATTTAGGGCTGGGGAATCCGAATCTGTAAGAATTAGGTGGGGGTCGGCACTATTAACTGAGTTATAGGGTTTTGAAATTTCGTACGCGATACATAGAAATTTTTTCCAAATAGGCAACCACTCCTTTACATTTATTCTAACAACTATCAATGAAAACGTCAGATAAAACCGACACTTCTATGCAGGTACCATTAGTTTATGTATTGTGTTTTTCTTCATTTAATATAAATTACGTAATACACACGGTTTTCATATGTTTTCAACATTTTTTTTGGTAAAATTTCGATCGCGCTGGCCTCGCATATTATGAATATTTTTTAGATAAAACCTTTAGATTCACCTTAATTACTGTACGACACAACTTTTAACCTTCGGGGCGGTGGAAAATATTGCAATAAAAATTTCAATTACGTAAAATTAAAATTAGCTTTCGTTTTGTGAAACGAGACCGTCCATTTTCAAACTTTATTTGTTTATTGTCAAATGTCATTTTGTTTTGTTGGTATATCTGTTACTATAGGACGAAACGAACGGCTAGAAGTAGCTAGAGACAATTGCGCGGGCGTTTTTTTTAATGTTAAAAAATTCCGTCAAATTAGTATTTACCTAATATGCATGCATTGTGTGCGTTGTGATTGAAATTTATTAGCTGGATTTTATTTTTTTACGTTCAAATTTTATTTAAGTTAACTATTCCTGCGATGTTGAGCGGCTACGCTAAGTTTGTAATACAAAAGAAAGTGCCCCCTTTATAGCGCCTGCTCACGTCAAGGCAAGAAAAACATCCCAGTTTTCAAGTAGTTTAGCGGCTACGCTAGGTTTGTGTAACATGGTTTGTGATACAAAAGAAAGTGCCCCCTTTATAGCGCCTGCTCGCGTCAAGGCAAGAAAAACATCCCAGTTTTCAATTAGTTTAGCGGCTACGCTAGGTTTGTGTAACATGGTATATATATATATATACATCTCAAAAACCATGTTACACAAACCTAGCGTAGCCGCTAAACTATTTGAAAACTGGGATGTTTTTCTTGCCTTGACGCGAGCAGGCGGTATTAAGGGGACACTTTCTTTTGAATCACAAACCATGTTACACAAACCTAGCGTAGCCGCTAAACTAATTGAAAACTGGGATGTTTTTCTTGCCTTGACGCGAGCAGGCGGTATTAAGGGGACACTTTCTTTTGAATCACAAACCATGTTACACAAACCTAGCGTAGCCGCTAAACTAATTGAAAACTGGGATGTTTTTCTTGCCTTGACGCGAGCAGGCGGTATGAAAAGGACACTTTCTTTTGAATCACAAACCATGTTACACAAACCTAGCGTAGCCGCTAAGCTAATTGAAAACTGGGATGTTTTTCTTGCCTTGACGCGAGCAGGCGGTATAAAGGGGGCATTTTCTTTTTCATCATAAACCATGTTACAAAAACTTAGCGTAGCCGCTCAACATCGCAGAAATAGTTAACTTAAATAAAATTTGAACGTAAAAAAATAAAATCCAGCTAATAAATTTCAATCACACGCACACAATGCATGCATATTAGGTAAATACTAATTTGACGGAATTTTTTAACATTAAAAAAAACGCCCGCGCGATTGTTTCTAGCCACTTCTAGCCGTTCGTTTCGTCCTATAGTAACAGAAATACCAACAAAACAAAATGACATTTGACAATAAAGTTTGACAATGGACGGCCTCGTTTCACAAAACGAAAGCTAATTTTAATTTTACGTAATTGAAATTTTTATTGCAATATTTTCCACCGCCCCGAAGGTTAAAAGTTGTGTCGTACAGTAATTAAGGTGAATCTAAAAGTTTTATCTAAAAAATATTCATAATAAGCGAGGCCAGCGCGATCGAATTTTTACCCTAATTCTATGCATTGACATACTACTTATGTTTTGTTTAAATGCCTATTATATAAATAAATATATAAACTGAATCTAATCTTTTGCGTTTAATATTTTAGATGGAAGCTAGATCCCTTCAGCACACTGGTGCAGGTTGTAGGTGGCAACACCGCTTTGAAAGTAGGTTCCCTGGCAGTCAAGGGGTATGATGTCCGAGGGAAAGTTACCTCGGATGGCCGCCCTATCGCAGGCGTTCATGTTCTGCTGTATTCTGACAAAGATGTAAGGATGAACTCTTAATTATATATGTTGGGTTTTTGCCAGAATTCATTACTATATACAGGGTGTCCGGGGGTAAAGTGCAGTAACTTCGTGGGGGGATTCTACATGATCGTAGGAGTAAAAAAGATAAATAACTTTTTCCGAAATTCCAATTTTTTCTTTTTCATACAAAAAGACATACCTGCTAAAATGCCATAGTGTAGGTGCAAACTTACCCGATAAATTCGCAAGTGTGAACGTGGCAACGTTGCATATTGTGAGTGGCGCGTATCCATGGAAACCGATATTGTGAGTGGCGCGTATCCATGGAAACCGCATGTGAATTGTAAACAATAACAACACAGAGTTCGCCGTATGTTTTGATATTTTACCAAATTCAAAAGAGAACTGCACTAAGATCACGTTACACTTTTTATTATAAAAAATATTAATAACTCATTGAACACTTAACTAATTTCATCGCTTTTTACTAATTTAAAATATTTTCAAAATGTCCACCTTCTGCTTGTAGGCAAGTATGTAAACGTACAGTAATATTATTTATAATTCGTACATTGTGGCGTATTTCATCTGCGGCTTCGTGAATACGTAACCGGAGATCTTCGACGTTATTTACTTCTTTGGCGTAAACTTTATCCTTCATCGCACCCCAAAAGAAAAAATCTAACGGTGTCAAGTCTGGAGAACGCGCCGGCCATGGCGAAGTACTCCCTCGTCCAATCCAACGATCTGGGAATTGTTCGTCTAGGTAGCGACGAACGGCAAGTCCGAAATGTGGTGGAGCTCCATCCTGTTGAAACCACATTTCACGTCTTCTATTTAAATCAACTTCTTCCAAAAGAACGGGAAGGTCATTCTTCAAGAAATCCAGGTAATTTATTGAATTAAGCCTAGGTGGCAACACATGCGGTCCTATAATTTGATTGTTAATAATTCCAGCCCAAACGTTAACGGAGAATTGAACTTGATGGTGCAACTGCCTTACGGAGCGCGGGTTTTCTTCCGCCCATTCATGCAAGTTATGCAGGTTTATCACACCAGTTCTGTTGAACTGGGCCTCGTCCGTCCAAAGGATGTTCCCAATGAAGTTCGGGTTATTAAGTTGCTTACGAAGTAGCCACTGACAATATGCAATCCTTGATACGGGGTCACGTTCCAGAAGGCCTTGCACGCACCGATAATGGAACGGGTGCATTCCGTACGTCTTGAAGAGATCCCAGATAGAACTCTTAGGAACACCAGTCATTGCGGAAATTCTACGAAGCGACAATGTAGGATCATTTACAATTGTAGCCATGATGAAGTCTTCGTCCGCTATTGGTAAATTAATAGCATTGTTGTTTCGGGGTCTTCGGCCAATTCCTTGTTCGCGAATAAGTGCATGCGTTTGAACAAAAACACGAGCGTTGGGCACATTACGATTCGGAAAACGACGTGCATATTCCCGGCGCGCCGCTTCGGAATTTCCACCATGTAGTCCATAAAAATAATGAATATCTGCCCGTTCTTCGTTGGTAAAGCGAGGCATTGTCACAATAATTCTGTATTAAAATTACGCACAAAAGAAACACATTTTTAACAGTTAGGTTACTCTTAAACTAAATAAAACTCGATGTTTAAGGAAAACACGCACCGAATAAAGATGTACTTTTTAGTAAGACTTAAACACTAGATAAAGACACTAAATTAACAAGTTTTTATTTAAATGAGACTTTTAACACTAGATAAAGACACTAAATTAACAAGTTTTTATTTAAATGAGACTTTTAACACTAGATAAATTAAATTTTCAAAGTTGTTTACTCCGCGCGTCAAATACATTACATTCAAAGCACAGACGTTTGCTTACTGAAGGGGCGCGGGATGTAGATTTGGCAACGACGAAAAAAAGAATGCCGTCTAGGCACGTCGGAGAAATTTTTCGTTATTAGCTTAAAAGTACATCTAAAAGTTGGAATTTCAGAAAAAGTTATTTATCTTTTTTACTCCTACGATCACGTAGAATCACCTCCCGAAGTTACTGCACTTTACCACCGGACACCCTGTATAGAGACCCAAAATGTAATATGTTTATAATCTAATATTGGAATGATTTTCACCAAGGAGGTTATGTTTTTTTCAACCAAAAATAACAATCTTAAGTTAGTTAAAGTAAGTACTATAAAGTACAAAATAAGTGTTAAATTTTTTCCTTTCAGACCAAGCTGCAGTTCAAGATCGAGGGCTGCAATACGGCCTTGCTACCCGGTGTGAGCGGCAACCCCATCTGTTACGTGGTCAGTGCGCCCAATGGAGAGTTCTCCTTCGGCCTGGTGCCCGCCGGCGCCTACTCCCTGGTGCCAGTGGCCAGGACGCCCGGACAGTCCAAGATCACCTTCAACCTGCAGCCCACCAAGGCCGACTTCAAGGTGCAACACGATAGCGTGAATCTTGGAAATGCTTTTGAGGTTGGTGTTAACATTGTAACAGTCAAAAATTATTAGTTTAACCACGTTGGCGTCATTGTAACAACTCGAACCGCGTTGGGTCGCCATTGTAGCAGGTTTTATTAGATAATAATAAAAATAACGCCTGCGTCATACAAAAACCACAAGTACAATCTCAACCAGCAGTTGTAACATGTATGGAAAAAGAACCAACATCGGGTTTGCTACGATTATAAAATAAAAGATAAAAGAATTTCAATATTACATTTATTTCAACATCACATAGAGCTAGAGATCTCTACTTACAACAAAATTAGTTTACATCTCAGGGGTGTGCGACAATACGAAGTATTTGAACGCACGGACGGAATTTATATTGGTAGCAAAAGTTTGAATGTGACATAGTGTAATGACATAAAATATCTAACCTGTTAACGTGAGTAGGACGCCAACAAAACAGCGTTGTTAAATTTAGAAGCGGTGCAAACCGATGACCAGTGAATTAATTTTATCTAGCTGATTGCGTCATCGCTTCGCCCGGAAGTCTGTCGACTGGAGCGCTCGCTCGTATCTTCCTTCTGAAGTCGCGTCGTCCCCAGCTGGCTGCCCGATTGGTACTAACGGTCCAACGCTTCTCGAAATTCTCTCAAGCTCCCTTCTAGATCGGGCCATAGAGCATACGTCACATAGATAACTGAGAGATCTTGTCAGATGTTTGAAAATTAGTCGCAGGGCAAAATTGAACTGCTACAACATTATTTTGATTTGTATTTATTTACTCTGTTATTTAGTCATATCCCCATTCTCACCCAATTGGTCTTGATATTGTTGTGCTATTGCTGTGTCTTGCTATCATATTTCAATTGTAAATACAGTTTTTTGGTCCCACTTTTTCTACTTCTTCAAAAGCCTTCTGGCGTCCGGTTTTGGACATAGAAATAGCCTTCGAATGTCTTCAATTGTATTGATTCTTGGTGGCTCTGTGGGTGCCATCTTGAAATGCCATCAATATTTTGTATTGGAATTCCAATTCATCATTCGGTCATCGGTTTGCTTTCATCTCATCTTTAATGATCTTTTTTGATGGTTACTTATAGTTACACAGGAAAAATATAGTGATACATTTTTTTGTTGTTTTATTTCAGGTTTCTGGATTCTCAGTAGAGGGACGTGTAGTGAGTCACCCGGGAGGAGCAGGAATTGGAGGGGCACACGTGTCTCTCGTGGGACATCCAACTGTGGTCACAGGAAAGGATGGGTACTACATGCTCACCAATCTCAAGGCCAGCACACACAACCTCAAGATAGCCGCTGGTTAGTGACATTTAAAAAAATAAAATGTATTTTATCATCACTTAATCACAGAATTAAGACAAATTCCACCTTGCGGCAGTTACTACAAAGGTGTGCTGATGTTCAATGATTATAATTAATAATCCATCTATGGATGCTGAATTGCTTCGATTGTGTTTGATTTAACTTCTACATAGTTTTGTGAATTTGAAAAAGACAGCTTTACCTTTTTGTAAAAAAGCACAATTTTGCATGAATTTTTATAAATGGGCATACTACATTATTTGTGATTGATTGATACAGAGGCAGTCTGCAATGCTTCTGAAAGAACCCAAGCCATTGGCCTATTGTTCTATATCCCATGTTTCACCTTGTTCATTAGACAGTAACCTAGTTCACCAGGACTGTGATTTCATACTCCTGTTTCCATAACATGGCAATATATTATTTAAACATACTACACTATACCCAAAATGAATTGAATGTCAGATATTTATGATAAGCAAGTCAAAATTTAAAGCATCAGTACATCAATATATAAATCAAAATTATTTTTCCATTTCCAGAGGGCTGTGAATTCGACGACCTCACCCTGACCATCACACAGTCCGGCTTGGCCACACTCCCGGACGCATCTCCGTCCCGCTGGCGCGTGTGCGGAGCAGTGCGCTCCCCGGCCGCAGGCCCTAGTCGGCCGCGCACCGTGCTGCTGCAGCCCACCCCCCCTCCGGCCAGCGCCCCCCGTCAAGCCGGCACCAAGGAAGACGGCACCTGGTGCGCATATCTGCAGCCCGGAGTTTACCTGGCCAGTGTGGACGTGTCGGATGAGGATAGGCGAGAGGGAATGCAGTAAGTTTTTTTTTTTATTAAGTGTCATCATGGTTCCGATAGTCAATTTATTGAAGTGTCATCATGGTTCCGATAGTCAATTTATTGAAGTGTCCCCCATTAAATTTGTTTTGATTTCTTTACCTTTTTGTAGCTATATTTGACACAAGTCTTGTCTGTGATTATAGTTGTTTTTGTAACTCTTTTTTTGAAAAATGTTTGAAAGAATGTAGTGTGTATCTAGCGTAATTAATAAATCATCATTCTCAAATAAAAAAATAAGCTTTTTTGTGCTGGGAATGGGTAAGTAGATTTGATATAAAAATACAAACTACTCGGATCACCTTTAATAATGCCTCTAGCTAAATCGATTTTCAAAATCTTCATTTTTTCAAAGCAATCTCTCAGTATCCCCCGCTTGATTATCCTACAACTACTATAATTTGCGTGTTTTTTTACCAGTTGAAAGCACAAAATCCAGCTCTATAATTTGACGGTGTTCGTATTGAAATAATTCAGATGTCCACCGTTTGCCTGGAGTTGAGCGTCGAGCTTTGTATGACGTACCTACGGGTTGGGTTATCTTACTCTTACACACTCAGTTACTGTACAGCCGTCTAGTTTGCTAGAGCTCACTAGTTTACTAGTCATCGGCGTTAATTATTGTTATTTTAAGACATTTAGGTTAGTCCTCTGTGTATTCTAGCAACAGATGCATGCGTTTTTATTTATTTCGTTCTGCCGCTTTTTTGTTTGAAAGAGTTTACAAAATGGAGGCTTCTCACAAGCATAAACATGACACTTTACAATTTTACATAAGATCAATAGGTGGAGGTGTTTGTTTTTACGAAATACCTGGTTTAATTTTTAACATATTTTGTAACTATGCACTGACTGTAATCTTCCTCTGTAACTAATTGGACACTTGCCCAGTTTTTAGGGTGGCGGATTAGTGAGACTATAATTTGCACTTAAAGCCAAAATTTATCCTTTGATTCAAGCAAATGTTTCTTCTAATGAAATACTTAATTTCAATATGGATTTATCGGTTAACCCCACTGTCAATACAGATTATCGAAACAATTATTGTTTCTTTCTAACCTTTTGTAAATTTGCAGGTTCTTCCCTGTGTCCCAGAAGATCACAGTGGCGTACAGTCCCCTGGACGGCATCACATTCTCCCAGCTGAAGGCCACCCTGACAGGCACCATCAGGTGTATGAAGGATGCCCAGGTGGCCGGCTGCATCGCTTCCGTGGTGACCTTGAGGCCCCTGTCCCTGGACGGCAGCTACACGGGCCAGCCTATTACCACTGTGGCTAAAGGTATTTCACCTTAATTTATATTTAGGTTATGTGCAGTCACTGCTCCTGTCTGATTCATGTACCTGGATATCCCTAAATACGGATCTTATCTATAAATTTAAAAAATTGTTTGTATGTCTTCTAAAAATGGCAAGATGGCAAGCTTTGGCTTCATTAAAATTGTGTAGCTTTTTAGGTTTAGTATTTCTGGGTTAACGCAGATATTTCAAGTCACCATCTGGAACTATGTACGCATATATTTAAAGGTTAAAAAATAAGACAAGAAGCCATATTGTTTGTTCCATACTTTTCATTAGTGCATTAAGAAAAAAAAATGTTAGAAGTGAATCTTAAGCCGTCATCCCAATGGGTTGGAAAAGAACTTGCTCAGAAAATTCCCACAATGACTGCACTGCAAACTGTAGCGAACTTTACAGTGTGTTCACAGTTGTGTGCAGTGTCTTTGGTTTATGTCGTTTGCTTACCTATAGTGACCCAGTGGGATGACGGGCTTAGGCAAAGCCCAGTAGTAACTTCTACATTAGATACAAAATACAATAACAATATCAACGCAAATCTACAATTCAAAATCCAACCTGTCTTTTGTCTTCTGGAACATAGTCATCTGACTTACTTCGTGATGGATTCACATCAATAACTTATGCATGTGGGTCAAATTGGCATTCACAATTTCAACGTGTAATCCAATTTGCATTTTGGGGGTTTTATTAGTAGCATATTCTTTCAGCTGATGGTAAGTACACCCTGAAGGAGATCCTTCCGGGCAGCTACGAGGTGTCGGTGCCGACCGAGAGCCTCTGCTGGTCCTCGGCCAAGCACAACATCGCAGTCAACTCAGCGGAAGCAACGGTTCCCGAATTCGTCCAGACTGGATACGCCGTGTCCTTTGCAATGTCACACAAGTCTGAGGTTAGTATATTATTGTGATAATTCCCAGTTATCTTGTATGACCTTCCAAACTAATTTACTGTGTCTATATAAAAACATTGTTCATCTGTGGAATTATTCATAATATTATGTTAATGAGTAGTTTTATCCATCATATAATTTTTGTATCATTTCAGTATCGTGATTAATTTTTCGTCATTATGTTGTGTTGGTCTTCCTCCATCATCAGGGCAGATGCCATCATCATATCTGCCCTGATGATGGACACTGTAATGCTGTCCGAAACATTGGCTAAAGAAGTAGAAAGCGCAACACGGCATAAAAACCCAAAAATTAATCATAATAATGGTTTAGCTGTGAAAATCTCAAATCATAATCTGGTTTAGCCAAAGTTGAAACACTATTTTTTTTTTGGTTGAACAATTAAAAAATAGGGAACAAAAAAGATGGCGTCTTTCATTGATTTATATATTTGGATGGGTTCTGTGACAACTCAAGACAGTCATAAATTAACAAATTGTTGAAAAGTGATTAGTAAAACTAGCCTATAAACCTAACCTAGTTTTTTCATCACTTTTCGTGACTTTATATAATTTTTCAAAAGTGTGTTGATTGTCGCTGTGTTGAGTTGCCCGGTTACCATTTAGATGAAATACGAAGCGAAAAAATTGAATTCACTCATTTGGGGGTCGGACCCAGGGGAGTATAACTCCGATCGAAAATTGGAACCGAAATATTGTGACGTTATATGTGCCTAACTATATCCAGCAATGAAAAACTCTGAAAGTCTATGGAATAAACTTTCGGAGTTTTTAATTTTTGTAAAGTATAATAAGTAGGCTCCGAATGAGAATTTTACTGTCTTTATATTGGCATATCTATGGTTTTTTTTAGGACCAATTTGTTTCATACAAAAAGCCCAAAGATATCGATCTAGTGAGTTTTGTTTATTTATGGTCAGACCCCAGTGCTCTATTCCAGCACTTTAAGTTGACTAAAAAAAACCTTTTCGTTTTAGCATTAATTGAGCCATTTAATTTACCTTACAGATTCAATACACTACCGGAACAAACATCGGAGTCCTGGATGTTCAAGCTGGAGTTTCCCAGCACTGCCTGCCTACCTCCGGAGACTATGTATTCACCCCCAAGGGCTGCCACATCTACGATCCACCCACCGTCACCCACAGCACAAGACAAGCCAATAAAGTAAGCCATTATGACAGTTTTCTTATTCAAATCACAATCTTATTCATAGACATTATTTTTTTGCATGGAGGGAAAATCAAATATTATTATTTATTTTTTGTGCATTAAAAAACAATTAGGATTTATTCATATTTTAAAAAGATTTCCACCTATGAAATGTATGGGTATATAATAAATCAATTTGATAATTTTTTATGACTTTATAAAATTATTTTTTTTTTTTTTCCAGATGTTTGTTATCAACGCTGTTTCTCACTCCGTGGGCATCACCATATTTGCTGATGAAGTGGTGGATGACCTCCAGCTGAAGATTGGCAGAGATCCTAGAGACATAGTGGGACCCCTCACACCGCTCCCACAGAAGCAAGATGGCATGTTTGTCTACAGACACACTGTGATGCTTTCTCAGGTACTAAACAGTTTCTATATACAATCTTCATATTTATACACTGCTTTCAATATTAAACATTGTTACATACCTGTTACACAAAGGCAGTGTGGAATAGAGGAGAGGCGTATTTATCATACCCAGTAAAAGTACCGGGTATATTCATGCCATACTTTGTACTCGCGACATATCTCCCGGTTCATAAGTATTTGTAAATATCACAGGCCTTGAAGTACTTTGTACTTTAAAATACTATGTACTGACTTCTCTCTCTGGTCTGTTAGAAAGTTGTATGGTGAATAAGGACAAATAAGTATTTTTGCCTATGGTATTTCTTCAGTGGAGTGGAATGGAAATACTCTGACACTCCGGATTTACTCTTCACTCCACGGAAGGGGGAAAGTGGTAGGTATATTTTGTCGGTTGCTGTGATGCGTCGCACTGTAAAATACTAATGATAGAAGATCAAGGTAAATCCTTCACTTTGTTTTATTATTACAGTAAAACTCGCTTAAGAAGTTCCCACTTAAGAAGTTTTCACGCTTAAGAAGTTTTGATTTTTGGTCCCTTGAAAATTCCATACAAAAAACACGATTTTTTCCCACATAAGAAGTTTTAGAGCTAAAACTGCTTCCCGCTTAAGAGGTTTTAGAAATCCGGCGGTAAAATCAACACAAACGAAATATTGTGTCGCAAAATATCTAAAATGAACCTTTTTCCAAGTCATAAATTGAAAGACGTTGACTGAAACCCATACCTAGTACCTGAGACCATAAAACCCTTTGTCGGCCGCCGGGCCATAAGCCGTAACTTGCCGTAACCAATAAACATCCAATAAATAAACCAAATACCCCGTCTCCTAATCCCCTAACTAGGTAAAATAGCAATGGAACGAATAAACAATGCGGAATTATGTAACAAATATGCAAGCGTCTTTAAGGCCGAAATAACATGAAAGATTATATTAAACTCAACCTTAATGACAACGTGGGCTAGATCTACATTTGCATACATTTGACGCCTCCTTCAATAATCTTCTCTTTGATAATGAACATAGAGATGTTTCGTAATATTATTGTATAAAATTTTTATTCCAGCGAATTTGTAAAACACGAAAAACTTTTGATAATCTATCGGATCACGGTTAATACGGAATATTTCACCTTTAAATACATAACAACATGATTATATGGCGGGGGAGATGGAAATATGCATTATAATTACGTTTTTTTCATTCAAACATCAAAAATTGCCGTGCATCATGTTTCATCTGACATTTGTCGTAAATTAAGTTTGAAGGTTAGGAAATACATATGCATAAATTTAAAATGTAGATTGAAACGAAACTTCGCAAATGATTTTTGTAGTTTTTGGATGCGTTCACAGATTATACATAATTCCAGCGTCAAACAGCTTGTATGATATAACTTTCTGATTCAAGCATCAAGCCATTTATTTATGTGCGAAATCGTAGCTATTCGATGTCTGCTAGTTAGGTAGGACCATAAATGAACCTACAGGTACATAATATTGAGCTGCGCATATTATTTTCATAAGGAATTTCTAGAAAAGGATTAAAATATCTTTAAAAATATACGATAGTCGACTGTGCCTGGCGAAAATACATCATAACAATAGTCTCTCAAATCTCAAATGCCATTGGAGCAAGCAGCAAGCGTGCAAAAAAGTTAAAGTCCGCCAACTAATAAGCAGTTTGCCGCGTAGACTTTGTGAGATTTTTCTGTGCAGTGCCATGGCAGGGTTGCAGTACGCAAACGGTTCTGAGGCAAAGAACCCGCTATCATTAGTTTGCGGTTAACAAAATTACTTGCGGTGTCCTTTTATCAAACCGCTTGGTAAAATTAACCACAACAAGTCTTTCTTTCTCCCTCAGTTCATATAGTAAACGAAAGCGTAAAAAAGAGACGGCGTATATCCACAGCTCTGTCTTCAACTGTCAAGTTAAGAGTGAGTAATCACTAACAAGTAAATATGTATAATCCATTGCCTTTACACCAATTTAAAATAAGATCAACAGTATGAACCTTTTGGAATGCTGCAACTTTTACTATCCGAATTCGAGTGGCTTTTTCGAGGGATGTACTTTAACAGTTTTAAAATTGTGTTTACTTTGTCCATGGGATGGTTTTGTTTTGATTTGATAATCAACTATGTTCTACCATTTTTCATTTATTTCACATTCCCACCTTTTTCTAAATACATATGTAATACTAATTACCACGATAACTAGAAGATGTATATATATATATTTTTTTTGACCGCTTGGATCATATGAGCTTGTTTTCACGACAATTTAACATAGGAATGACGTATGCACCGGACTCGAGTTATTAAATGGCTAAAATTGAATCCCACTTAAGAAGTTTTCCCACTTAAGAAGTTTTTTTTCCCCGGTCCCTTGGAAAACTTCTTAAGAGAGTTTCACTGTATATAAAAATGGAATTATAAATTTGAAAATTCACTAAGTGATGAATTTAATTAAATTGTCTGTCTTGTCTCAGGGTGGAACAGTCCTCGTGACTCCTGTGTCTGGCCAGCTACTGTTCAGTCCTACGGGGCCCCACTACTTGGGTGGAGCACCCGGGGGTCACTGTGTGGAGTCTGGCCTGCAGTTCACCGCCACACGAGGAACTGTCCTCACAGGAACGGTAACCCCAGCTATTGCGGGAGTTGTCGTGACACTTAGCGGAGGTAAAGAATGATAAATATGTACATACCATACCTACATAACTGTACAGATAAAAACTTATCTCTGTAGATATTTTGCATTTTAAAAATATAGTAATCCTTAACATATGCCCAAGACCCATATCACCATTTCAGGAGATCTCGATGAGGCGCAGACCACTGGGGAAGACGGCAAATACCGCTTCGGTCCCTTAGACTCGTCGCTGGAGTACACCCTGACTGCGGAGAAGGAGAACTACATCATCACAGGCCCCAACAACGTGGGCAATTTCATGGCACAGAAACTGGGAGAAATAATCGTCAAAGTTATTGATTCTGTCACCAAGGAACCGCTGCCGGTATGTAATTTATTTTTTGTTGTTGTTTTTATTTCCACTATTGCTGTTGACCGAGAATAAATAATAATAAAAATTTAGATTGCAACATTAAGGAACATCTTATGGTACATACACATCCGGGAGCCGAACTGCTCAACTGAACCTCAACTTATGGGAAAGAAACGAAGCAACCACAAATGGCGCGAAACGCCGCTTGCAGTGGATTCGTTCCTTTCCCGTAATTCGTGGTACGGCCGTAATTCGTGGTACGGTTAGCGTTTCGGTTCGCAAATGTATAAGTACCCTTACATTATTAAAATAATTCAACAATAGTTGTTACATAATTAATATTACGTACTTAGATCCTGCTGAAATTAAACGTAAATATTACTGTAGAACCCTGTTAATTCAAACCCTGATAATTCGAAAAAACGCGTAATTCGAAATTTTTACCAAAAAAATATCCCAGAAAAATTTTTTCATATAAAATGGCTTTTTAATTCGAAATTCGTTAATTCGTAATTCTATATATATTTTTGTCCGCACAAGAAAATTTGTTTGTGTAATTCGAATAAAATTCCATTTTTGCGAAAATAAATCATAAAATTTCATAAATCTGAATCTGAATTACAGTCACTAAACATTGCTTTAAATAGCTTCAGATATGTTTAGTGACTATAACTGAATCTCTAGGTACTTCCCATCCATCTCCGTCCCACTTCTTTCAGCTTCACAACATTCTCCTATTCAATGTGAGTAGGTATCCTGAAATTGTTACCAGTCAATAAATTTTAAATAATTCTTTTATGCAGAGTTGCCTGGTGTCCGTGTCGGGGGGCACCTCGTACCGCCGCAACCTGGCCACGGGCGCCGATGGCTCCCTGTCCTTCCCGGCGCTGGCCCCACTAGAGTACTACATCAAGCCGCTCATGAAGGAGTACAAGTTCTCCCCCCCCCACCGCATACACGCCATCCAGGCTGGGGAGACATTCACCATCAATCTTGAGTTAGTATTTTATTCAAATTTTAAAAAGTGATTGTCGGTATTAACTGTTGTTTGATAAGCAGGCCATCAAGAAAGACTAGAAAATTAAAAAAATGGAATTAAATTGTTCATTGAAATTGTGCAGCACTGATTTTGGAACAAGTTTTAGAATATTAAAATGTGAGGATAAGCTTCACTCCCCTAATATGACAGTTTAAAATTTACAGGAAAAATGCTTCGTAAAATATTTTTTTCTGCTAAAACTGCGCGTTTCTTTCACATTATTTTTTTTTTCATTTTGATTTAATAATGGCTTATGTATACTTCCAAGAAAAAGTGTTAAAAAAGTTATAATTTTAAATTTCCTTAGTACATATATGTAGAATCATCACTAGCTGTACCCAGCCATGCGTTGCTGTGGCTCAGTCTGTCTGTGCAGATAGAGAAACAATAGCACGTTTTGCCTTTTTACGTCCAGCAGATGGCGCTGTTTTAAAAAAATGCATGTATGTCAAACAGATGATGCCGTTTTAAAAAAAACATGTTTTTACCGCTGTCGCATGTGACATCTATATAATATAGGGATATAAAAACTCATGCGTATTCAAATGCAACGTTGTGTCGAAATTTCAAAGAGAAGAGAAGATTTCAAGGTGAAGAACTTTCGGAGATTTATGATTTTAAACAAACGAACATTTACATTTTTATTTAAATAGATTTTTTATTTGAACCATCTTGGTGTTGCCATTTAAAATACCGTTTAAACAATTGCAGCTCCCTCAATTTTTATTCTAGAATTTCTTAACCGACTGAACCTTGTCGCAGTAAGTTCTTTTTGTAACTGTTTTATTTAATTTTCAGAGGTGTCCGAGTGGCCTGCTCCGGTGTGGGCCACATCCTGACGCTGGGCGGAGGGGGTGTGGGCGGCGTGAACGTGATGGCTGCGCCCGCCGCTGGCCAAGACCCGTCACGCTGTGCCGCTGAGGAAGGAGTCAGCGAGCGCGATACGGGCGCCTTCCGCGTGCGTGGCCTGCTGCGCGGCTGCAAGTATGAGGTGCGCATCAAGGCGCCGCGCGAGGCCGGCATCACGCACGTCATCCCGCCTTTCATCGACGTTGATGTAAGTTTATTTGTTTAGTTGTTCCATTATAAAATATGTTACACAGGTTCAAAACAAGATCAAAAAGAAAACCACCAGAAGCAACAAAACAGATTATACAAATGTGTGTAGTTCCTACCGCACATATTGTACATTACCGTACATCAGTGGCGGTTCTTCCCTTAGGTCAATTGGTGTTTGACCCCCCAAAATTATAAGACAACAATAATAATCAATTATGGGCATCAAAAGAACTGGTCTTATTCTTAATTTATTTAAAATGTAACGCGAAACAGCGGCGGCGGTAAGTGACTAGCAGTGACATCTGTTGTCTCTAATAGAAGCTTTCATTCACAAGTCCACATGATTCGCTGAGTCAATTTAAAGAATGTCCACTTTGGCATCTTCTGTCCCTATGCGCGCCGTAGAATAAACGAGATGGCACTATATTTTACGTCGAAGTAAAAATTATGTACCGAAGAAAGCTTAGGGACGCTTAGGTCATGACCGTGGGGGAGACAACACGATGAATATTATACATTTTACAGAGATGGTGACATAAACAAATGTCGGTTTTTCATTTTACACGCTTGTAGTGTGTGAAACAATGGTTATTTATCAATTGGATAGTTCGGGAAAGGTTTAGAATAATTATTTATGTTGTTATCGATTTAGAATGAAGCTGAAGAATGAAACAAAACAAAAAACGTAAAAGATCATTGTCAAATAGAAACAAACTCTTATTTTATTTACTTTAATGTTGTGCACAACTACATTAAAACTTAATATCTTAAAAATAATTTGCCGTAAGTACATTGTGTATTTATTTCCAATTTACTATATTGACAAATTGATATAGATAATAATAATATATGGGCATTTTTCACAATATCAAATAAAGATTAGTCACATTTTTTTCAAAAACCTTATACACCCTAAAGTTTAAGTTTACGACTTACGGAATTCAATACTTTGTTTGTGTGAAAGCACTATGAAACAATACATGATTATATAAAGCATGGAAAGTGATGAAATAAAAACTTTATTAACAGGGTTAAGTAGGTTAGGTTAGGTTAGGTTAGGTTAGGTTAGGTTAGGTTAGGTTAGGTTAGGTTAGGTTAGGTTAGGTTAGGTTAGGTTAGGTTAGGTTAGGTTAGGTTAGGTTAGGTTAGGTTAGGTTAGGTTAGGTTAGGTTAGGTTAGGTTAGGTTAGGTTAGGTTAGGTTAGGTTAGGTTAGGTTAGGTTAGGTTAGGTTAGGTTAGGTTAGGTTAGGTTAGGTTAGGTTAGGTTAGGTTAGGTTAGGTTAGGTTAGGTTAGGTTAGGTTAGGTTAGGTTAGGTTTAAATTTTTTGTTTTTTTCATCGTTTTTAATGACTTTATATCACTTTTTAAAGGTGTGTTGAATTGTCACGGTATTGAGTTATCATGGAACCGAATTCATTAAGGAGAAACTTTTTTGAGGTAACCATTCATTTTCTGCTTCAAAGCCCCCTTTGTTGGAGTGAGTTATTGGAATTTCTGTCCTTTTTCATGGCTTGTAAAACAAAAAGCTGTCATGGACTACTCTGACCTGCGTAACAATGAATTGGAGCACATAACGATACCCGCAGGATACCAGTTTTTATTGAATGTGAGGAGGATGTGAAAGTTATCGAAAAAAGAAAAATTGTTAGCAATGATTTGAACCAATCTCTTAAAAAATATGGTTTGCTCATAGGTATCAATTATTGCAGGTTAAATCCGAGGCCGAAGACATTGAAGGCATGAAGTTTGTGGCCGTCCAGCCCCTGCTGGTCACCGACGTAACGGTGCTGGTGTTGGCCCCCAAGCTGGAGCACTACAAGACCCTGAAGCTGCGGCTGGCCATGGAGATGGAGCCAACCTCCAGCGTGTTCTCCACTAAGTTGGATGCTTCGGGGTACGCGCCCGGCATCAACGCCGGTCTCATGATCACCTTGCCCCGACTGCCGGCTGACAACAGAACCTATCTGGTGCAGCTAGACTCATCACTGTCCAAGAACACACACACCTTCAGCTTGGAGCCCATCTATTTCAATGCTGATGGAAAATTCAAACATTTCCAGCTGAGATTTGAACCCAAGGTGAGCGCATGTTACTAATATTGTATTTAGCAAAGCACATTTTAAATACATCCTTCTACCATTTGTAATCAATTTGCAATTTGAATTATTCCATTTGAATCTGTTTGTATTCTATTCTATTCAAGTGTTTTTTCCAGATGACTACTAACATAGGCTGGCAAGGAATCAACATAAACTGAGTGCCGTAAGAACCTGCGCAGAAAAGTTCCGCAATGGACTGCGCTGCAAACCGTTACCTTACTTTATCGAACTTTACTTTTCTGTGCAGGATCTCTGTTTATGTCGATTCTTTACTGGCTCGTGTGGGAGCCGCCTAAGTTAGTTACAAAGTATGCAGCTACATATTTACAGCTTGAACTATCCATTTATTTAGTTGGAATTTAAAACAAAATAACAAATGGGCAATCAAAATTTTCGCTTGTTAGCACTCGTCTCAATGGCTGAATGCCAATTACCATTCCTCCCCTTTTTTCTTGATTTTGCACTGAAAAGAATATTTCCTGTGGTTTTTCCCATCTTAAGATGTTATGTATTTTTTTCCCGTTTAAAATGATGTTATTTATTTATTAGGTTAAAGCAGGCGAACATGACTTGAATCAGCCTTCAATCCTCATCCTTCCATTCATTGGCCTCCTGGTCCTCGCATTCATGAACAAAGAAAAGGTGCTGGACGTACTCTCAGGATTTGCGGGCGTCATATCAGAGAAGGTGGCCAATGCCGCCGCCCAGAGCAAGCAGAACAGCGCCAAGAACGTGCAGAGCGTCCTTGACGACAGTCAGATCGATCAGCTCGTCCAAAACATCAATGCCGTCAAGAAACGACCAAAATTGAGAAAAGTCTGAAAAATTCCTAGCGTGTGATTCCGAATATAAACTCTTATACTGTGTGATTGTGTCTTATTTTTATTACATTAGGTGGAGTGGTAAATTGAGGTTGAAATACATAAAATAGTGAGTGTCTTGTTTAATGATTTGTACCAAATGTGCTGTCAAGTCCAATACTTTGGTGGTTTTCCCATGTTATGTATATTATTTTTTCTATGATTTACTTCAGATGATCCTAGTGAACCAGTTTATTCATTTTTATTGTTCAAAACGTATTTATCTTATCATAATTATTTTATGTTGTGTATGTATTTAATTCTTATTTAAATCAAAATTCATATTTATATAAATTATTATAAATGTTGGGTACAATATTCCAGGGCAATGTGTGTTTAAATGATTTATTAAGCATTTAATCCCTCAGGTCTCTGGCATATCGGCTGTCGTATTTTTTGTCTGAAGGTCAGATAATTTGTGTGTATTTGGGCTCTGCACTAAAATCCTAGTAAAAAGAATATTTCTGAACGAATACAAAAATTAAAATTGTTTTTGAAAGGTGATGATATAATTCACAAATTTTAATATTAGAAATAAACTCGTAATTTTTTAAATATTACAATTTTGAATTAATACATAGAAGTTTTAAAAAATAGCTCACCCATGGTTTTTTTTGTCTAAACACTGAACTAAACTTACCGATAATGTAAATAATGCGCATTTTATTAGAAAAATGTATTATAAACATTATAGTCACCTCACTTTTTTGTTTTTTTTATATAAAATTAATTATACAAAATTTACGAAGTTTCATAAATTTTTCTCAAATTGCGGTTGGATCCTTTGGTGTACATTTCAATTGTTCTGTGGTTAACTTCTAGATTTGAATATAAAGCATTATGTTTCCTCTTTTTAACCCTGTGTAAGGGAGACAACGATTACGAGATCATACAAGCTGTTCTCAAAAGCGAACAAATTGACTCGACGAGTGATAGCTGTTTGTTCGCAAAACTGAACAAGGGGTTAAAAAACATTTTTCAATATTGATGCTCTTTGTGTAAATGAGGAATAAAACCATATCATCGGATGCCAATATGTGATTGGACAATTATTATGATTTGGCAGACACTAAATGAAAGGACAACTATTCTCCTGCGGTAACTAAACACATAGTGTCTTCCTCGAGACTTTCAAGGAAGACACTGTGATTTTAGTTACCACGACAGTAGTTTATGTTTGGATGGACAATATATGTACTAACTGTGATTGGATATCCAGTAAAAGGACTTGAAAATACTAGTTATTTTTTTATTATCCCATCAGGTCTTTTTCTTCCCAATACATATATGTATGAGAAAAGTATGTCAGCTTGTTTTATTGTTACATTGTGGTGTAAATGAATTCCATCTCTCATTGTTCACAATTCATTAATGTCCGTTAAGAAAATTAACATTCAATCGTTTATTATTAAGCGTTAATATATAATAAAAAAATTGCAATATTTATTTCGTTTTCTAGTATTTCTTTTTTTTTGTATGTAATTTAATGATATAATTTATAATAAAAATACTGTTACCAACTTCTATCTTTTATTTATCAACTAGCTGACTGTACCCAGCGTTGCTCGGGGTCGTGAATGATTTGAAGTAAAGTTTTGAGGTTGTGAATGATTTGGAATAAAGTTTTGTGGTTGTGAATGATTTGGAATAAAGTTTTGTGGTTGTGAATGATTTGAAGTAAAGTTTTGAGGTTGTGAATGATTTGGAATAAAGTTTTGTGGTTGTGAATGATTTGGAATAAAGTTTTGTGGTTGTGAATGATTTGAAGTAAAGTTTTGAGGTTGTGAATGATTTGGAATAAAGTTTTGTGGTTGTGAATGATTTGGAATAAAGTTTTGTGGTTGTGAATAATTTGGAATAAAGTTTTGTGGTTGTGAATGATTTTGAAAAAAGTTTTGAGGTTGTGAATGATTTGGAATAAAATTTTGTGGTCGTGAATTCCAGGATAAATATCGACTTTTCTCTACTTTCTATAAATAGAATATGCATGTATTATAAATATAAACCTTCCGGAAGAAATTCTCTATATAATAGTTAAAACCCTATCAAAATCTGTTGCTTAGTTTAGAAGAACTAAGCGCACAAACAGACAGACATGGATAACGAATTTATTTTATACTATTTTTCAATCATCAAACTTACTAATTTCAGTTGTCTGTGCTGTGCGTTAGTCCTGTGGGAAATCTGGTTCAATGACCTCAAATTTGCTTTGAATTTATAGAATTGACTGAAAAATTCAGACAAGCGTCAAATTAGATTTTTTATTAGGTCCGTGATTTTTCACAGGTATTAATAACAGCTATCAGTTCATAATAATTATGAACATGATTTAATTGCATTTCACAGATTTCTCGTTTGCTATGAAAAATTGTTTGCGAAAAAATTAAAAGTGAAAATTGTTAGCTAAAATTCAAATAACACAACAAAGCTTATTTTTGTGGATAATTTTTATTTTTTAAAAATTATCATATTTTAGCATCAATCTTAAATAAAATAAATATTAACCTAGTAACATCTTAAAACTAAAATAAATTACATAATTTATGTTAGAGCTCATACACTGGCTCAAATTAATTAGTTTTCAATGTCATTACAGATTCCTGTATTACCATCTTTTAGGATTTTATTCGTCTTCTTTCAGTAAATTAAATACTGGTAAAGGGTCGAATATACACAGGATTTATAACTGCCAAGGTCATCTAATTGCAGGATAAATAACTGTCAGCGTCATCCAAAGCCGGGTTTAGACCAAACGCCCATTCCTGTGAAATTGTAATTGTAATGTTGTAGACGTGTTTTAAACGAGCGAGTTTTTTTTGGATTCTCCACAGTCACTGCATTTCGGCCTACTCTGTACCTGGAATGTTCTAAGAACATTGGTTCGTTGGAAGTAATTGCCCGGTAGAGCAAGAGCTTAACTACGTTGAGCATTATATCACGATTGGACGCGCTTGCTGGCGGAGCAATTTTGTCAAAATGTTCTTCGCCCGCTACTGAACATACTACGTTGATTTAAACACCACTAAACTTGTTTTGAGGCGTTTATTCTAAGCGAGCACGAATCCTGGCTCTCGCTATACGTTCTTCCTCTTTTGGTCTAAACCCGGCTTAAGGAGAGGATTAATAACTGTCAGAATCATCAAATGGCAGGATTAATAAAAACCAGATCATTATGGCAGTTATCAACTTATCATTAGATTATTAACTGCCAGAGTCATCTACTGACATTATGAATAATATCCAGAGTCATCTAATGCTGCATTAATCAATGTTAAAATCACACCTAAGGACAGAATTAAAAACTGTCAATCTTCTAGGGGTAGAATTAATAACTGTCGGTCTACTATGTGTGGACAGGATCACTCTCTGCTAGTCATCTTACCGCAGAAATAATAACTAACAGAGTCATCGAATGGCGGAATTAGCAACTACCAGAGTCATCTAGTGCCAGGATTAATATCAGTTAGTTAGAGTCATCTAATGGCAGGAATAATAACTGCCAGAATCATCGAATGGCCGGATTAATAACTTCCAGAGTAATCATATGTCTGTGCGCTTCCTGATGGTTGACTGAACTGGGTCTCGTATTCTACGCTGTAAGAACCACTGTCGCTGGCGCTGTTGAATTGTCTCCTCTGGTCCGTGACCTTGGTAATGGAGGGCAGCGGGGTGTCCTTGGATACTTGCTTCTCTTCCACTGCCTTGATGGACTGTCTATTGGGACCGCAGGGGTAGACAGTGGCACATTCGTCGAATTTTCTGTCCCTATGATCCCAGTATTGGGCTAGACCGTCTTTTCTGTAATATAAAACAGGAGAATCAAAATTTATTAACTGTAAATATTTTTAGTTGTCGTATTTTTCGTGAAGTCTCAATCGCAAGCAGTTCAAAATAAGATATTTACTTGATTTACCTGAGAAAGTACAGTTGGAAAGTGTGAAATGGACTAAGTTTAGCCCTGGCATGAAGCTGACAGGCAACCTTCATCTTGCAGTTGTCTGGTTCTAGTTCTTCTTCAGCACTGAAAATAAACACTTTTATTATTTTCATTAATAAACTCACAGGGTAGGTCGAATACAGGAGCAATCGGAGCAGAAGGCTACAGTAGTTTCTAAGTCGTCATATTCGTCAAGCCATCTACCTTATAACCAATTTGCTCACCTGCCTTAGCATCCGTTCAAACGCCCGCTTCTCATGTATTAAATAAATAAATCTATGTAAACTATGCTGTGCAGGACTCGAACCTGCATCCTTCCGATTCAATACAGATCACTACACTATGGAAGCCATTACCAAACAAGTGGCGACACAAGCGAGTATCTCAGCCCCTGGCTATGTGCTGTGCAAATCGATGGCCTACTGCTACAAGAGTAAAACAAAATACGATTTGAGTAAACTTTTCTGCTTCAATAGAGAAACAACTAAAATATTATATTCTAGTTTGGCTGGGAAAGAATTTTATAATGTACACAAACAACAATTCCTGGTAATAAGTTAAAACAGTGTTAATTTTATATTTTTAAATACTAGCAGCACAGACCCGTGAAAAATCATAGATTTTTAAAATTTTTGGCACATCTGTGTTTGAAAATGGCAATTTAAATATTTTCTGATAAAAATATTATATTTTTTATTATAGGTAGGTACTTTATTTTACACTTCTAATTTTGAAAATGACACTTATTCAAATCAAATCCGAGTTCTACAGTTTATTGAACCGGAGTTACAGACAGTTAATAGTGCACAAAAAAGGTTAAAAAATTGTTTTACGTCTTGAAGCTGATCGAGGTGCCATTTGGACCAAGTATAAAATACACCATCCGGTTATCATTCCTTTCAAAATCATATTATAAAAAGTTTTACCTTCGAACTATCCTTTTCTGTGGTGTTGGTTTCACGTCAGTATTCAGTAGTGTCATCAAATTCCTCTTTCTTCTTTGTTTAATTTCATTGGGTGAGTATCCTTCTTCTGGTTCGTCCTTCCCCAAACCTCGTCCCCCGATGTACACCTGCTTCCTCCTCTGGTAGTGATCGTGAGCTGCATATGGACGTTCATGAGAATAATATTCATGCGAATGAGGATCGTGGTGATAATGAGGCACAACGACTGGCTGAGGAACCGGGGCTACAGGGGTCACCACCTTTTCCCTCAGCAAATACTTGATGCCAGCAAACATGTGCATTATACCACTAACCATCCCGGAAAGGCTGATGGCCAGAAGAATTTTGATGATGACCAGCGTTGCCACCGTGCCCCAAGCAAAGTAATCTGGAAAGATGAAAGCGACAGTTAGAGAGCTGCTCGCTTGTATGCGAGGGTCGTCTCACGAATAGCAAAAGCAAAGACAAATAAAAATAAGTACAGTTCTTTGTTTATGAAAGATTACAATCAAATAGATACATGCAAAACACATAATACAATATATGTGTATTTTAGCTCTGACAAACCTGCAGTTATAAATACCCACATAAGTGATTATCTGATACAAGTCGTACGACGGGTTGTTTCACAGAATTCGAACAATTCATGAAATTTCAAAGATGATTTTCAAGTTCTGTGAAGGTTCTATTCAAGTTCTGTTATAATATCATTATTGGCCAGTTGTTTCACAAAACTGAAATAATTACAGAACTTGAATAGAACCTCCACAGAACTTGAAAATCGACATTGAAATTTGATGAATTGTTCAAATTATTATATCACTATTGACCAGTTGTTTCACAGACTGAAATAATTACAGAACTTGAATAGAACCTTCACAGAACTTTAAAATCGACATTGAAATTTGATGAATTGTTCAAATTCTCTGAAACAACCCGTCTTTAGTTAGTGTGTTTGGGCATAATCTGGTCACCTGAAGTAAGCTCAACTTTACCTAACTTCTTTTTTAAATATGAATACCGCACAAAAGCTCCAATTGTCTAGAGCCAGTGAGACTATGGTATCCCAATTTGGAGTATATTGTGAGGCTGAAGGTAGTGGGGAGAGGAAGGAGATAAGAAAGAGGAAGATGGATCCAACAAACACGGCTATAGCCTAGCCATTTCAAGTAGTTGAATGGTGGTCTTTCACCACGGTGATACTGAAGGTATCTACCACTCTGGAGCGTTCCGCAAATATACTATATATTATTTTAAATGCATAAATTGTGAAATAATACAAATTAATTCAATTAAATTTATTTGTACACACCGAGATTTCAACCCGCGGCTATAGGATTCTTAGCCAAGGATCGAAGTCACTCAACCACCGAGGCCGAGATATTCTTTTTTTAAATGTTCTCATTAATTAGCGTGATGCGGTTATGATTATTGTAAATAAGGCCAAATTGAAAAATAAACAATTTACGTAAAACAAATCGCAAGGACATCTTTTTATGGCAGAAGACGTCTGAACACACGTTTGACACTAACAAGTCTTATTTGCATTTCACAATGACGCATTATAGTGGTAATTACTAGGAAAACACTGCTTTTCTCTAAAGTGCGGTCTGTCCATAAAATTAATGATTTTGTTAAGAGAATTGAGAGGAATGTTAGTAAAAGAAAATATGTAGTGATATTTAATGTAAAGAACGTGTAACTAATGGTTTGCAAGCACATAAGAAAGTTTGCAAGGGAATGCTAATCGCTTCTATTAAAAAATCAAGTTTTATACACGACCATACAACTTTTGATAAAATTAAGGCGATGCCATACGTAGTAATTCAAAATCATGTGTTTTTGGTTTGAAAATTTGGTCACCTAGAAATATTTCAGATGCTTTAATTAAATAATGCGAGTAGAATACATCTTGGCATATGAAATAATCGAGTATTTTTTAGATAAGTCTTTTTATAAGCCCTGAAAAAATAATGTAAAGGCCCATGAAAACTGCTTTAAAGTTCAAAATCTCCTACTTACAAACCCATTTTCGGTTATGATTTTATTGTATAATGTGGCAAATTAGGTTATTTATAAAATGATCGAAAAAAATTTAAATATTAATGCCTGAACATACACAAAATAAAATTTAAGGCACTTTTTTGCCATGTTTTTTTCTTGCCTAAATCAAAACAGGCGGTAAGCGGGAATTTAAACCTTATCGCCATCTACGTAAGGGTTGTTATTGATAGCGGCTCAATTTAAAATATTACATGACGTAGTGCATCGCCTTACGTTATTTTCATAGAATTTACGTTTACTTTATCTTTGGAATATATAAATAATAATATTAATAATTCTTATACCATGATTTGGGAGGTTAGTACAGTCCCACACATCCCATAAAGATATACAGATTTATTTTTCAAAAGATATGTGAAAATACAAAAATAAATAATCATGTATAATTATTTTTGGAATTTCCAAATCATTAAAAAAACGCTCTTTTCTAAAATAAGGAAACTAGATTATTTTGAGGATCCAAAATGTTGATAGGTTAATAAAAGTAAGTTTTAGAGTTTAAAGTAGAAAAAAACTTGTTTGTGTTTTCTCAAATTAAAATAATAAAATATTCATACAACTTTTTTTTTAATCGGGCCATGTCAGGAGTCCCAATAATAGAGTATGTATTAGACAATGTATGCATGTGAATGAGGCAAGAAGTGTGTGTCAAGACCGAGTTGTTTCCCGGTCTGTTAGTTAGTTAGTCAGTTGGTACCTACATATTTTTTAAATTTAGATAGGTACCTAAACATTTATATTCATTGGAAAAGCACATGTCCCAAAGTAATAAAAATAAAATAATGTTGTGTAAATACTACAGGTAGTTCTGTACTTGTAATTATACTACTGGCTAGTACTGGTATGATTACAAGTATAAGACAATAATAACTAATACAGATAAATTGAGGAAGAGGAAGAAAAAAAAACACCAAATATTTGCAGTATGGGATGTTATTATACCACACAAAGATATATTAAAAAAAGATAATATTGATAAATCCAAACAAAACATGAAACAGAAAATTAAACGGTAACGGTAAAAGTAACAGTATGGGATGTTATTATACCCACACAAAGATATATTTAAAAAAGATAATATTGATAAATCCAAACAAAACATGAAACAGAAAATTAAACGGTAACGGTAAAAGTAACAGTATGGGATGTTATTATACCCACACAAAGATATATTTAAAAAAGATAATATTGATAAATCCAAACAAAACATGAAACAGAAAATTAAACGGTAACGGTAAAAGTAACAGTATGGGATGTTATTATACCCACACAAAGATATATTTAAAAGAGATAATATTGATAAATCCAAACGAAACATGAAACAGAAAATTAAAAGGTAACGGTAAAAGTAACAGTATGGGATGTTATTATACCCACACAAAGATATATTTAAAAGAGATAATATTGATAAATCCAAACGAAACATGAAACAGAAAATTAAAAGGTAACGGTAAAAGTAACATTATGGGATGTTATTATACCCACACAAAGATATATTTAAAAGAGATAATATTGATAAATCCAAACGAAACATGAAACAGAAAATTAAAAGGTAACGGTAAAAGTAACGGGATCGAACCCAAGACCTCTGACAAGGCCGTGACAAGACTCAAACCACTGAGACCTGATTATTTTTCCATCATTTTTATTGATCTCAAACCAATAGTATCCCTAAATAATTCCTTATTAATTTTTTGCTACTGTCTTTTTTGGTGTGATTGCAAAGATCTACCCGAATATATTTGTAATCACATTTTTGGCTTGTAGCTTCCTCTTAAGAATTATCAATATTGTGCTAAATTAATTCCCCTTTTTTGCTGTCTTTTTTGTATGATCGAAAAGTTCTACCCGAATATATTTGTAACCTAAATAGTGTCTCAGATATTCTATTAAAAAAATATATTCGGGTAAAGCGTGCAATGAAATAAGACTACCAAAAAGGACGATTCGCAAAACAGTTTATTCTACAAAGTGATGAAATATTATAATGACATGTAAAACGTTAATAGTCATTTTTAAAGTAAAATAGATTATTAAATATTACGTTAGTGTGAATAACATTAAAAATTTATTCCAATAAATTGTATGTATTTTTAATGTTCAAAATATATTTTATTAAACTCACGGATCAATGCTTTTTCATAGTGGTGTTTGTGTTTGTGGTGATGGTGTCTGCGAAAGGGTTGTTGATTAAACGGCCTGATTGACTGTTTTTCTTCCCCTCTGTTAAAATCAGGATCTCTGTATGCTGACACAACCGTTATCAAAACTAACAAGCATAACACTCTTACAGTATATCCACCCATTTTATTAGTGCAAAGATTTATTCAAATTTGAATGATTTAAAACAATATTCTCCCCGTCGGGAAATAAGCGTGAACTGCTGACAGTTGGAAAATCAGTGTCTTATATAAATTCACGAATCCCTCCTCCCAGTAGAAGATCTATTATGGAATGTTGGTATGAATTTCGTGTACAGAAATATGAAAATGGGTGCTAATTGAGTCGCAATTAAATGAGGTAAACTTGAACTCCCATTTCTGTGCGTATTTCTTCCAGGAGCGGACTGAGGCTTGACGGCGGGCCACGGAAAATTTCCCGATACTATATAATATTAATATTGTACAGAGTCGGAAACTACAATCTAATTTATTAATTTATTTATTTAGGTGCCCATCTCTAAATAGCATAAAAAAGTCACTATCCGCATCTGTCTGTTTGTGAGCTTAGTTCTTATAAACTATAAAACCAGTAAGACTGAAAACAGTAAAATAATTTACTCGGAAGGTAATTAGAAAATAAATATATGTAATATACTGATATGTCTTATAAAACAAATGTTTAAAAAAAAGAAGAAAAATAATGTCTGTTGTATCTATAAAGAAAAAACTAATAAGTAATGGCAAAATACCAACGCCGTAATTAATATTGAATTTAAATAGTAGTACTTGAAATGGTAAAGTAAATCAAAGTATAATATACATATCAGGTGAGATATACATTGAGGTGATTTCTCACGAAAACGGCGTTATATAAATTAGCCAAATATTATTATTATCAAGTATGACCGTACATGCATACAGTAATTAATATGTGTCCAAAAAAGAAATAACAAATAAACTAAGGAGTATGTGAGTTAAACGTTGGAAGGTATAGAAACAAGACTTTGTTTTAAAGCTAATAAATAATACAAGTTAATAACTAGCAAATAGGTCTGAAATTAGTTGCCTTTTGAAACTCACAAAGTTATTAACACCAAATATATCAATAAGTTCACAGTATTTGTTTGCAAGGTAATGAATTCTTGGAATTGGTGAATACATAGCGTAATAAGGGCGTGAGCACACAGAGAGCGGTCAGAGTTCTGCGTTCTAGTAACCGTTGACCGCTCAAGAGTTCCAACGCACACAAGCGGCGTTCAAATTCTCGCGTTCTAGTTTCGTTTGGGTCTTTGCATATGCAACATGTCACTAGAAAGTTCATCATCCGTGAAAATATATTGCTCTTGTGGAGCTTAACAGCTTCTAAAAAGAAAAGAAAGTATTGGGTGCACCCAATCAACACAACGCGAGAAGAACAAGGCGAATTTACTAATAATAAAATTTACTTAAAATTTAAATTTACTAGTAGCAATTTCAAACCAAGCTTCGACTTTTTTTTCGCGTTTTTTATAATTTACATCACTTAAATCGTATAACAAACTCCTTTCCCTAACCAATTCAATTAACTTTTCTGTGTTTGTAACCCCAAACATCGTGGCGTTCTGGCGTTCTCTGCCTCGGCGGCAAAAGAACTCTTAGAACGCGGCGTTCCGTTTTGACCGCCGCGGTCTGACTGCCCGCTGTGTGCGTTGTTGTTATAGTATCAGTACATTCTAATGAACGCCGAACGCGGAACTCGGAACTCGGAACTCCTGACCGCTCTCTGTGTGCTCACGCTCTTAGTATTGAGGTTATTGTTACATTTAAAAGTGTCTTTGCTTCGAGTTTGTCTGGCAGGTACATTCATATAAATTAATTCAAATAATTCTGGGCTTATTTATATTTATTTAATGTAGAGAAAAGTCAAGCAACGCCGGGTACACATCAGCTAGTTTAGATATAAGGAGATTAAAAGAAAATTTGGAGAAATCAAACATCATTCGCGACATTTTTTAAAGCTATTTATTTTCTTCTTATTTCTGAATGTTTTCTGATTTTCATATCCTTAATTCAATGCTCCACTAATTATAATAGATCTAATTTTGTAATTAAAAAAGCTAAATAAAATGTATGAAATCAATAGTTTATTGTGACTATAATAATGCATTCATAATGCATTCCATTAACCCTTAATGTGCCGACGGAACTACCGTGAATTTGCTATTTACATAAAAGTAAATAAGTTATTTATTTTTTATTGTGAAGATCACTTTTTTCGCTTTATGGAAAATGTAATAAAACCCAAGAATATTTTCGCATTTCTTTATTATATTTAAAAAAAAAATAAATATTAGAGAGAGAAAAAAAACATTTGTCTGATTATAAGTAGCTATCCTAGGGAATATATATTAGACAGATAAATATTTTTTTCATAAAAATATATCTGGTTAGATGGTACAATTTATAAAAACATCATTTTGCAAGAAACAAGAAAGTAAGCCAACCGATGCACTATTTATTAACTCATAATGTGCTAGTAGGGAATGGCAAAATTTGCCTAAAGACAAGACAATATCCTAAAATAAAGCCAAAATCTTAACGACGTAAGTAAAGCAGCCGTGCACAACAATATGCGACGGGCGGCCCTGGTGTATTGGACAGACCTGCGGTTGAATTTGCCCTATCACAAAAAGTGGAAATCTTAACGACATAAGTCGTGTAAAATATTGAACGCTATGAACGAACCTACGGTCGACTTTGCTCTAGCAGGCCTAGAAAATGGATTTTTCCACGGGGCCTGCTTTAATTATTTCTTATGAACGTTTTACTAAAATCTCAAATGTTTCTAGAGGGATTCCTGGGAAAGATATTGAATCATCCATCATCTTTAAAAATAAAATCTGATGCTTACCGCTAATTTTATAGTTTAAGTTTTATAAAATTTTCAAACCGTTTTACATAAAATATGTTAATGGTAGCGTCGTGTTTTTATTAATCTTAAATATAAATAACTTACGTCCTTAGGGATCCCTCTAGAAACATTTGAAATTTTAGTAATTCGTTCATCAGAAATAATTAAAATGTGAGCGTCGAGCAAACCAAATTATCACCTGCAGTCATAATGCTGATTCTTGGGTAAACGTAACGTACGTTATAATATACGCGTTCATAGATGGCTTTTCTTTAATAATTTTATGAAAATACACCATTACCGTACAAAAACTCCATTCTTTCAAGTAAAGCATACCAATATTTGTATGCCTTTCTTGAAAGAATTGAGTTTATATATACGTCTACGAACGCGTAGATTATGACGTACGTTACGTTTACTCTTAAGAGGAAGCTACAAGCCAAAAATATGTATATTCTTATTTTATTTACCTTATATCATAGGTAATAGGCATTAAAATCGCTTGACAAACGGAGTCAAGAAACGTTCGATTTCAAGCAAAAAACTGGTTTTTAATTATTTTGTAAATAATTTTATAAGAAAGCAAAAAAGTTAATTAAGTGAAACTGTCACAGATAATCTTAGCTATAAAACTGTATTTTTTAAAGTTGTTTCCTTTATGCGTTCATACATTTCTATTGAAAAAATATTTTTTGTAGTAGCTTGCATTTATATTTTTTATTGAGTGATTTACTTTTTTATTTGTATTCTACTCAAGCGAAGCGATAGGAAAACCTTCAATTTAACTAAAACATATTTTTTGGTTTTTATAATGTACACCAATTCGTTATAAAGATTAATCAAAATAGTGATGTGGCATTAAGCTTCGCCTTTATAAAAATATATATTTTTTTAATGTTGCCAAACTGTTGTTATTAACTACCTATTGCAAAAACAAGTGGCCTTCAAATTTTCTAATCTAGTTTGGTTGCAAGTTCGCCCCCGATTTCTTCACGCCTTTGTACGACTAGAAGTGATAAATGTTTAAATACACGACCATTTTCAAATGCCAAGCCTTATTTCCATGGAGTCTGAAAACGCCCGAGCATCTGGATGTAGCCAGTTCGCTAGTGTTGGCAAGGGTCATCACTCCAATCATTTAAACATCAAAGGTGGTAAATATGGTGAAGGTTGCTTCCATAAGAATTTGTTTCATATTCGTCGATTTTTCACAACGTTTGGCATTAAGAAATTGTTCCAAGGGCACTTACATGTTCTTTTTTTTTTGAATCACGATTCGAACGTGGATGCTTGTTAGCATGGAGCAAATAAAAGTAACCCAGATAAAAATAAGACAGATAACGTGCATGTTTTGTCTCTTAATTTTTTCAGTAAGTTCTTTTTGTCGTATTCGGCAATTTATTTCAGCCGGTCCATTCTTCCTTGTTGGAATTGGCAGTGATCCTACGAAAGGATCTTCCTCTCAAAAAATAAATTCATTTATTACTATTCTTGTCAGCCAGCACTGGTCTGATGAGTGCTTCATACTCCATAGATATTTGATTTGGTCCTTCGAGTGAGGAGTGTCTTTTCGAAATGTCTTTGAACATCTTTGTTGAATTCCCATTTAATTTTATCACATTACACAAAAACTGCCCGTGTTTTCTTTGTTAGTATTTTTTCTTTTTAATTTTTTTCAGCCGAGCTGTTGAACTCAAGAACGAGTCGTAGAAACGATTCGTTCTAATGTGACAACTTTCCACTGTTTACAAGTGATGGGTGCGCGTTTGGCGTGTTCCTCGACTATGTACCGGTGCCGAAGGGATCAATGATGCTAGTTCCTCGGAGAACCTTCCACTGAAATACCGGTAGAATCAGGACATACATTTCTTCTTCATCGTACGGTGAAAGAGAGATGGTCAAAGTGGGATTTATCGAAGCTTAGATAATACGTCGACCCAGTGTGTATACAATTTGTATTTTCAATGTATCAGCCTTTGTAGATATGTAGGGTGTCCAGGGGTATAGTGTGCTAACTTCTAGGAATGATTCCACATGATTTTAGGAGTAAAAAATAAAATAAGTTTTTTCGATATTCCAATTTTATAAGGTAGTTTTAGATAAAAAGATGAATTTTTTGTATTGGAATTTTTTTTTTCTTCGATGGAAAATAAACATTATAATTACGAAATTAAAAAAAAATCTTTTTTACACTTTATCCCTGGACACCCTGTATATGTTGTACTCTACCAATAAAAACAAAGATTCATCATATTTTATATAGTTAATCTATCGAATCCTTCTAATCTATTTAAGTCATAGATAATTATTATAATATGTATCTACATACCAGGTATGTACTTATATTAATTTCATTATCAGTTGGGTTTTAATCATTCCCGCCCAGCTCAGTGCATTGGCACTAAGCCAAGTCCGGGCAAAGCTCAATCGTGTATTATATGTTTATCAGAAATGGTAACAATAAAGTAAGTAGTTAATTGCCCGGATATCACACAGCGAATTTTATATGCTGTAATAAATAATAAATGATTGATAACATTATGGATTGTGGATTTGTTATGCAACTTTATCGCGAAAAAATAATGGCAGATTATTTATAATATAACACGACATAAATATGTGAAATTAGATTTACATATACGGAGAAAAAAATAGTTTTGCTGATTTATTAAAATCAGGTTAAAAACGGGATCGCAGGTCGTTACTAAAACATCAGAAAAAAAAGATAAAAACTTCAAGTTCTTAAACTTTCAGAACATTCCTAATACATCGGAACACGTGTTCATGCACCTACACTTGTCCCTACAATACATAACGATGAAATTCGAAAATATAATGTTTTTTATGAATTTTTTTTTATTTTATTTTTAAATTTTATTTTTATTTTTATTTTTTTAAAGAAAGACAAACATTCCCGGGTTACGAATAACCTGACAATATTTGAAATCTCCTACTACCACCACAGTAAGCTGAAAATGTTGCTTGTGTTGTGATGGAGGACTTAGCCAGCCGAGGAATTGAACACACTACGCCTGAGTGGGACCCCAACGCGATGTCAACTCGGCCACCGACCGGCCACCGACCGCTCCGACATCACGATGATACATTCCTTTTTTAAAAAAACGTTTAACAGACAACCTATCAATTTATTCGTTAAGGGACTGCAGTCCCGTTTTTAACCGGGTTCTGAAGAGATTCTTAAAAAATTAGACATATTTTATATCATTAAGTTTTCTCTGGGTAGGTTTCAAAAGTTAGTTAATATTTTGGGATTTGACGGTGTTAATGAACTTCGTTAATAATTTAGTTTCTCTTTTGTAAAAATTAACTCCGCACAGGAGGCCATAAGGAAAATAATTTCCTTCAAGGTCTGTATCATCTTCGGGGATGCTGTGGAGGGAGTTTTAAAACTAGTAAATTCCTAATACATCGTATATATATAACACTTGTTCATGCACCTACATTCGCCTTGATAATATATAATGACGCAATGCAAAAATATTAGTATTTTTATGAACACGTGTTCCGACATCGTAATACCTGGTATTTCATGCGTATTTTACTAAAATATTATAAGGAAACCTATCAGTTCATTCGTTAAGGTCCTGCAATCCCGTTTTTAACCGGATTACGAATAATTTGAAAGGATTCTTAATAAATTACCAATACTCATTTTTCTCCGTGAATCCATAAAAAACCCACGCTGCCACGTATTTAAGTAGATTTATTTATTTACCAGGTCTACAGAAAAAAACCCATGAAAAATAATGCTGTAACGTATTTAAGTAGATTTATTTATTTACCTTTTGAGGTCTACAGAAAAAAAAAAGTTTACGCTTTACGTGACCTTGAAAAATGAAAGTAGGATATTAAATTAGTTTGAAAATTCTGTTATCATCTCATTTAACAAATAAGCAAAAGGGAAACGTCTTTCGTGATGTGCCGATTATCACGTAGAACACAGCCGAGTAGAAATGAACCACTTTTCCAAGTAAAAGTGACCATTTTCAACGGGACATCGGGGAAAGTAACAACGAAAAACCAATGTCCCTCAGCTACCGGCTATGACTGTTTACTATGTGATAAATAAATAAATTATCGACAGCACGATACGCTATCACAAGAACTTCGTTTTTTTCTGTTATTTAATATATTATAGGCATTAAAATATTCACAGTATATCTTTAAATGCAACTAAAGCATGTATCTAGAGATTTCCGCTCTATTTAAAACGAGTCGTGTTTTATTAATTTTCGCTTAATTATTATCGTTTTCTTTTTTAAATATTAGCGCGCTCCCTCTAATATTCGTATTTACCCTCTTAACTCCCTTACTTCTATACTCCCTTTTGAACGTTTACTACGGAGCCTTAAGATAAGAATTATGTATTTTTTAGTAATTTTTCCCTGATTTACTTAGTCTAATTACCATCCATAAAAACCTAATAATATGGAATGGATGGTGAAATCTAAGTGGATTGATTGGCCTTAAACCGCAGTAAGCAGTTCATATGTTTCCATGTTAATATCTTGTGGAAAGATATTAATTAAATAATATGGTAAACTAGAAATCTAAGTGGATTCGTTGGCTTTAAACCACAGTAAGCAGTTCATATGTTTCCATGTTAATATCCTGTGGAAAGATAATAATTAAATAATATAGTGAACTAGAAATCTAAGTGGATTCATTGGCTTTAAACCGCAGTAAGCAGTTCTTATGTTTCCATGTTAATTAATATCTTGTGGAATGATAAATAATATGGTGAACTAGAAATCTAAGTGGATTCATTGCCTTTAAACCGCAGTAAGCAGTTCATATGTTTCCATATTAATATCTTGTGGAATGATAAATAATATGGTGAACTAGAAATCTAAATGGATTCATTGCCTTTAAACCGCAGTAAGCAGTTCATATGTTTCCATATTAATACCTTGTGGAATGATAAATAATATGGTGAACTAGAAATCTAAATGGATTCATTGCCTTTAAACCGCAGTAAGCAGTTCTTATGTTTCCATGTTAATTAATATCTTGTGGAAAGATAATAATTAAATAATATGGTGAACTAGAAATCTAAGTGGATTCATTGCCTTTAAACCGCAGTAAGCAGTTCATATGTTTCCATATTAATATCTTGTGGAATGATAAATAATATGGTGAACTAGAAATCTAAATGGATTCATTGCCTTTAAACCGCAGTAAGCAGTTCATATGTTTCCATATTAATACCTTGTGGAATGATAAATAATATGGTGAACTGGAAATGGTCGATCAAAAATTATTTTTAATTGCAACAACAATACAGTACTAAGTCATTTAGATACTCGTTTGTAGGTAGATTGCATGCAGTTGGCAATACTTTCTCAAAAAATAGTAGATGCGTCCAACAGTATGGAATTTAGTTACAAGAAGGCTATAATAACATTCCCCACAAATAAATATTAAAAGAGCTTTTATTTATTTTTTGCGTGTGTTTTATTTTATAATTTACTAGCTGACGTGTACCCGGCGTTGCTCGGGGTTATGAATGGTATGGAGTAAAGTTTTGGGGTTGTGAATTCCAGTCTGTCGCCGAACGAGTCGTCCAAGCCGAAGGTTGCGGGTTCAAATCCCGACGTGCACAAGATTTTATTTGCGTAATTTGTGTTATTTCACAATGTATTCATTTAAAATAATGTATAGTATACTTGCGGCACTTTCCAGAGTGGAATATGCGATTAGTATCGCCCCGGTGAAAGACCACAATTCAGTGTTGAAGCGTTGCTTGAAATCGCTTTAGCTCTGTTTGGTGACCAGATCTGAATAGCCAGGTACCCACCTTCCTCGTTCCCATCTACTTCCTCTCCCCACTACTTTCAGCCTCACAAAATACCCCAATTGGAGATGACATAGTCTCATTGGCCTCATACGATTGGGAGTAGTTGGGACTCTTGTGCTTTATAAAAAAACAGGCGTACCTGAAAACTGGGTCTATTTTTAAGGAGGAAATAATATTTTCACGAATTGGAATAATTTACATTTTTAAATGTCTTGTTTCACTTGATCGTGCGATGTCTTCATTGGACGTCCCCGACGGACGATCCATCATATTGTTTACCATATTGTCACTATTAAAAAATTTCATTATATTTACATTTATTCGACTCGCATCTCATTCCAGTACAGTAATAATGCGTTATGTTTTCCTCAGGCATTCCCGACTTCTTCTAGTAGTTTTGAGTCTATAGAAGGCAAACAAAGGGACATTCATTTATATATTATACTAGTGAACCTCGCAATGCTTCGCTATTGCTAATATCTTTGAGTCTATAGAAGACAAAAAAGGGACATTCATTTATATATTATACTGGTGAACCTCGCAATGCTTCGCTATTGCTAATATCTTTGAGTCTATAGAAGACAAACAAAGGGACATTCATTTATATATTATATTGGTGAACCTCGCAATGCTTCGCTATTGCTAATATCTTTGAGTCTATAGAAGACAAACAAAGGGACATTCATTTATATATTATACTGGTGAACCTCGCAATGCTTCGCTATTGCTAATATCTTTGAGTCTATAGAAGACAAACAAAGGGACATTCATTTTTATATTATACTGGTGAACCTCGCAATGCTTCGCTATTGCTAATATCTTTGAGTCTATAGAAGACAAACAAAGGGACATTCATTTATATATTATACTGGTGAACCTCGCAATGCTTCGCTATTGCTAATATCTTTGAGTCTATAGAAGACAAACAAAGGGACATTCATTTATATATTATACTGGTGAACCTCGCAATGCTTCGCTATTGCTAATATCTTTGTCGGGCGTCTCCGACTTCTTTCACCATTCACTACTGTGTACCACAATGTTATCATTAAAAAACTACATTACATCGATTGAATTCTACTCCGTATAACATTCCAGGGCCGAGATATTGTGTTAAATATTCCTCAGGCGTCTCGACTTTTTCTACCATTCAAAGCATTTTCTAAACACTCTTAAGGCACTAATAAGAACAAAATTTTAATTTTTCATCGATATCGATCGACTACTTTTCGAGTTATGCGAGCACAAACATACTAGCTCAATTTTTATACAGGATGTCCGGGGGTAAGGTGGGGGTGATCCTACATGATTTTAGAAGTAAAGAAGATTAAGAATTTTTTTAGAAATTCTAATACAGGGTTTTCCAATAAGAGGTGTTATTTTGATATTCAATCGTAAAAGATCAATGGTTTCATTGCTTGTGTGGCACGTAGCGCCGTTTTGTTGAAAGTAAACGTTGTCCAGATCAATACCATCCAATTCCGTCCATAAAAAAATCATTAATCATCTCTCGATAGCGTAATTCATTCACCGTAACTGTTGCTCCAGCCTCATTTTCGAAAAAGTAAGTTCCAATGACTCCGCCGGATCATAAACCGCACCAAACAGTCACACGTTGAGGATAGAGAGGCTTTTCTACAATAACTCTTGGGTTTTCCGAGCCCCAAATGCGACAATTTTGCTTGTTGACGAAGCCACCGAGGTGGAAATGGGCCTCATCACTCAAGATGATTTGCATTTGATTCAATCAAGTGAATTTTAATAATTTCAATGCGTTGTTGAAGCGTGTATCGTTCCATTTTTATAAATGGCCTAGTTTCTACTTGTCAAATTTTAAAAAATAACATGTTCAAAAGTAACATCTACCGAAATAGCGGGCTATTCAAAATAACACCTCTTATTGGAAAACCCTGTACTTTCTATAGAAAAATATTTTTTGCGGGATAATTAACATTGATCTTTATTACTTATACCATCATGATTCAACTTTCCGAAGTCAGCGCACTTTACCCTCGGACCGCCTGTATTTTCAGATGAGATAGATTATTATTTGTGATAATAAAGTGACGAAGCATCCCTAGGGTGGTAGCCGTGGTAGGTACTCTGACTGTCGCCCGGGCCCTGTGAAATAAATTATGTTTTTAAAAAAATTATTATTATTTAAATAAAGGCAACACGTAACACGGTTTTAGGAAATATGAATTTCTTTTCATGAATCATGATATTCATGACCAATGTCACATTCATAAATTTATTCACTGGTTTGTCGCATATTAAACCGTTCGTAATTTTGACCTTTATGCCAAGCCTAGGCTTACTTAATTTATTTTGTGGTAAAATAAATTGTATTACAGGGCTGCGGTACATTGATTATACCATATAATTTATTAAAAGATTTAAAAAAAGTATTACATATTTTAAAAAGATGCGTTCTTACACAACCTTCTTATTGTCTCTCAAATTGAATAAATCCGTATGAAAATAATGATCGTGTTAAGCAGATTTTTCCGTGCAGGTCCCGATGGGGATATCCCATATGGGGATAGGTATAGAAATAAGTATCGTGTAAAATAAGCTTTAAGCTTCGTGTACACCTTTTCACTGTGAATGAAGGAAAATAATGCCTAGAAAGATTTGGTACTCGAAAACAATTAAGATTAGTACCTATGCCATTTTGACACCCAAAGCTTTGTAAGAAATATCAAAAAGTATACAGCGCTGTCTTAATTGTTAAACATATGAATTCTTTTAATATTTTAAGATAAAAAAACCTATTAAGGTGTTCTACTAAATTAAAAATTACAACTTTTTTATCAGAAGTTTGAACCTTTTGAACCCTTTCCGAATGAGTTCGTGCATAATAATTAAAATATTATTTTTTAATTATTTTTCGAATAACAACTAAAAATTATAAAACTTAATCATTCAAAATAATTTTATTTTTATTTTTTTATTTTTTGTTTAATCAACAATTTTTTTTATATAAGATAATGTGTCCTTACTGGGGTACCCCGTTCTATCGACTATCGACTCTCTATCGACTCTCAAACGAAAACTAGGACAAGACATTAGCCTTGTCGGGAGTTTGCTATACCACTGATCTAATTCCCCTACATATTTCCGTCATATTTAACTGTATCATACTTCTACTAAGAGCTACAAAAAATATCATCATTTTCTTAACGCATATTTTTATTGTCTAATTTTTATGATTGCAAGATTGTACCCAAATTAAATGCAATCTAGACAGTGTCTTGGATAAATATATACATTTTATTTTAATGTGCGACATCTGTTGAGTTTTCTACAAGTCTATGATGAATATTTTTATGATTGGAATAACTGAGTAAAATGAGTAAAACAGGCTATGTTACTTATATAATGCACTTCATGTTATTAATATAAATATGACTAAACTAAGCACTGTAAATAAAGATTAGTTTTTAAAACGTTTCTCTAGTTTTATATCATTATCAGGTACATCCCTAGTTTACGTAACATGTAACACCAACACCTGTTAATATTTATTGCAAGTAGTAAGTATAAGAACCCATTTAAATTTGACCAGTAAAATCAGTGTGTAACTCAAAGTTAGCAATGAACATCCAGTTAATTCCTTATTGTATTTTTATTGTATTATGGTTATTATTATATTCTTATTGCTAGTCAATACACTATATACTGTGAAATAAGAACCTGCAAAAAATAACCAAATTTTTTCAGGTTTTCAGGAGACAATGCTGAAAATGTAAGAAAATTCCCAGATGGATTTCGTTTTGGAGTGTCCTCGGCGGCCTATCAGATAGAAGGAGCCTGGAATACAGGAGGTAAGGTATCTTTAATTATTATTATTAAATAGTATAAAACAAAGTCGATATCCGCGTCTGTCTGTTTGTGCGCTTAGTTCTTCTAAACTACGCAACGGATTTTGATAGGGTATTCACTGTCATTCTTCCGGATGGTTTATGTATATAATACATGAGTATTATATTTTTAGAAAGTAGAGAAAAGTCGAAGTTTTGTAATCAAGTCGAAAAAATCTAATCGGGCGCTTATATTGCTCACGCTTATGAGACACATCAAAATAACCTTCTACGGAATTGTATATCTTAAAAAGGCCTACATAAAAGTTTGTAATGATACCTAATGATAATTCCCAGCAACGCCGGGTATACGTCAGCTGGTATTATAATGATTAAAATTAAAAAAGAATACTTCGTTTAGGTATATTACTTCTTCCACTACATCTTTGCGCCCTGGAAGTGATTTTGTACACAAACGGCGCAATACAAATTATCCAAATATTATTATTTTCTTAAAGTCTTTATTTATAATTCAGTTTTAAGTAAACCCCGATGGGATGATCGTTGCAATAAACATGTCGGTTATATCTAAATAAGAAGAAATAAGTATTTATTATTTTAATTAACATGGTGCCACAACATAATTAAGTTGTGTTTGAAGAAATATATTGTATTGAGTCTTGACTTTTTTTTATCTAAAACCAAAACAGGTAAAATTTTATATCATTTATTTTATTTTTTAAAATTGGAATTACTTTTCTTTTAATAAAATTTGAAGATTATACCCATCAATGTAATTTACAACATATATTTTTTAAGATTATACCCATCAATGTAATTTACAACATATATTTTTTAAGATTATACCCATCAATGTAATTTACAACATATATTTTTTAAGATTATACCCATCAATGTAATTTACAACATATATTTTTTAAGATTATACCCATCAATGTAATTTACAACATATATTTTTTAAGATTATACCCATCAATGTAATTTACAACATATATTTTTTAAGATAATACCCATCAATGTAATTTACAACATATATTTTTTAAGATTATACCCATCAATGTAATATACAATATATATTGGCGCTAGCAAAAAAATGTTCAAAGAAGCGAATCTAGCAGTCCACAATACTGGTACTGGTACTTACCCTGATGTATGGCAGTGAGGCATGGAACTGGCACAGGAAGGACGAAAGCAGATTTAATGGTGTAGAAATGAGATCCCTGAGGCGGATGTGTGTAAAAAAAAACACAACATAATATCTTTATCAGTTTGTCTATTTTAATCGCACTGGATTCACCACTTTTCTTTAGAAAACGTGGAAAATAGTAAAATTACAAATCTGAAAATTTTTTTCTGTTATAATTATACACTTAGGACGGGTTGTTTCGGAGAATTTGAACAATTCATCAAATTTCAACGTTCATTTTCGGGTTTTGTGAAATACTTATTCAAGTTCTGTTTTTATATCATTGTAGGCTAGTTGCTTGACAAAACTGAAATAAAAACAGAACTTGAAAAAATCTTTCACAGAACTTGAAAATGAACGTTGAAATTTGATGAATTGTTCAGATTCTCCGAAACAACCCGTCCTTAATGAATTTCAGGTTAACTTTGTTAACTTATTGTTTCCATATTTGCTTAAAAATAACAAATTAAAAGTATTTATCTTTTTTTAAACAATCTTCTTCATTTCATTTATGCTCAATAACTGATTTTTTATTAAAAATCTAATCTGCAGATGTAACCGTTCGATATAAATTAGTAACTTATTCTGATTGAAAGGTAAATCTGAAAACATTTGGGACCGATTATGCCACGAACATCCGGAGTTGATAAAGGATGGAAGCTCGGGGGACGTAGCATGCGATTCCTACAACCACTGGAGGCGTGATGCGGAAATGGTAAAAGATCTAGGAGTTGACTTCTACCGGTTCTCCATTTCCTGGTCCAGGCTACTACCTTCAGGATTCGATGACAAACCTAATCCAGATGGCGTGAATTATTACAACAATCTGATAGATGAACTAATCCGAACCAACGTGACTCCAATTGTGACTCTTTATCACTGGGATCTGCCGCAAAGGCTTCAAGATCTGGGAGGCTGGGCTAACCCGTTTCTAGCTGATTACTTTGCTAACTATGCCAGATTCGCTTTCGAGACTTTCGGAGATAGGGTTAAGGATTGGCTGACTTTCAATGAGCCTGAAGAGATATGCCACCTTGGCTATGGACAGGCGTCCAGGGCCCCTGCTCTCAATTTTCACGGTATCGGAGACTATCTGTGCGGACACACGTTGCTTCTAGCGCACGCTAAAGCATATCACGTGTACGATGATGACTTCAGGAAGCGTCAACACGGTAAGAATGTAGTAACCACCACTCATGTCACGTCACTGATTTATTCTCCTCGCCCTTATGGGCAACTCTGTTTATTCCAGTTCACATTTACTCTGTTGTTTAATTCTATTTAGTGTGAGGTTTGACCCATCTTGAAGGCACCTTCCAAAGAAAATTTATATGATTATTTTCGTACCGCAAAAAATATTACTATGTTTTCAATAGAAGAAGTATTTTAGAAAACAGAGTTTATTTAATGTAACTTACTTATGGATTTTGATACTTAATAATTCTCTTAGGGAGGGTTTCAATTTCTTTGAACTCAATCTGGGCTGAAGACGATAGTGCTAACAAAGAAAGCGCTACAGCTGCCATGGAATTCCACGTGAGTTTAAATCTATTTTTGTCTGACATACTTTATTAGACCTTTCAACAAGTGTATTAATTACCACTTCATTAACTTCGTCCAGATAGTCCACAAAACGCGCAAGTGTGTTGTGCGAATGCCAAATACCAAAAATATAACAAAACCGTCGAAAGGGAGAGTTCACACCAGAGTTACATCGACATAAATACAAAGACGCGTTATGTTCATACCTACTAATCGAATAAAAATATGGCACGTTCCTGTTTCATGATTGAAATCGAATAACGGAACGCACGAAAAAACAATAGCCACAACGATTTTGTGTGAATGAATACAAATAACATCATACATAGCTAAATTAACGGAACGCATTAGAAAGAGATAGCCATTCATAGAATATGTGTACGGGTGAAACGACTACATTATTATGAACGCCCCACGTTTCTCTTACCTCTTCGCGATACCAGTTCCGAGCTTACAGCGGCCCACTGACGGGCGAGCATGACCGTGGCAAGTATGACGTCACAGGCGAGCGACGATCATCTTCAGACTGCTCACCGGGCCGCTTTTACCCTCAATCTTGATGAACAAACGAGCGAGCAGAGCAGTAGAATACGAAATACTGTCACTAGATTGTCCTTCATACTCGTATGTGTTTCTGCGTTCGCTGTCTCACTTTATTTTATTCGAAAAGCATTGTGAACAATTGTATTTATTGAAATAATAAGATGATTTATGGGTACATGCGAATGGAAAGAAACTCCATCAGATTTGGTTTTTTGCTCAAGAATGATTTGTGAACATTTAAAAAGTACAGAAAGGATTTTTTTTCACAAAAAAGAGCCCATAGTGACGTGTCTGTAGCAGCCGGTGACAGCTCGTCTGACCGACGGGTGCGATGCTAAAGGCAGTAAATCACCAGCTTGTCCAGTGGACCCAGTTCAGTGCACAGTGCAACCACGCGCATTGTCTCAGTAATCTATCTTCCATTTAAATTTATTTAAGATTTTAAACCAGAGTTTGAATCATCAGAATTTTAGTGTGTAAAATATCAAAATTCTGCTTTTAGGGGTAAAAACAATGGATTGGGTTGGTTTTTTTGAAATCTCAGGTAGACAGTGTTATTGATTTATTTAATTATTATTTACAAGAAAATACATGCATATATATTTTTTTATAGTTATATATATATACATATATTTTTAAAAAATACCCACACCGGAACATGGTAATTTTCGTAAAAGTCGAATAACATTTGCTTGATACTTGTTCGCACGTGTCTAGTTCAGTCGACATTTCCGAACCGAAACGCAAGCCTCAAACTTCGGGAAAGAGCAAAAGAAAGGGAAAACCAATAGCTTGGGACGTTTCGCGCCATTTGCGGTTACTTCGTTCCTTTCCCATAAGTTGAGGTTCAGCTCGGCAGTTCCGCTTGCGTATGTATACGTGGCATAAGATAGCCTAGGTGAGGTTTTTGTTATTGGCTGATGTTATTTTTTGTTTAGTTAGGTTGGTTTTCCCATCCCATATACTCCAAGACTGGAGACTACCCCGATATCATGAAGGAAAGGGTGGCCAAGCGTAGTAAAGAGCAGGGCTTCAGCTACTCGCGCCTGCCCAGCTTCAAACCAAACGAGGTGGACTTCATCAGAGGGACGTTTGACTTCTTTGGTCTGAACCACTACACATCTAGAGTTGTTAGTCCCATGATTGCTGATGACGAACGACCAGCACTCTCTTTGGATAATGACTGCGGAGTAGAGTTTTCTACGAGGAAGGAGTGGAAATTGTCACAATCCTCAACATGGCTAATGGTAAAAAACTTTAATTTTGGGTTATGTCATCTTTGGGTTTGTTGCGTGGATGATCTATTAAATTAAAGGAAGTTCTGCCAAGAGAAAAGGATATGAGGGGTGAGTAGGAATCTGGAATCTGGGGGTCAGAGTGACGGACGTATGAATCCATCCCACCCACTGCGAGGCAAGGCGATTGGTCGAGAGTCCGGCAGGAGATGCAAAGGGTTTCCCTCAATCGGCCTTCCCAGATCCGGCATGCCACTCAATTGGTGGGCAGACCTAGACAAACGTCCCCCTACTAAGTAGAACAACCTCGCAAAACGTTGCGAACCACTCCGTATTACCTATGGCATCGATGTTGATTATCCAATAAATGGTTTCCGGGGTGTCGAAACTAATTCCCATCTCACTAATTGAAGATTTATCGAAGTGCGTATGCAGTTAAATTATAAAAACTTAATAGACTAGTCATTCAACTAAATCATTAAAAGTTCTTGATTCTTCAAGTTGTTATTTTTGACGTAATTTGTGTCACCACGTTCTTGTTAGAGTCCAACTGAAGGGAGTGATAGCATTTACATATTGGGTACAAGATTTAATAATCAACTGATTTTAATAGGTTGTACCATCAGGTCTCAGAAATCTGTTGAACTGGATTAAAGATCAATATGATAGCCCAGAAATAATGATATTAGAGAGTGGATATTCCGACGGAGGCGAGTTGGAGGATGTGGACAGAATAGAGTATTACAGAGAGTACATGGGGGCAACTCTGGACGCCATAGGGGATGGGTGCAACGTCACAGGCTATTCAGCCTGGAGTCTCATGGACAACTTCGAGTGGCTTGAAGGATACAAGTAAGTTACTTTTACATTCGCTTTCACCAATCAAAACTAAGCCATCACTCAAATTTACTCCAAAATTCACCCTCCGCGAACGACTTCATTAAACTTCAAAAGCTCCTCCAATAGGCCACTTGCATACGTTTTATAATGACTTGGAAAAAACCGTGTTGATAGATCTTTCTACTAAGATTTCGAAAACGTTACTAAAAAATTATAAACTTATAGTTTTTGATCTCACGATTTTTTTTAAATTTATTTTTTTATAAACCATTATTTTTTTATAATTATTTTTGTTTGCTATATCTTTTTATGACAGCAGAAGTATTTTTGCGCAAAGAAGTCACGTAATTAGTTATTTTTAGGATCTCTCACTCTTCGGTAGTTAGTGAATCCATATTTAAACAATAAAACATAACACAGATTCCGCTCTCCTTGTCTGAATTTTGTCAGATATTGTAACGAAAGGTTTGCACGTTTCTTTGGCTTCTGATTTAGTGCCTTACAATAAATTTTTCAAACTGATTTTTGTCTATTTATTTATTTTTTATGCATCCGCAAAAAATAGTTTTCCGGTTTATAAAAAAGCTTATCCGATTTTGCGGATGGAAATTTTCTAAAAATCGATATGGTTAAAATTATACGGAATATCTTAGAATTTTGAATCGAAATAAAAAAAGTGATGAAAGTGGCCTATTCAAAGTAGAGCTTTTAATTGTTTTATTAACAACAAATGGAACTTGATTGCGGTTATTATGAAATTATTATGTTCATTTTTATAACCCAAATAAGATTTTGAATGGACCCCACTGCGAGTGTTCAATGCCAAGTATGGGTTAATTTATGAAAAAGATGGTAAAATTTAAAATATTTTCTGTCGATATTGTCCTTTTATGTCAAGTATTACTTTTTAGTAAATACTTTATTGGTGAAAGCGGATTTTAGGTTTTAATCAAACAAAATAATCTGTCTTCTCGACCTGTCGATTTCTCTTCTAATTCCGTCTCCTCTGTATTGATTTATTTATATGTGCGCTGAGTCATTTTCTACGATCGAGTCTAAGGAACTTCTCTTTCAATACTAGAAGACTGTAGCCGAATAAAATAAAAAATCGGAAGGTTTTTTTACCATAATGCATCTATTTTTATATAGATAAATTCAATATTTTTTTTTTACGTTGACTGAGGATTGAGTCTTCCCCTGGGGACTAGCTCTTAACTGCTTTAAGGCGATGCCATACGTAGTAATGCAAAATCATGTGTTTTTGGTTTGAAAATTTGGTCGCCTAGAAATGTTTCAGATGCTTTAATGAAATACTGCGAGTAGAATACATCTTGGCCTTTGAAATAATCGAGTATTTTTTAGATAAGTCTTTTTATAAGCCCAGAAAAAAATAATATATAAGGCTTATGAAAACTGCTTTAAAGTTCAAAATTTCCTACTTACGAACCCATTTTCGGTTATGGTTTTATTGTATAATGTGGCAAATTAAGTTATTTGTAAAATGATCGGAAAACATTTAAATATTTATGCCTGAACATCCACAAAATAAAATAAGACGCACTTTTTGGCCATGTTTTTTTCTTGCATAAATCAAAACAGGCGGATGGTGTTAAGCGGGAATTTAAACCTTATCGCCATCTACGTAAGGGTTGTTATTGATAGCGGCTCAATTTAAAATATTACACGACGTAGTGCACCGCCTTAAGCTTTTGAAATGTCATTTAAATCGAAAAAAAAATTAACTGAGGATTGAACCATCATCTCCAAGGACTGACTAAAATGAGCGAACCACGCTATCACTTATGCCAAATCCTAATTTGATGGTACCGATATTTATTTGGTATATTAACCACAGAAATTTTTTAAAATGTCATCTCGTTTCATAGAAATGCATATGTGTGGCGTGAGTGTGCAGGTGAGTTCCACCAAAAGTTGATAGAATGCATTACCATAGACAACGAGTTTATCTGCCGAGTTTGAGCCCGATCGCATGTCGGGAAGAGGGTTAATTTCCATTTCTAAGATTTCACTTATTTATTAAAATGTAGACACCTTTTTCTTTTTAACTTATTTTGAAAATTATACACATCAATGATATATATTATTAAAGAAGAAGAATATAATACCAATAAATTTAAACGAAACATGAAACAGAACAAGACATAAAAATAAAAAGATAATGGTCACAACTAGGAAATGAACCTGGGATCTCTCGTCTTACCAGGACAGAAGTCTCAAACCACTCAACCATTGGGACCCATTTATTAAGCGTCGTATTGGTCGATACGGTATTTTCCTCTTGCAACTGATTTATCCCATATTTTTGGCATCTACCTATGGAAACAAAGTTTCTAATGAAATTTGTTTGTAACTAGATAGTGTCTCCGAAAAACATATCTGATTTTTATTCATGTTGAATTATTTTATTATGTTCCTAGTTGTGACCGTTATCTTTTTATTTTTCTATGACTTCCATTTCATGTTTCGTTTAGATTCATTTGTATTATCCTGCATTGTGTCCAATATCACTAAAAACATTTCTCTTAAACAAATGTCACTACACCTTACATAAATTAAATACCTCTGTTTTTTATTTCTGATTTTTATTTTTTGTTTACATACATTTTAACATGTAATTTTTGGGTTATGTAATATAATGTGTATTTTTTGGGTTAGCTGGAAGAAATATGATGTAACCTATAAGCTATACCCTTTTTACTCTGTATTTTTGTGCAATAAATATTTTTTTGAAAAAAAAACTAAACTTATATGCCTATGGAATTATATAGATATAGTGTATCCACTATCAGGATGCGGTCAGGCTAGGAAAATTAATTACAATATTAATATTTTTTTTTTATTTTCAGTGGGCATTTTGGTCTGTACGCTGTCGACATGAAAGACCCAAACAAGACGAGGACCCCCAAAGCATCTGTCAAATTCTTCCAGGAGTTATCAAAGAACAGGCAGATTTGATTCCTCTGTTTTCTCAAACGTTTTCCTTATTAATAATAATAAGATTTAATACACACATTTATTCCAGAATGTATGCAGGGGTAGTGCAATGCAATACATTCCATATTTTGAAATAATATACATAAATAGAGTAAGAAAAATAATAATACATAGGCAATTCCGATAGGCATAAAAAAGCCGTTTATGGAGGATATTTTGACATCTCCCGTCTCCAGAGGGCCATCAGGGGGGATTCCATCGAGGCAACCATGGCGGTGATGATTTTGTTACTTGATTGGCTTAGTCTGCGCCATAAGCTTCTCATGTGATGGCGGAGAAGTGCTCTGAAAGAGTGTACTAGTCTCTCCAGGAACATTTTTCGTGGCGCTGCAGTATCTCGGTAGGGGTAATAGTTGGCGATATGCATTATTGTAAGCGACTTTTAGCTTATGCCATTGGGATGCAGTGTATTCCACCCACAGTTCTAAAGTATACAGCGAAGTGCGAAATGCGTTGAAAAGTATCCTTTTCACGTTTGTACTGCAAAAATGAAAATGCCTTGACAGCATAACGGATATCGCTCTTCTGTGCCTTTCCAAATCCTCGATGTCTTTCAGGTCGTCTGCGATAATATGTCCCAGGTATTTGACGCTACGACTAACATCCATTTTCCTTCCATCTAGCCGTACTGAAGGTGTTAGCAAGTTTTTGTTTTTGCATTTGAAAACCATAACGATTGATTTGGACGTATTATATACAAGGTTATGATTTTATGCAAAATCTTCACATACTTGGAGTAGTTTCATTAGCGCGCTAAGTGACGGTGCTAGAAGAACCATATCATCTGATTCTGAAACTGATTTTATACCAAGTTCTGATTGGTCGAAATCTTGAATTATGTTTAGAAGTTTGCTGTTAATAGTTTCAGTATATTTTGTTATTTCAACATTCGATTTTGGATTCCATCCAGAAGGAAAAATCATATTATCATTACATGATTCCACAAAGGCTGGTAGAAATTGAAGGTTGAGATTTATTAACATTGGCAAGACCACACTGCATAATATTGGACATCTACGCTAGCTTTAGCGTTTTCAAGAGCTTTTGTGACTACACACTGATCTAGCCAGCTTGTGGTACTATGGGAATCACTCACACATGTAAAAGTATCAGTTCATCAAGTAGCTAAACTATTTGCAAAATTTTTCTAGTTCTCGGCCAAACAGACTTTTGGGATTTGCATTGAAATCGCCTAAAATAATCGCACTCGACGAATTTCTTTCATTGATTATTGCGTTTACCTTACACATGCAGTTTGTGAATTCCTGAAGATTTAAGGATTTATTTGTCGACATATAAACTGAAAAAAATAATATTTTGCCACTGTTTACAGTTACTTGTATTGCCGGCAGTCTTGGTTCAGAGCATTCCACTATGTCAACCGAAAAAGAATCCCGCCATATGATTGCGACCCCACCATAAGGTCGTCCAATTAGAGGGCTATCAGCAAGATTTAAGGCTGAAGTTCCATATCCCGAAAATTGTGGATGAATTTTTGAAAATATGTTTGTTTCTGTTGGCTGAACCCATGTTTCCTGGAGCAGTATTATATCAATAGTTTTGCATAAATCTTGTATAAAATGTCTTGTTCGTCGAATCGACCCACAGTTCTGAGAGACGATCCGTAGAAAATTTGTGTTTTTATGTGGATCCATTTTTAGAAGTTTTATCTTCTCTGTTCAACGTGGAGATCGGTTTTTTTTTAAATAAAGTTTCGGACTATGATACGTGGTGGCCAAATTTCCTCCTTGATAATTTCTGAGAATTATTCCCTGTTTATTCCAATTTTAAAAGATGCAAACTAACCTGATTTTGCCAGAAATTTATCTATTTTACAATGTATATTGTGGGAGATCAATAATCCATAGTTAGTAATCGTAGTTGTTTCCGGATCGAATCGGTAGGCAACTATGTACCTCTGTTTTGGAAGCACTTTTAACCCGGAACCCTCGTTTTTTCCTTTTTTTAAAATACGCGAGTTTTTTCTTTTTTTGTAAGTAATTTCTCTCCAATCGTTCGTGGTTTCTGATGTTTGATTAACAGGGCTCTTCAGATAATTTTTTTCTGTTGGAAGCGCCTTATTTGCTGTCATCGTATTGGTTTTATCCAGTATACTTGTCCCTCTGTGAGATTTATTCCACACATTGTTTTTTTGGGTTGGCTCATTTGATTTAACATTGTTTGAGACGTTATCGGTAGATGGCATCGTTTGCTTGATGTTCGCCTAATGATTTAGTTTGCTACAGGTGGGCTTTAACTTTGTCGCATTGTCAACAGATGTCGTTGTATCATCTCTATTTATTTTCTTATTGTCGTTCTTCAACATTATTATTTCTTTTAACGAAGTAGTTAAATCTACATGATCAAACGTTACTGGTGGAAGTTTATTAATGTCTAAAACAACAAATTTTGGCAGAAGTTTGCCGTCAGTTTCTCTCATGTATTTAATCAAATCAGTGAGTGACCTTTTCTTTTTTCCCTCACCGATTCTCCTCGTCGAGGGGCTTGGAGGTTGGCCCAGAATACTCGTAAGTAGAGTTCTTGCGGAGTCGATATCTTGTTCCGTAAACATATCACACACTTGGGTTAGACTAATGTCATCCATTACTTCAACCTTTTGTTGAATGAAAGTCAGAACTTCGTTTATGACGAATCCGCAACTACATAGATTTGCCATGTTTATTTATCACTTGCCAATTTTAAGATTTTTTTTAAATTGCGTAAGCAGACGCGCATGCGAATTGTATATTGTATCGAATAATGGATTTATTGTTAAATAAAATCATGATATGTACACCGAAAAAAAAACACTGTTTTTTTTGTGAAAAATTACCTCGAGGGCGCTGTACAAAAATTATTTGCTAGGCTTTTATTTTCTTATTATGTATAAACAGATATGGAAACATATTTATCTTGCAGGTAAACAAAAGTTTTAGCATGGAAAATACGATTTTACACGTGCAGGACACAATATTAAAAACACTCCTTGTTGCATGATATTGCACTTATTAGTAAAAACGACATACACCGATATTCCACATGCTTAATTACAAAACGAATGCAGCATCTAATTTGCCAATTAATAGTGCTCTTCATACACTCAATAATATTTGTCTAAACTGTAACATCGACATTTTTTCGGCTTCACTGCCTAAATTTAAAAGGAGCGTCATGTCAATAATACAAACTATTCAATGCGCATACGTATACACACACACCCTAACAAAACACACGCACATGTTACACACGTCACCCGATAATTACTAAATGTACATACCACACAAGATACATTACAAGGAAACATATCATCATATATTTAAGTATTTAATATCTGTAGATTGTTTCATCACTGTAACCAATTTACTGTTTTTTTCTTATATAAAAAATCAAATATCATTTTGTGATTGCATTCATGGAGACAAGACGGTGGGACATCTAAAATTCACTAGTCGACGTGATGTTATGCTACGTATACATACGCTAGCCGAACTGAAAATATATTTGCGAACTTAAACGCGAACCGAGCCACGAATTATGGGAAAGAAACAAAGCAACCGCAAATGGCGTGAAATGCCGCTAGCAGTTGCTTCGTTCCTTTCCCGTAATTCGTGGCTCGGTTTGCGTTTAAGTTCGCAAATATATACATACCAAAACAATACGTTCCTGTACCTTCCTACTTTTCTTTTCTGGCGGTTCGGAAATTATAGCAATGAATTTAGTTAGTTATTTTTTAATGACTTATCATTATTCATATTCAATATATGCGAATTGAGTCTTCTGCACTAAGCACAAATTCTTCATTCATACCTACTTACTTTTATATCAAATACTACGCAGAAGCAGTATAAAGTATTTTAAAATTTTCTACAAGATGGCAAACAAATTATGCGTTTATATCGAACGAAAAACACTTAAGTAAAAAGTGAAAAGTTATCAGTAACGCAAAATATCTGAAAAATACTTATTCTTTTTTGCATTTTTCACCTATTCTAAATAATATATTTAAATCATAAACCTTTCTTTATTCCAGTAAAAGCGACAAGAAAAAATATTTGTACGTAATTAAAATTAATTTGAAAATAATGTTAAAACTGTAACACTACCCAAGACTACACCGAAAAAACCAGTCAAATCTCAATTTGGCTGGTAGTAAAAGATAGCAAAATTTGGATGATATACGGTTAATAAGATGCTGAAGATAGTTGTGATTTGATCTCTGTAATCAGTATAAATACAACCAACAATTTATAAAATCCAGCAGAAATAATTACAGATTAAAGGAGGGACAATGAGCTACTGCAAGTTTATATTCCTCGCCAGTGCACTTGTTCTGAGGTAATTAAAAAATTATATACCTTCAAACTTTATTTTAAAAATGTATTTTATGACGATTGCAATTTTTGCTGAGTAGGAACCAAACACAATGCTTTAAAATTTACACTCGTAAGATAAATATTTCAATACGTTATTTTATTTAGTGCACAGGCGCAGAACAACGCCACTCATCGCGTGTTTCCCGAAGGATTCATCTTCGGAGCTGCAACAGCTTCCTATCAAGTAGAGGGCGCCTGGAACGTGTCAGGTAATTCTTATTTTTGATTCCAGATATTTCATAATGATAATGCGGTTTTCTAAACGGGTCAGGTCCAATTGCCATTTGTCTCCAAACCTCATTTTTCGTCTTCTTCCACGGAGTCCTTCTCTTTCTCGGAACGACTCGATTCGGGTCCATTCTATAAGGTACCTACTAACCCTGATTTTGGTTGACTTCTATATTCTGGCATTATTTTTACGTGTTTGGGACATAATGAATCCCTTCATCGTTCGTTCATGCACATTTTTATTATCCAGTTCACTTTACAAATATCAATCACAATTCTTTTTTCATAGGGCCCTCCCTCCAACCCGTACCATGGTTTTTGAAACCCCAAATTGGTTTTGTCTAAATGCTCAGTACCAGATGCTTGGCTTCGTATACAGTCTAATTGACAGCCCTGAATTATTGGAATTAATTCATATGAATGTACGTGCCAGACAAATCTGGGAGCAAAGACATTTTAAATGTAACGAGAACCTCAATACTAACTACTCTTTTTACTATTCATTTATTCTCTAATTCCAAGAATTCATCACCTTGCAAACAAATGCTGTGAACTTATTGATATACTAGCTGACGTTTATCCGTCGTTGCTGGAGGTTATCCTTAGGAGATAGACATATACAATATATATTTTTTAATTCTTGCCTGAGAAAGTACAGACCTTCATATGTTATTAAGACTAGTTAATATGTAAATCAATATTTTGATGGATAATATCACATATTAAATCAAATATGTACAAACATACTTGATTTATATATTATACTTATTTACTATTTCAGGTCCTATTATTTAAATTCGATATTAATTTTTCTGACTTTATGTTCGGGTTAAATCTTCCCCACGGGAAAAACTAAGAATTCAAAATTCATAAAATATATTTATTGCACAAAAATACAGAGTACAAAGGGTATAGTTTATAGGTTACATCCTATTTCTTCCAGCTAACCCAACGAATACACATTAAACCTTTCCACACACTTTTCCACAAATTATCATCTAGTCAATCTACATTATGCAAGTGCATTATACAAGCATAACAAATACAAAACAATACAAGAACAACACGTCAACTCCCCAGAGATCAAATGGGAAAATAATTCACCGACTCCAGATATTTTCATATCAGAGGGTTCGGCTCGGTAGAACTCCTAACTGGACCTATAAATCCTACTGATCCTTCAATATAAATATTTAAAAAAATCTTTCGTAATCCTACATGTATTTAAAATGACTGATTTGCATTTTTATATAAAAATTCTTTGACATATCTAATACTCCTAAATTTTGAATGAGAGAGCCAGGTATAATGCCAGTAGCCGAAATGACAAATGGTAATATTTTTATAGTCTGAGAATGCCAAATTCTTTTGATCTCGTTTCCTAAATCTGTGTATTTTCTTATTTTTTCAGAAATAGAAAAAAAAAAAATTACAAAACTACAGCATTAGTATTTTACCATTACTTATTAATTAGTTTTTTTTGTGTAGATACATCTGATATTAGTTTTAGTCTTTTTAAATTTAAATCTTTTATAATATATACACCTTACGAGTAAATTATTTTCCTGTTTTCAGTTTTACTGGTTTGCAACAAACATAAATAATTGTACGCAAATACGAATGTGCAATGTTAATTCATAGTATTTGAATTTTTTTATATAGTTATGCTATTATCCATGTATCCTGTTACGCTTACAAACATAAATTGTAAATAATAAATAAATCAAAATGACTATATAAAGCGGAGGACACTTGCTAACTAATCCGAATCTGTGGTCTGGCATAACCTTTACAACCATGCTGGTTAATTGGGGTTTGATGGGTAAAGGAATGTGTATCTTGGTTGTTCCTGTTTCTCATAATTCCGATTGTAAACTCATAGTCGTAGTCGCGGTGTCTGTATAATATAATATAAATCATTTTACGCTCTTATTTTTTTCAGGCAAGGGCGAAAATATTTGGGACCACCTCACCCACAATTCCGATCTCGTCGACGATCTGAGCTCAGGGGATGTGGCCACAAACTCCTACTATATGTATCCAAGGGATATTGAGATGCTGAAAGAGCTCGGAGTGGAATACTACCGATTCTCCATCTCCTGGACCAGAATCTTACCGACAGGCTTCGACGACAAAGTCAGCGCCGAGGGCGTTGATTACTACAACAGACTGATTGATATGCTTATTGAAAACAATCTAAAGCCAGTAGTTACGATTTACCACTGGGACCTGCCCCAAAGTCTGCAGAATATTGGAGGATGGCCCAATCCCCTCATTGCAAAGTACTACACAGACTTCGCCAGAGTTGCCTTCGAGGCTTTCGGAGACAGGGTAACGGATTGGTTGACTTTCAATGAACCGTTTGAGATTTGCCAATCTGGGTATGGTCTCAAGGCCAAGGCTCCAGCACTAAACTTCCAAGGAGTTGCCAATTACCTTTGTGCTCACACCCTGCTGAAGGCACACGCCAGCGCATGGCATCTGTATGATGATGTCTTCAGGCCAACACAGGGAGGTAATATAAACATAATTTCTTTCTCTTCGCTAAATCCAAAAGTATTTCTAATCATTTTTTAACTACAATGGCTTTTTCTTTTTGATATTCTAGATTCTTATTTGACATGAAGAAGTGAATCATTTGAATTTACCGAATTTAATGTTACTGTTCTTTATACAAATAGAACGGCATCGTTGCGCCTCACAATTTTGACCTAATATGGGTGTTTAAAATTTTACCTGGACTTAGAGGCCTTGTATTTTTCGGTAGGTTTTGTTGTTACTTTAAAACCCTACTAAATTTCATGTTTGAACTCATGTTCTTCGTCTTCAGCTCACCAGCAGCCAACCGCGGCCATATACTACATACATGCCTGTTTGTATTATGTTAGGATCGGGAGGGAGATTCAGCTGCTTCTTATTTTTGGGAATTCCTCCGTATTTGCCGGTGGAATAAGGAAATCACAGAAAACCTTATTCAGGAAGAAACGGCCGTTTGTCAACTTGAAATAGAGACGGCCTTCAGTAACATCAGTATATGATGTCATGCGTAACTACAATGGCTTAGAAATAACTACATGTATCTACGTTTTTTTGTGTCCTTGACTGGAACCGAAGGCGGCAACATCAAGGTTTCTGATGGGCCATTAGTCAGTTGTCTCTTTTCTGCTGAAAACCTCTTTAGAAGTTAACATAATAGTAAATACATACTCTTGTATTATGCTGTTTCACCGTAATATAATTTTTTTAAGAGTTTCAATCATTTGCATGATTTTTTAGGGTATATTACAATATAAATTCAAATAGGGGTATCTTTAATGGTGTCATAAATTTTCCAAGCAACAGATTAGCAAAAATCTTATTTTTCAGGAAGGGTTGGTCTGACTTTGAATGCTGGATGGAAAGAACCAAATTCTAACTCCACTGGTGATCTGGAAGCTTCTGAAACCGCATTGGAATTTTCCGTAAGTAACACATCGAAAGTCACCATCATGAAGGCCAATTTTGGAAAACCCTTTGTTAACCTTCAATTATAATAATATGTTATCTTATATTGATACAATACATCATGTTTACGTAAGATGTTATTGTTATTGTGATCATGTTATGAAAGAAAAATCTTTAGATTAATATATTATTATATCTAAAGATAATATAATTGAAATTAAAAGACAACGCGCCTTTCTTAGTAAGATATCATCGATTAATATTCATAAATATGTAATCTCATCCAAAAAATTAACATATGATATGTAAAACAATCACAGACGATAATCTGTTTGTTTCTATGCAGAGAAATGGTATTTGGATTGATATTTGTATAATCGATTTATCAATTGACAGGTAATTTGAAAAGTTCGGAAAGCAGATGGCGCTGGTGTGGTTGATTTATATATGATATGCACAAGAGGTACGTGATATGGCAATGATATTGTTTTTAAAAACGGGTGATAAATATGGTGGTTGGAGTGTCAATTATGTGTCAGTTTCAGACGATTTTCTGGCCGAAAATGTTGAAAAGTGAGGTTAACTGAAGTTTTGAAATAGTGTTAATTCATATTTATATTAATATTTTCAGATATTCGAGAGGTATAAAATTTTCTGTTTTTTTCTATCTCTCCTACCGGATGTTATTTTACTATTTACGGACTTTAGATCTAGGCTGGAAACAGTGCCACACGCACCGTCGGTCGACCAACGACGTGACGATTTGGACTGATGGTCGTCGTACGCAGCGCGTGACACTACAGCTCTTCATTCATTCACTTCATAATATTACCGCAAGCGTGCGCGACGCACTATTATCAGCCTTACAGTAAATATATGACCATGTCTTAGTAAATAGGTACATATTATAAAGGAAATATTTCAATTAACTATTTTCTAGATTTTTCAAGTTAAAAAAATTATCTTATTACTTAAATTCTAATCGTTGGCCTTTTAAAATCTTTACTTGAGTCAATTATTCTTTTTATCGGGACTATAAACATGCTTGGATCTGACGGATTATCGAATTACGCACAGTTTTGGCGAGTTATTTTATGTAAATACATAAGAGGTGTATAAGGTGGAGGATTTAGTTCTTCATATTCTGATAAGAAAACATTTGAAATTGAGCCGGAGCATTTTCTCGAAGCCAAATAAAATGTGTTTTAGGTGAAAAATCGTCTGTCAAGGTAATTCGTGACGAGCATTTTAATATATATATTTTACTATAACCCGGAGGAAAACAATTTCTCTTACCACCTATGTTATCTTTGGGGATATTTTTAAGGAACGAAAAGAGAGGAGGTTCTGGGAAGGAAAAAGGTAATAAGGGTGGGTTTGAATTTGAACTCAGTGTATCCAGGAGTGACGGGTGTATAAATCCAACCATCCCACTGTGGTGTTAGGCGATGTGTCGAGAGATCCCACCTGGAGAGATCAAAGGGTCTCCCTGAACCATTCAATCCTGATTACGTATAAATGGCAGAGGTGTTGGTTATCCAATGGCGGGATTGGTCAACTGAATAGAAAATTTCAATCTTATCGCAAACACTATACGAGTGGTTAAGTAATATCAGAATGTAGATAATCGAATTAACAGTTAGTTCTTTATTTCAGTTAGGATGGTTTGCTCATCCAATTTTTACCAAGAAAGGAGACTACCCGGAAGTTGTCAAGGCCAACGTTGCCAAGCGCAGTGCGGAGCAGGGCTACAGTTCCTCCCGTCTTCCCTCCTTCACTCCTGAGGAAGTGGAGTATATCAGCGGAACCTTTGACTTCTTCGGACTCAACCACTACACCTCTTCCATGGTCAGGGTCAGGTCAGCCGAAGACGATTTCCCCATCCCGTCTTACCACGATGACCTGGGAGCTGTTGAGTTTCAAGATCCAGAATGGCCGGGATCTCCCATCGCTCCTTGGCTGAAGGTGACCTTTATGTTAATAACAAACTAAATTGATTTTAATAGGATTTTTTTTGGGTTATTATGCCGTGTAGCCCTTCCTCCTAATTTTGCCAACATTCCGAACAGCGTTTGAGTGTTCATCATCAGGGCATATGTGTAGATCGTGTTGAAGTGTGTGCCTATGTATGTACAAGTAATGCCGTGTTGATATGTCTAAAGGGATACGCGTAGCCTTTGTGGCCCCTATTAATAAGGGTTTTTAACACTGTAACACTGTCCAAAACGTTGACTAAAGAAGAAGGAAGCGCAAAACGGCATAATAACCCAACGATTAATCACTATAATACTGAAACGATATCTAAATTAATTTTAATTTTTCATTTCATATACACTACAACCGAATACTATAAAAACAAATAATTAAGATTAAATGCTTTGGACATGGTCAAAAGGACAAATTCAACAATTTTAAATAACACAAAAGTATTCATAATATCCCCGACCTGAAACATTTTTTTAACTAATCTTTAGTACGTATATTTTACATTTTCACTTAAAGCAAATACTTTGTGATCAGACATTATAATTAAGAAAAATAATAAATACATATTCACAAATATTAATATACACGCACCAACATGAGGTAGGATCATTGACTATTTGGTTTTAAAATTTACATCACCATCTAGCCACCTACCCTTAGGACCCCAACTTTCTTTTGAATTTATTGAATGGGGGCCTCTTTATTGATTGAATTTTTTCCATTCTGCTAAGTGTCCTGCCAAACAAAATCGTCCCAGTTTTATAAAATTCAGCTCATCAGTTGTATTTATTTCCTTCAGGTTGTTCCTTGGGGATTCAGAAAGCTACTGGTGTGGATGAAAGACAACTATGATAATCCAGAGATCATCATCATGGAGAACGGCTACTCCGACCTGGGAGTTGTGAACGACTTAGATCGAATCAACTACTACCAGCACTACCTTAACGCTTTGCTGGACGCCTTGGAGGAAGGGGTCCACGTGTCCGCCTATACCGCCTGGAGTTTGTTGGATAACTTCGAGTGGATGTCCGGTTACACGTTAGTACCTCCTTCAAACACGCTTTTTAAATTCAAACTTATTTCATTTGTGAAGCTATAAACAAGAGAGGAAACAGAAGTTTAGTGTAAGATGCGGATGCTAATGCGGATGTGGATGCGGATGTGAATGCGGATGTGAATGTGGATGTGTAAAATTCAACGAGGACGGGTAGAATAGAAAGTCTATAAACACTTTTGTTGGATGCAGTGCATAATACATATCTTAATTTCAATATTAAAAAAATAGGATTGGCATAATGTTCAACAAAAAATAATATTGCGGCTTTGTTACCCTGTAATTTGTTTCTTTGTTCCTCATAAATATTTCAAGAAACAATTGCTCACTTTTAACTATCACTGACTGATTATCGGCAGCAGCCCGTGATATTTCTAGTTTTCATCACATAACCTTTCTTGTAGAGGTAATCATATTTCTTTTTTGTAATCCTATAATTTTGTAATACGAAACGACACACACTTTGAAATGTTACTTTATTACTAATCCGATAAAACAAAACCAAAAACACGACTGTCGCTGGTGCGTGCCAGTTGTTACTCCCACAAATGTTGCCAAAGAATTTATTCTACAAAGTTTCTTTAAACTTCTGATATAATTTTGTAGATGCATTAACGGAAAAGCAGAGGTCCGTTACATTTCTACTATAAACCTACGTGAAAAGATCTTTGCGCGATGGCTTTTACATTAAGTTGGTGGATTATTATATCCTCCTTCAGACAATATTTAAGATTGGCTCGCAGTATTCCCTATTGACGAAATTCACTTTGCTTTACTTAAATATCTCAAAACGTCAAATAGTCAGATATTTTCGAATTAAAAATCCAGTGATCTTTAATTACAATATTAGTAACAATACTCTATTGTGACATTAACACAAATTAAAAACTTCTTTTGTTAACTTTTTTGAAATAATCTATTATATAAAGTTGATTGCCTATTTGTGGGGGGCTGGCGGCGTGGATTTGATTTGAATACAAATCTTCAGTTTTTTTTAGGTTGATGAAAATTTGCACACTTAACCTTCAAAACGACAGTAAGGTCACTGTCTGAGTCTGATTACGAAAACTCTGTGTGAAGCTTGAGCAACGCTAGGAAGTTCAACTAGTACAAAATAAATTCTTACGTATTCTTGGCTTTAAAATGGGTATTTCAGCAATTTTGTTGAACTACAACACTCTTTTAAATTAAATGAATAGGCTTTGATTGTCTGACAGAAGGATTTTCACTGACTTAATATTTCTATATAAGATTCTAAATGATGCATTTGATTGAATTTGCCAGAATTGCTTACATCGATAAGTTTTCGGATTCCACCACGTAATACTAGAAGTTAGTATTTATTTCAGTACAGAAATTCTGGTACTAACTATTATATTTTTTCTCATTGCCCAGAATACTTATGGACGGAAAAATTATACCGAGTCAGTGGACATCTTTAATTTACCACTGAACAAATATAAAAGATTGTTACTGAGACAGTTTAGTTACTGTACTGTATTAATATATATAGAAACATTGGTTAAATATGGAGAAGGCAGTACAACACGATCAAACAAAGTTGCATTGGATTGTTACATTTTTTTACTTTTTTTTTCCAGAGAGAAGTTTGGTTTGTACTACGTGGACTTCAACGACCCCGCCAGGCCGAGGACGCAAAAACTCTCTGCTAAATACATGAGCCAAGTTTTCCAATCCAAAACACTCCAACGAGTTTAAAATCAGTTTTTTTAAGATCCAATACTTTTTTAAATAAATCTATTTGAATTTCAGTTTTGTTTTCTTTATCCAATGGATGAAGTGGAATCTTGGAAGTAGAAATTAACCCAGGTATGATTTGAGATTTTAACGGCCAAAAGTATTATAGTGATTTGTTTTTGGGGTATTATGCATTGCAGTGTCCATCATCAGGGCAGATGTGTAGTCCGAAACGTTGGCTAAAGAAGGAGGTAGCGCAACACGGCATAATACCTCATAAACAAATCACTATAGAAACTAACCCACTTCCTGACATCCAATTGAGCTGATACTCGGTAGGTAGACTCATGACAATGCACTATAACAACTTGCACTATCACTGCAATGACAAAACACACACACACACACACGCATTTTTACTAAAATGGATGACAATAAATTTAATAAAATTGGGATTTGGTTTAATTGCTAACGTTGTTGAATCCAGTCCCTGGGGAAGAAGGTTAAATCTTCAGTCAAACCAATAAAATATATTTTTATACAGTCTATTTATAAAAATGGATGTTTTATATTTAAAAAATATATTTTTTTTCAATGTTAATTATCTAGACTTTGAATTCTTGCCCAAAATGAATAATTTAGTTTAATTTGATGTTAAATTGATCGTGATTGTTTACCAGCACCCCTAGAGACGTCTACAAGTCCAAGGGTTGTACTGCCAATGATAACGGAATTTCGATTTTGTTACAGCCCAGAGAAGTTGGCAGAAAAAATTCCATCATGTATAGTTTTATATAATGGAAATATGATTGATTTTTCATTAAATAAATATATCTCCAGATAGCCTGGTATCTTAATACATAAATCCATCCACTTGAAAAAAGTGTCGTTAAGCCCAAAGGCTTATTATAAGTAGCTAATAAATAAAATAAGTACAGAAGTAGATAGTATTCAATAAATCATTACAATCGTTCGAGAAGGTGTGGCTTTCTGAACGAGTGTTTCACAAACTTATAACTTTGGAAATGAGCACATTACTTACAATATGCTGCCCGGACGGTGCCCGGCATTCTCAAAACTTACTAAAACCAAAAACCCTTTATTGTATATATATATATATTTCAGCTCTTTTAGAAGCATCTATTTTATGTTAAAAAAAACCTACCCGTAAAAAACAGTTTTTTAAAACTATAATACATCTATTTTTATTAATAGATATTTTTGAAAAATATATATATTTTTAGGTTGATTCAGGATTGAACCTTACTCCCGAGAGACTTCTTACCTGCTGTGAACTTTAAAATGTCAAATTATTATGAGCAATAATTATAATTGACCGGTCGGTGGCCGAGTTGACATCGCGCTTGGGTCTCACTCGGGCGTAGTGTGTTCAATTCCTCGGCTGGCTAAGTCCTCCATCACAACACAAGCAACATTTTCAGCTTACTGTGGTGGTAGTAGGAGATTTTCGAATATTGTCAGGTTATTCGTAACCCGGGAATGTTTGTCTTTCTTTAAAAAAAAAAAAAAAAAATTATACGCCTGAAATATCCATACAAATTGAAAATATCCCCCGAGTAAAAATAAATGCCGCCGACGGGAATTGAACCTTGTCTTATAAACATTAGTTTAGTGCACATGTGCAGAGTGAAGCGGAGCATCATTTCTCAATCAGTTTTTGAATAATTTAGAACATGAGAAATAAATAATAAAAATAAGATTACAGTAAAAAAAATAAAAAAACATACATACATGAAATAAAAATATAACAATTTTTTTTCAAAGATACAGTGATCAGATAGGTTAATTGAGAGACTAGAGAGAGGTTTTTAATATTATCCACAAAATTCACCAAGTTAACATTAAACATATCAATATCACATAAGTATTGATTTCCCACAGTGTGCAACCTCCGTATCGGGGATTTAACAATGCAGTTGTGCTTCTGCATACTGCGGTGGATAACTAGTGGATGAATAACTAACTAAATTTATTACTTTATTTCAGTTATTTAATTAAATAACGCTACACGCCACTTGCGGTTGCTTTGTTCCTTTCCCGTAATTCGTGTATTCGCGGAATTTTTGTCCAGTTTATACGCACCCTTACGGTAAAAACATGATCGTTCATAGGCTTTTTCCAAACACGAAAATGGATTCAAACTGCTTAACAAATGTGTATGTTTATAATTGTTATTGTTGTAAATAAAATTCAAAAAAACTTAATTAGTTAAATAATCCTTTCAATATAGGAACGACATCTTTGCAACCTACGTGGTGTCTTGGATACTCCAATAAGTACCTACCGAGGAAATCTGGAGTAATTAGTACGGGGACGGTGAGATTAATCACTTTATCTTATCTTAAACCCTCTTTTGTCTGTGTATGTGAAATATGCAATGTTTTTGAAATACTTAACAAAACATATGTGAAAATCGGAATTATATAACGAGAATCAACGTCTCAACGATAAAGTTTAATACCCTCAAAAATTTTTATGATAAAAAAAAAACAAACATCATCATAAATAACAATATTTAAAAACAGAGATACGTGGGTGATAGCTGTGATAAAGAAGCGATTTTTCCTATAAATCAACAAAATTTCAATGAATTCTTCGTGTTATTCGAAGATTGTCGAATAATGACATTTATAAGGTTCTTCTTTCTAGCGAGTGTACTCTTTGTGAGGTAAGATAAATTCTTAAAAATAAAGCTATTTATTTATTGACAATCTTTTATTATTATTGAGGTATTTTATTATAGCCTTCTTGTAACTATATTCCGAGCAGTTGAATACATCTACAATTTCTTCATGCATCTACGTACAAGGGAGCATCTAAATGGGACAGTCCTGATATTGTAGTTGCAATAATTTTTTTCGATAGATTATTTCTAGTTGGTATGTTGAAGGTGATTAGGATCAATAAATCAAGGATGTCTATAATTTCATTATCAATTTTATAAATAATAGTCGAGTCGGAAACAAGTCTTCTATCTACTTCTATTTACTTCATCAATTGGTTGTAATTAAATGTTTTCTTATTGTATTTTAGTGCACAGGCTCAAAACAATGCCACCCACAGGAGTTTCCCTGCTGATTTCCTGTTTGGCGCTGCCACAGCTTCATATCAAGTAGAAGGGGCCTGGAATTCTGCAGGTGAATAAAGACTTACTTTTTAAAATTATTGATATTAAAAGAACATTCTTTAAGAATGAAAGTTGTAATATTGTCTGGCCCAACAGAGTTTGGTTTCTATAAATTTAACAGGGTCGTCTCTAAATCTTTAAGAGGATTTTGGCACTACGTACCAAATGTATCAATGGTAGCATTACAGCAAAGTAAAATAATCGACATAATTTAATAATCGAAACTCAACACTTGATTGATTTAACGTCTAACCTGTTGAATAATAATTTGTTTGCAGACAAGGGTGAAAATATTTGGGATCGTCTCTCCCACACAACAAACCTTATCAAGGATGGCAGCTCAGGAGATGTTGCTTGCGACTCCTACAACCAGATTGCCAGAGACGTAGAGATGCTAAAGGAACTCGGAGTACACTTCTACCGCTTCTCCTTATCCTGGTCCAGGATCCTTCCAACTGGATTTGACAATAAGGTCAGCTCTGACGGGATCCGCTACTACAACAATCTGATCGATGCGCTCATCGCGAACGGCATCACTCCGGCTATTACCTTGTACCACTGGGATCTTCCACAACCGCTACAAGATATCGGAGGATGGCCGAACCCCCTGATTGAAAAATACTTCACAGATTACGCTCGGGTTGCTTTCAACGCATTCGGAGATAGAGTCCAAGAGTGGTTGACTTTCAACGAACCGTACGAAGTCTGCCAAGCAGGATACGGAAATAACGGAAAGGCTCCTGCATTGAATTTCCTGGGTAAATACACATCAACATGAACATTTAAGCAAAATTCTTTCTATTTCTTCTAAAAACACAACATATTTTTGGACAGTTAAACAGTCTTTGTGATTCTATGAAATATAAATAAATAATGGGGATTTTATAGGTATTGCTGACTACTTGTGCGCACATACTCTGATCAAATCCCACGCCAGGGTCTACCATCTTTACGACGATGAATTCAAGCCAACGCAAAATGGTGAGTAAAAGAATGACTAGTTATTTTTTGTAATTCATCAATAATGTAGGAAAAACACAATTGGTCGCTCATACACTCCATTAATGCACACCAGTTTTGCACAACACTACTACACGCACACTGGAGTTGTGTGTTGTAAGCAAATAGCGACAGAGCTGAGATTAGAACCTGATTATAATAAATTAAAAAATAAAATAAACAATTTTAACTAAAATAATTTAGCTACTAAATTAGCATTACTTTGCATCACATTAATTTTCATGTACTATTATTTAGCATAAAGTAAAGTTTAAGATACAAGGTTTTTTATGCAAAGCAAAAACGATAACTTATTATTTTTAAGCCATAATTATCAGCTTGAAACACCTAAATAAATTAAAATAAATCTTCCGAGAAAAAATACATGCCGCCGACGGGAATTGAACCCGCATCCTTCTGATTAAATTCGTTTGTTTTTCTCTTTCAATTCATTTTATGTGTATAACTAATTATGGTTTATTTTTTAAATATACCCGTCATATATCATTTTATTTCCCCTTAACACATAGTGGTAACACTCTCGTAAAGGTAAATATGTTTTATTTATAATCTGAAACACTGTAACATTATGTTATTGTATGAAATCAAATCTACACTAACTTTAAAAATACGAACTGTGAGAACTGGCCTGAAGGTTAAATTTTACTGTGCAATATGTAATAGTCGCATTCTGGAAGATACAGCGATAATTAAAATAATCCTAAAAGTACCATTCGACACAGAATCAAGCGAAATTTACAAAACATTAGAAGTCTTGTCAATAAGACAACTTTACGCCAAATCTGCATTACTACACCTCCTCCAACACAAACTCCATATTCCAATTCAACCAAAAACCTTGTTAAAAACCAGATCTTTAACAAATAAAACACTAAACATACTGATAACACACACCACACACGGACAAAGACACTTCCAATACTACGCTACAAAACTGTTTAATTGTATGCCCATTACTCTGAAGCAACTACTAACTGCAAATACATCCGCAAACATTCACAAAAAACATATCACAGCCTGGATCAAAAACCAAGATATTTTATTTTTTCAAAACATAATAACTCCAAACCAAACATAACTAAACCATAAAAAGTGTATAATAAATAAACACGTTTTTCGAGATTTTACCAACTATACTCACACTTACAATACAAATATATGCACTTACATATATGTTAATATATATTAATATATTTTTTTTACATATTTATTATGAATATTCAATTTACAAAAACCATTAAAATTTTATGAATATAACTTGTATTATCTAAATGTATTAAATGAAACGATAACATGAAGACATTACGAAAATTATTAATCCAATAAATACTTGAACGCTTTTAGGAAGAGTCGGATTGACCATTAGTGCTGGATGGAAGGAACCAGAAAACCCAAATTCCGCTGCCGATCTTGAAGCTTCTGAAAATGCTTTGCAATTCTCGGTAAGAAACCCCTAAACACGATTTTAAAAATTACAATATTTAACGATTTTCATTTGTCGTTTGTTCATTTTTTTTTTGATTACTTAAAAATTGTAAAAACATTTTTGATTGTTATTAACCCTACAATTAATAATTCCTTTTTATAGGCAGGATGGTACGCTCATCCAATTTACTCTGAGGAAGGCGACTACCCAGCAGTATTCAAGCAGAAAATAGCCCAACGAAGTGCGGAACAGGGCTTCAGTTCCTCTCGCCTTCCTGCCTTCACTCCTGAGGAAGTGGAGTACATTAAGGGGACCTACGATTACTTGGGATTGAACCACTACACCAGCTCAGTCGCCAAGGCTGCCGATGCTGGTGCTCAATACCCGAGCCCATCCTTCTGGGAAGATTTAGGAATTACTGAGTACCAACCTGGAGACTGGCCTTCATCTCCAGCGTCCGACTGGTTAAAGGTTATTAGTTTTTCATTTCTAGTGTAAAATCTCTCAAATCTCAAATACAAATGTGATATTATTGTCTCGATAAACTCTTTAGTTTGGTTACTCTCTTCTTCTATGAAAAAAATTAATAAACGTGACAAATATTGACCATCGTTATCATGTTTTGTTTTTAGGTTGTTCCATGGGGATTCACAAAACTGTTGGTATGGTTGAAGAATGAATACAAGAATCCAGAAATCATCATCTTTGAGAATGGTTATTCCGATCTCGGAGGAACTGATGATGCAGACAGAATTAGCTACTATAAGCAGTACCTAAACGCCATGTTAGACGCCATGGATCAGGGCGTCACCATCACAGCCTACACCGCATGGAGTCTCATGGATAACTTTGAGTGGCTCTCTGGATATACGTAAGTTAACCTTGAGTCGATTCAAATAAATTTTGTTAAATTAATCTTCTCCCTTCTTTGTCGGGTCAATTGATATTTCCATAACCTGTAGTTATAAGTTCTATTCTTTGGCACATTCTATCTCGCTCAGCCTCTGTTTTCTTTTTGGGGGCGACCTACTATACTCTCCAACAGAATATCTCTTATTTTATCATGAGTTTCTGTTCTCACTGACGTGTTTTTCCCAGGGAGAAGTTCGGACTTTTCGCAGTGGATTTCAACAACCCATCACGACCAAGAACAGCAAAGGATTCAGCCAAATACTACAATACTATCATTGGAAGTAACGCAATTGAGAGGGTCTAAATATGACTCTTTTCTTTATTAAAAAGATTCTGTGATTATTGATTTTCTAAATGTATTTCTATATCTGGTGACACCAACTGCATGTACGAGTACTTTTATAATAAGAAGATTAAATAAGTAGATATATTAGTATTTTAATTATTTTGAGATTTTAAGCAAATTATTGTTTTCAATAGCATTGGTATTTTCTATAATAATTATGAGCCTTTACGTACTTACCGACATTATAATCAAATTCTGTAAAGCTAACTACAACATTATATATACTTAGTTGAAGCAGATATGATTTTAACTTGGCCAAAAGTATTATATTGGTTTATTTTAGAAGGGGTACCTCCTTCTTTAGCCAACGTTTTGAAAAACCTTACAGTGTCCATTAGGGCGTCCCAAAAATATTAAAGATGTTATTTTTCAACGCATACCCTCTTATTTTGTTTTAATAATGACAAAACACTAATAAATAAAATTTCGTTTACTTGGGACTACTGCAACCCGTGCCGACTTGCATCGAAACATGTTAGTACTTTACATTAAGACGGCCGCGAGCAAACGTGTTGATGAGCTTGTAGTAACTCGCTTTTTTGTTTGTAAACGAATATCACTCATTCAGGCAAGGAGTCGTAAATCACCAAATATCGGGTTCTAAACTGCCATCTAATGGAAAAGTTCTTAAAGTTTTGTTCTACAATATCCGGGAAGTGAATTTAACTGTCAATCAAAGTGCTAATCTCACTATTCGCGAGTGTGTTATCTATTGGGAAAAGGCGCGTATACCAACCAAATCTAGAAGAAAATTTAGAAGATTTTCCAAAACAGCTACAGAAAACTCGACCTAAAACCAGTAAAACGTCGATGCGAAAAGACTTAATTTCTCCAAAGTTAGTCGCAGCGCTAGACAGGTGCCAGTTAAGTATGAGATATTCTGTTTTCCTTCTAGAAGCTACTATTGAGGCGCTTGGATATAATATTGATCATTGTTATATCATATGGGGATAACGAAAAACTTATTGCTGTGCCACGATCGGAAAGTTCTTCGGGAAGCGAACAAGCGCAGGCTATATGGAATGCGATTGTAGACTGGAATCTGGAAGATAAAGTGAAAATTCTGTGTTGTGATACTATAGCTTCAAATACAGGTCGCTTTAATGGTGCTTGTGTGCTTTTTGAACAAAAACTTAATAAAGAAATGTTTATTTTTGCTTGCCGCCATCATGTGTATGAGTTGGTATTAAAAGCTGTGTTTGAAGTAAAAATCAGTCAAGTGACTACAAGCCCTGACATCCCACTCTTCAAAAAGTTTCGAGATAACTGGAAAAATGTTGATCCCGATAAAATTCAGTGCTACAGAGAAAATCTCACATTGCACCTAACCGCTTCCGAAATCGATGATTTGCTTGACTTTTACCGTACTGCACTGACAAAAAAAAACTTGGAGATGACTATCGAGAGTTGTTAGAGCTCTCTGTGATATTTGAGATACAGCGAGAAAATTTAAGGGCGCTTTATTCCTTGAAAATATTATTACTTTGTGCGCAATTTAAAATTACCGGTAGTGTTCATAGAAACATCCTATGTCAAGCCATGGCTACAATGTATTATAGCAGTTAAAGCACCTTACCAGGACTTGTGCTTTTTAAAATCGACGAAGGCTTACGAAAAAATTGATAAAAACATCTCAATGGTAGCTTTACAGAAGTACAGTAAGTATTTATGGTATTTGACCGATGAAGTATCTATTTAATTGCTATTTGAAGACACTGTAGATCAAACAATTAAAATAAAAATGCTCGAAAATATCAAAAAATAATAATTTATCAACCCATGACAGACGTTACATTCTATCGAAGGAAGATCTTGATGGTAAATTGTATGGTAAGTTTAATAAGTTGTTACATTTATGTTTTGTATTGAGGATTTTGATCATATCATAATTTAGTGAATTTTGTTCCAGAGAAAAATATTTACGACTTCATTTCAGTCAAAAGCAAGTCTTTGTTTGATCTTCTGAAAATAGATGCCAGTTTTCTTAACGAATGCCCTACGATGTGGTGAAATAATGCTTCGTATCAAGAAGCCAGAAATAAGGTGTCGTCGTTGAGGGTAGTGAATGATACAGCTGAAAGAGCTGTTAAGTTTATGCAAGATTGTCATGGCTTAAATCACTGTCGAAGAGGAACAAAAACAATTTTTGTTACGATGCGTTCAGGAACACCGGACGATTTATCCTGACTGTAAAAAACAAACTTTGAACAATAAATTTAATCAATAAACCATTTTTAAATATAAAATACTGCATAATTGAACATTTGCACATTTATTAATTTTATTTATCCGACAAAAATGAAAGTTTAAAATCCATCCATATTAACTTTATACAAATTTTTGTACAATATGTTTGGCATCAAGTCGGCACAGGTTTCCGGTGTTTAATCAAAACAATATTTATTATTTGAGTTATTGGGATCAAATGGAATAAAATAAGAGGGTATGCAGATTTAAATTCATGAATTTTTTTTTATTCCTTATGTCCTGGGACACTCTAGTGTCCATCATCAGGGCGAAAAATTGTGGTGAAGTTTTATGTTAATTGTGGTGTGTCTTATGTATGCAGATGCGAATCCGTGTTGCTAATTCCAAAGAGCTGGTATTTTATTTTATTTTTATTTTATTTTATTTAAACGCCCATAGGGCATTTACCTATAATAATGTACATCTTTATTTTTTAGTTATTCAGATTACATTTAAAAAAATCAGTGTTAACAAAATACAGGTTATATAAAAAAAAATATCAGAGTTGACAAAATAAGTTACATAAAATATAAGAGTTTAAAAAATATAGGTATGGATAGAGTACAAATAAGTGAGACGAAAAATAGAAAATCTGCCAAAATCCTCCAAATCAACCATAATGATAATAAGAAAGTATAACAAAGGTTTACAAATTAGGTAAAAATAGTTCGCACATACTCAAGTTCAAATTATTGTCAAATACATTTATATTGTTTAAGTATTTGTTACCAAGACTGTGTAAACGTTGTATTGGAGAGTGAAAACTATAGTTGGAATGAGATGTATGTATGTAAAATGTTGATATTTGCCTAGTTGTTCGTGTAGGTATTTGTAAATTTATTAAATGCAGGAGTTCACAACAATCAAATTTAGAGTTCAATAATTTTAATAAAAAGGTTAGGTCGTTTATTTTTCTTCTGTTTTCTAATGTCGGAATATTTAAAAGATTCAATAATGACTGGTAATTTATGTGTTCTAAAGGGATGTTAAGTTTAAAATTGACGAAGCGTAGAAATTTTCTTTGAATTCTTTCAACATCATGAATATGTACATTGTAGAAGGGCGACCAAACTATGGAGTTATGTTCTATCAGGCTTCTAACAAGGGATATGTACAATAGTTTTATGATTTGTAAAGATTCAAAGTTTTTAATTGTTCTTAATATAAAACCTAATGTTTTCATACCCTTATTCACAATTTGTTGAATGTGGGCCGTGAAGTCTAGTTTCTCATCCATTATTATGCCAAGATCTCGCATTTCCTTTACTCTTTCTAAATTTGTTTTATTTATTCAATAGCCAAAAAATTGTGATGTTTTTTTTCTGGAAAAGGTCAAAATTTTGCATTTTTCTACATTTAAATATAAATTGTTTTGTGAACACCAGTTATTTAGCATGTCTATATTAGATTGAAGAACTTGGCAGTCGTTTAAGGAGGTTATTTCTTTATATAATTTAATATCGTCAGCGAATAGCAGAACATTGACATTTTTAAAGCAGTTGACTATGTCATTTATAAAAACAATAAATAAAATTGGGCCAAGATGACTACCTTGCGGTACGCCACTAGTGGCCAAAAATGGTTTAGATAAAAAAGATTTTATTTTAACAAGTAAAGTTCTAAAGTATTACAGTAAAACCACCATTTTCGTTTAATTTCCTTCAATTTTTTCCTAATAACTGTATTGTAAGGGCACTCAAAACAATTGATGTAAAATAAAATAATTAACCATCAGAACATATGAATTTGGTAGAAGATAACTGCAGCTTACACGAGCCGGCCCATATACCGGCCCATATACCGGCCCACACACCGGCCCGCACACCGGCCCACACACCGGCCCACACACCGGCTCACACACCGGCCCACACACCGGCCCATACAGTAGAGAGCATCGCAACTTAAAAATAACACGGTCTGAAATATATAGATTCAATAGATTGTCATATTTTACTGTTGTAGAGCAAAGCAAGCAAACATCGCCAAACGGTGTTGGACCTTATTGTACCGAAAAATGACCAATTAGTAATTTCAAACACCAATCGGAACATATTAGCACACCAATCAACAAACCCGCCAACAGTAAACGGTTCCAAAAGTAACTTGATAACGTACCGGTTCCACGTCCGTCACTGGAAATCGGAACCGCAGTGACAGTTCCAACGCATTTCAGGCATCAAAGCATCTCTGGAGATAAGTACTTTTTGGTAGGTATAGGTCAGGTTTCAAGATTACAGATTCAAGTAAATAATTAATACCTATTACAAATATAATAATAATCGACGTAGAAGGAAATACCTAGACGGATGTTCCCACATGTTAATCCAACTAACTTATGGTAATACGTGCATGGTAATATGTACCTGTTTAATATTGAAACAGTTTTATGACTATCCCGAAATTCAAATTCTTCCCCAAATTGCCTCTCCCCTTGTTTCGTTTCATTCCTAAAGGAATTCCAAAACCTTCGCAGAAAGCAACAAAGAAGATTTGAATACCTTGTCGTGTCGTGAACACAAAACATGTCGTGTGGTTTAAACAACGGTGTTAGATGTACATATATAAACTCTCAATAGTACCAACGGAACCTTCCAGAATATACCAGAACTATCAAATGAAAGAAAACAGAATACACAAATATTCTAATTTATCTAAAGTGTTTCAATAAGTTTATAATCATTGTAACAAATAAATTAGCAAAATAATTAATTATTTTAAATTCATTGGTAACGACCATTTTACATTTGTTTCAGTGATTACGTACAATTCGAATCGAGTGTTGGTATAGTAGATAATATCTACCTACCATTCAGTAGTTAGCTGTTCTATCAGTAATTTCGATGGTATTTAGGTATGTACCGTTCTAATTTCATAGTTAGGGTTGGAAAGTTAGGTACTTGCCCACCATTCATATAAAACAAAGCACCCACAATTAAATCTAGCATAAGTAGAAATCTGTTTATGTCGGTAATCGACCAGCTGTTTACTGGTAGCCATTTTGATTTTTTTGTGTGTTTACAAATTAAAGTGAATAAATAAATCGTTTGTAGTTGAAAGAATATTTTAATCATACAATATTTATTTATTTAAAATCTACAGTATAATATACCACAAATAAATTCACATACCATGGCATCGATTATAATAAAATAGAGATTGGCAAAGTTGGATATCGATAATTTACAGGCGGTAGCGGTGAAGGAAAAAGAATCGTGAGATTGAATAGACAAAAGCATTTACAACTCGTTTTTCTGATTTAATTAAAATTACAGAAAATTTTATTCAATTCATCGAGATATATAATTTAATTAAGAAAAAGACCTTCATACGAAATATTCAGAATTTCTTACTACGATGAATTGTTTACTGAAAATTGACATGAACAAAGCAGTAAATAATAATTCGGTCTCCCGTAAGCGCACCAAATCTATAGACGTGACCTGTGACGTCACCAGTCACCAGTCTCAAAAGCCTACTTTTTTTTTTCAACCGGCGCTGTATTTAGTATGGAATTCAAGAGGTTTTTTATTCTTTAGATTACCCTGCTTTTATCATTAAAGAACACTAGGTAAAGTGTTAGCATCTCGTCGATAACGCTATTGTATTGAACCAGTGTGCAAATATACGTCCATGGCCAAAGATACTGAAACTGAATCCGTCAAAAAATGTTACTCTGGACGGTCACAAGCAGACATCAGCATAACATTGATAATTTCCCAATAACCATGGCAATAAATAAAGTGGCATTACCCCAAAGATATGTATCAAACTACTAGGTGTAAATCAGGATGCTGTTTTTTTCCATAAAAACTCATGTGAACAGAACTGTAAGCACAGAGTTCTTTCAATTAAAGCAAATTATAGAAGCGAGGAAAAACATGAAAATACCAACTAACGACAGTCAATCTTTAGGTCAGCAGCGCTCTAAAGGTTGAAGGAACTAAAGCACACCCCAGATACTAAGTTTAGTGAGCGTGTTTTTGGAGTGTCAGGACCTAAAGCCTGGAATGGACAGCCACATGATTTAAGCAAAGATGAACTATTTGCAAAATGATGGAGTAGTTATCTATATAAAGCCAACGATTCAGGTAACTGTTGAGGCAATTTCTCTCCCCAATGCCAACTGCTTAAAAATGCAATTTTCCAATACAATATGTTTAATAGCTATGTATCGATCTCCATCTCAGACTAATATAGATAACTTTCTCGATTCATTGGATGAATTGCTTGACTGTGTATCCTTGCAATATAAGAAGATTATATTATGTGGGGACTTAAATATTGATAAGATTTGAAGAACATAAAAACACAAAAATATCTATCATTTCTAGCATTTCATGGTATTAAGCCCATAATAAACTCACCAATAAGAGTAACTCCTAACAAATCAAGCTGCATTGATCATATTATGGCGAAATCAAAATTAAAACCACAGGGAGCGGCTTTTACTACTGGCATAACAGACCATTTTGGAATTTTGATGAAGTTTATGAGCTTAACTCTTAAAAATATTCCAAACAATAATGGAAAACCAAAACTTGTTGTTGACAGCAACCTTTTGAAGACCAAATTAAAGGAGTAATCCTGGGATACAGTACTATCAATGAACGACGTCAATCTGGCAGCATATAATTTCATTAAATGTTTGAAAACTCATGTGCAAAATTGAGAAACATTACAGAAAATATCTAAAACCATGGATAAATGTGAGAATAATCAAATGCCTCTCTCGTGTTCTGACACGTGATAAATTGGACAATAAATGTAGAAGAGAAATCTATAACAAAGAACTGTTGGAATACTATAAAAGATAATACGAACAACAAAACAAGCATACTACAGAAGAAAGTTGGATGAAGTCAATGGTAACATTAAACAACAGTGGAAGATTATAAAGGAGGCTATCAACCTACAAAAGGAACAAACTAACATAAAAAAATTGAATTTTAATAATATTGTTCAATGTTTAATACTTCAATGGAAGAGAGTCCAAATACAATTAGTAATCATATAAATAACTTCTTCAGTGACATTGGTCCAAGCTCCGCCAATAATTTGTGCAGTGCTAATAAAACTAGCGAGATATGTCTTGTGAATGATTTTATATCTGAACTTCACGTTACAGGGGAATATTTTAATTTTAAATCAACTAGCATTTCTGAAGTCACAAATGTGATAAATGATTTAAAAATGTCTTTCTCGTGCGGTATTTATTCTTTAAGTGTTATGGTATATAAAATGCATGTATCCGAATTAGCTGGTCCCATATCTCACCTTGTAAATATTAGCTTCGAGAGTGGGATGTTCCATTCTCATTGTAAGAAAGCTAAAGTAATTCCCCTTTTTAAAGGTGGAGATCGTCTAGATGTCAATAATTACAGACCTATATCCTTGCTCAATACTCTTTCAAAAGTAATAGAGAGATTGGCTAAGTCGAGATTGGTATCATTCTTAGAAACATATAATATACTCTCTAGCAATTAGTTTGGTTTCAGAGAGAATATATGAATAAGTGATGCAGTGTTGAGGGTATTGTCCAAAGTCACTAGTGCGTTAGACTGTGGAAACAAAGCTTTGGCTGTGTTCTTAGATCTATCAAAGGCATTTGATACGGTGTCCCATGAATTACTCCTCAAAAAATTATCTTCTCTTGGCATTCATAGTACAGCACTAGGCTGGTTCACATCCTATCTAAGTGATGGAACGCAACAAGTAGAGATAAATAATCATTTAAGCAATAGCAAACCAATCTCTTTTGGGGTTCCGCAAGGTAGTGTGCTTGGACCAATATTGTTTTTAATCTACATTAATGATTTGTGTAATTTAGATATTCCAGGTAACATTGTTAGTTTCGCAGACGATACTGCTTTAATATTTGAGGGTAAAACCTGGAGAGATACTTTTAACAAATGTGACTTAGGATAAGAGCCGTATAGAGTTGGCTGAATAATAACATCTTAACTTTGAATACAATAAAAACTAAATATGTGACATTTAGTATATTATCAAAAAGTCAGCCTTCTAACACTCATTATCTAATTATACATAATTGTCTAATAATATGTCTGCTAAATTGTAATTGCCACCCCCAGGAAAGTGTAGATTGTATCATGTATCTAGGTGTAAAGATTGATAAATTTTTAAGATGGAATGACCATATCGATATGTTAACAAAGAATATCAGGAGACTGATTATTTTTAAAGAACTTCGACACTTATTGGACAAAGAGAAATTAAAAACTGTCTATTTTGCCTTAGTCCAAACTCTACTTTCTTATAACATAGTATGCTGGGGATCATGTCTAAAGTTCAATGTTGAACCACTAAATATTACTCAAAAATTGATCCTTAAAGTGATGTACAAAATAAAATTCTGTTATCCATCCAACTTACTTTATAAGGAATGTAATGTTATGTGTATAAAACAGCTATATATCACTCAAATACTTTGTCGATTTTTTATCAATATTAAATTTGCTGAAATAAAACAACAAACGCTGACAACTAGAATTAGCTCCACATTGAACTTTGTGGCGGTACATACTAAAACTTCTTTTGGTCAAAGAAATTATTATCAGGCACCACTTATGTTTAATATTGTTCCAAATCATATTAAGTCTACCAATTTCTAGGTTAAATTTAAAAAGTTAATTAAGATTTTTGTATTGACAGACGATTGTCTTAATATTTTTCGTCCTTTCTTAAATAATAAAATTTTATATAAGTCGCATTTGCTAAAAACTGAATGTCACCCTAGTCTTTATTATCTACTACGCTTCTTCTTTTGAATAATGATTGATGATTAGTTATGGTTCAAATATTGTTACAATATACTGTCAAATTACCCATCTGGTAACACATCTAATGCTTTTAATTTCTTTAATTTTCAAATATTTTGTAGTTGTATGTAGAATTACTTTATGTTTGTGATGACTCTTACGTTTGCTTCACTCAAATGTAAATTTTAACCTCGATACAGGCTTAGTCCTTGTGAGGTTGATTTTAATGTGAAAAAACGTGTTTTATGTATAGTGAGATGCAATAAATAAATAAATATTCAAACACTTAATATATTGTATTTTTCTTATGTTCGGAATCATCATGAATTTGCTTCTCTCATATGGAATTCTCAATATAATATTTATGAAAAGCGCATTGAAGCCATCCAAAAAAATTGTCAATCATTTAAATTTTAATATGAATATTGGTAACCACGGCATTAACAGCTCGATGGAATATTATGGACTAAAGCCATTAAAAACTAGAAGAGACTCAGCAGATATAATATATCTCTATAAAATTATCAATGGCCTTATTGATTGTTCGCCCCTTTTGTCTGAGATTAATTTTAGAGTCCCAAGCTTTAGAACTAGAGATAAATCACTTTTTCATCTTCAAAAATGTTCTACTAATCTCAGACAAAACGCTTTTATATTCAGAGCGTGTACCCTATACAATAAGAATTTTAATTATTTATTTATTCACTATCGAAAAATCGACAGTTTACATTTAATTAGATTGTACATAAGTATTTTATAGTAAAATAAACCAATAATGGATTTCCTCCTTGTGACTTTACCTCTACTGAGACAGCATAATATGGAATAGGTTATTTACATTTGTGAGAAAGAAATATGAATTAAAAAATGTATATAAAAACAAAAGATTATGTAAAACGAAAAATATTCATAACAATTCATTTATAGCCATGACCAATATTATATTGATTATTTTCGTGTAGTTTAGTAACATTTAAAAAATAAACCTTAGCTATCATAAAATAATAATTAATAACATATTGCAGGTTATCATGTTGTTGATATGAACCCTATTCAGTTACATGTGATTCATTTTATAAACATTTGTTCAGTTTAGTTGTAGGTATATACATATATTAGTGAATATTGGTGTTGTGTGAGGATAAAATTGATACATTGTAATTTACTTGTGTTCTTATATCCGATGTTATTTTATTTTATTTAATATTTTGTACGGGTACTGGACCATTAGTTTGTTATTATAATTTTATGTTTAAGTGAAAACCTATCATTAGATATTGTTTGTATTATTTATAAGTTGATTATTTGAGAATGTAAAAAATCTTTCCCAAATAAATAAAATAAAAATACAGACCAAATTTCTTCAACTCGAAGGGGTGTCAATAAACACAAAGGTTCATTATAAGTAGCTAATAAAGAAAATAAATGTCACAAAGTAGATAATGCTCTACAAATCATAATAGAGGATATATGGTTTTCTGAAGGAGTGTTTCTCAAACTTGAAAGACAGACTTGTTTGGCAGAGTTGGGATAGAGCTTTGTTCACAAATACACGGATGGCGGACAAACTCGGAAAAATTTAAAAAATAATTAAATTAGACAATGAAAAGATTCGAGAGGCCAGTTGGTTATTGGTTTTTATTTATTATTTATTACTTCTGGACAGAGTACCTAGAGGTTCCGAGTTTTCGTTTGTAATCTAATCATGTTGTTTTCAGCGTCTTCTTCCATTTTCATATTCGCTGTAAAATTTTGATATCGATCCAATAATAAATGAATGCATAATTACCGGAACTCTTTAAAACCTCCGCCTCTGTGATGTATTTTTTACTTCCGAATTTCCGACAAAAACGGAAACATATAGTAATTTTTTGTGTACGTTATTAGACTAATTATCTTGGTTTTTATACTATCACTCGAAAAATGTGCCAGTATAGGTATATAATAAAAGTTGAAAACTAGATTTATATAAAAAGAACAATTAATTTAAACGATAAAGTTTAAAAACCACCAACAACAAATTAAATAATAAATAACAAAATGGAAGCAATTCCTAATCTGAGTTTCAGTGGATTCATAGTGCTGTTCAAAGGTCGCCGAAAAATGACATTACTACGGTTCTTCTTTCTATTCAGTGCACTATTATTTGTGAGGTAAGATAAATATTTTTAAATATTCTCAGTTATATGATTGATTGGATACATTTTTTCTGTTATTTCATCATGTTGATTTAATTGTATTCATTATTTAAATTTTAACCCTTTTCTTATAGCATTTCAGTGCTCAAAATGGCACACACAGGAGTTTCCCTGCTGGATTTCTGTTTGGAGCAGCAACATCTTCATATCAAGCAGAAGGGGCCTGGAACGCTTCAGGTGAATGAAAGTTTGCATTATTGAAACTAAACACTTTATTGATTTAAAGGAGTCACAAATATTATAGTATGTTCAATATTTGTTTAAAGATAAGGGAGAAAATATCTGGGATCGCCTCTGCTACACATCAAACCTTGTCAAGGATGGCAGCTCGGGAGATGTTGCTTGCGACTCCTATAATCAGATTGACAGAGACGTTGAGATGCTGAAGGAACTCGGAGTTCACTTCTACCGTTTCTCCTTATCCTGGTCCAGGATCCTCCCAACTGGATTTGACAATAAGGTCAGCGCTGACGGGATCCGCTACTACAACAATCTGATCGATGCGCTTATTGCAAACGGCATCACTCCGGCTATTACCTTGTACCATTGGGATCTTCCACAGCCGCTACAAGATATTGGAGGATGGCCGAATCCCCTGATGGAAAAATACTTCACAGATTTCGCTCGAGTAGCTTTCAACGTATTCGGAGATAGAGTCAAAGAGTGGTTGACTTTCAACGAACCATACGAAGTCTGCCAAGCAGGATACGGAAATAACGGAAAGGCTCCTGCATTGAATTTCCTGGGTAAATACACATCAACATGAACATTTAAGCAACATTCTTTTTATTTCTTCTAAAAATACAACATATTATTGGGCAGTTAAACAGTCTTTGTGATTCTATGAAATATTAATAAATAATGGGGATTTTATAGGTATTGCTGACTACTTGTGCGCACATACTCTGATCAAATCCCACGCCAGGGTCTACCATCTTTACGTCGATGAATTCAAGCCAACGCAAAATGGTGAGTAAAAGAGATGACTAGTTACTTTTTTGTAATTCATCAATAATGTAGGAAAAACACAATTGGTCGCTCATACACTCCATTAATGCACACCAGTTTTGCACAACACTACTACACGCACCCTGGAGTTGTGTGTTGTAATCAAATAGCGACAGAGCTGAGATTAAGCTACTAATTAGCATTACTTTGAATCACATTATTTTTCTTGTACTATTATTTAGCATAAAGTAAAGTTTAAGAGACGATAACTTATTATTTTTAAGCCATAATTATCAGCTTGAAATACCTAAATTAATAAAAATAAATCTTCCGAGAAAAAATACATGCCGCCGACTGGAATTGAACCTGCAGCCTTCTGATCATATTCGTTTGTTTTCTCTTTCAATTCATTTTATGTGTATAACTAATTATGGTTAATTTTTTAAATATACACGTTATGTATCATTTTATTTCCCCTATAAACATTGTGGTTACACTCTCGTAAAGGTGAATATGTTTTATTTACAATCTGAAACACTGTAATATTATGTTATTGTATGAACTTACCTTGTAAATATTGATAAATAAAATATGAAAATATATATGACATCGACCTTGTTGCTGAACTTATATTATTTAAATGTATTAAATGAAACGATAACATGAAGACATTTCGAAAATATATATGACATCGACCTTGTTCCTGAACTTATATTATTTAAATGTATTAAATGAAACGATAACATGAAGACATTTCGAAAATATATATGACATCGACCTTGTTCCTGAACTTGTATTATCTAAATGTATTAAATGAAAAGATAACATGAAGACATTACGAAAATTATTAATCCATTTACTTTTAGGAAGAGTCGGATTGACCATTAGTGCTGGATGGAAGGAACCAGAAAACCCAAATTCCGCTGCCGATCTTGAAGCTTCTGAAAATGCTTTGCAATTCTCGGTAAGAAACCTCTAAACTCGATTTTACAAATAACAATATTTAACGATTTTCATTTGTCGTTTATTCATTTATTTTTGATTACTTAAAAATTGTAACAACATTTTTGTTAGTTATTGACCCTACAATTATTTATACCTTTTTATAGGCAGGATGGTACGCTCATCCGATTTATTCTGAGGAAGGCGACTACCCTGCAGTATTCAAGCAGAAAATAGCCCAACGAAGTGCGGAACAGGGCTTCAGTTCCTCTCGCCTTCCTGCCTTCACTCCTGAGGAAATGGAGTACATTAAAGGGGCCTACGACTACTTGGGATTAAATCACTACACCAGCTCAGTCGCCAAGGCTGCCGATGGTGGTGCTCAATACCCGAGCCCTTCCTTCTGGGAAGATTTAGGAATTACTGAGTACCAACCTGGAGACTGGCCTTCATCTCCAGCGTCCGACTGGTTAAAGGTTATTAATTTTTCATTTCTAGTGCGAAATCTCTCAAATCTCAAATATAAATGTGAAATTATTATCACGATAAATTCTTTAGTTAGGTAAATCTCTTCTTCTTTGAAAAAAAAAATAATAAACGTCACAAACATTGACCATCGTTATCATGTTTTGTGTTTTTAGGTTGTTCCATGGGGATTCACAAAACTGTTGGTATGGTTGAAGAATGAATACAAGAATCCAGAAATCATCATCTTTGAGAATGGTTATTCCGATCTCGGAGGAACTGACGATGCAGACAGAATTAGCTACTATAAGCATTACCTAAACGCAATGTTAGACGCCATGGATCAGGGCGTCACCGTCACAGCCTACACCGCATGGAGTCTCATTGATAACTTTGAGTGGCTCTCTGGATATACGTAAGTTAATCTTGAGTCGATTCAAATAAATTTTGTTAAATTAATCTTCTCTCTTCTTTGTCGGGCCAATTGGTACTACGATAACCTGTAGTTATAAGTTGTATTCGTAGGCTCATTCTATCCTTGCTCAGCCTCTCTGTTTTCTTGTTGGGGGCGACCTCCTACAACATGGGACTCTTCAAGAAATGTTCACTCCTTCTTCTCCACAAAAAGACCCTCCACACAGCATCCCCAAAGATGACATAGGCCCTGAGGGAAATTATTTTCTTCAGGGACTCCTGTGTGAAGTTAATATATAAAAAAACTCTTATTTTAACATGAGCTTCTGTTCTCACTGACGTGTTTTTCCCAGGGAGAAGTTTGGACTTTTTGCAGTGGATTTCAACAACCCATCACGACCAAGAACAGCAAAGGATTCAGCCAAATACTACAATACTATCATTGGAAGTAACGCAATTGATAGGGTCTAAATATGACTGATTTCTAAATTAAAAAGCCCACACACCGGCCCACACACCGGCCCACACGCCGGCCCACACGCCGGCCCACACGCCGGTCCACACGTAGGCCCACACGCCGGACCACACTCCGGCCCACACGCCGGCCCACACGCCAGCCCACATGCCGGCCCACACGCCGGCCCACACGCCGGCTCACACACCGTCCCACACACCGGCCCACACACCAGCCCACACATCGGCCCACACACCAGCTCACACACCAGCCCACACACCGGCCCACACACCGGCCCACACACCGGTCCACACACCATCCCACACACCGGGCCACACACAAGCCTACACACCAGCCCACACACCGGTCCACACACCGGCCCACACACCGGCCCACACGCCGGCCCACACACCGGCCCACACGCCGGCCCATACGCCGGTACACACGCCAGCCCACACACCAGCTCACACACCATCCCACACACCGGCCCACACACCGGCCCACACACCAGCCCACACTCCGGCCCACACACCAGCCCACACACCTACCCACACATCGGCCCACACACCGGCACCCACACCGGCCCACATACCGGCTTAAACACCGGCCCCCACACCGGCCCACATACCGGCCTACACACCGGCCCACACACCGGCCCCCACACCGGCCCACATACCGGCCCACACGCCGGCCCACACACCAGCTCACACACCAGCCCACACACCGGCCCACACACCGGCCCACACACCGGCCCACACACCGGCCCCCACACCGGCCCACACGCCGGCCCACACACCAGCTCACACACCAGCCATACACCGGCCCACACACCGGCCCACACACCGGCCCACACACCGGCCCCCACACCGGCCCACACACCGGCCCCCACACCGGCCCACATACCGGCCCACACGCCGGCCCACACAACAGCTCACACACCAGCCCACACACCGGCCCACACACCGGCCCACACACCGGCCCACAGACCGGTCCACACACCGGTCCACACACCGGCCCACACGCCGGTCCACACACCGGCCCACACAACGGCCCATACGCCGGTACACACGCCGGCCCACACACCAGCTCACTCACCAGCCCATACATCGGCCCACACACCGGCTCACACACCAGCCCATACACCGGCCCACACACCGGCCCACACACTGGCCCACACACCGGTCCACACACCGGCCCCCACACCGGCCCACACACCGGCCCCCACACCGGCCCATACACCGGCCCCCACACTGGCCCCCACACCGGCCACAAAGGCCAATAACTATACCAATAAATAAAGTGGCATCACCCCAAAGATATGTATCAAACTACTGGGTGTAAATCAGGACGCTGATTTTTTCCATAAAAAACTCAACTGAACAGAACTGTAAGCACGGGGTTCTTTCAATTAAGGCAAATTAAAGCAGTGAAGAGAAACATGCCAACAGGGGCGACTAAATTTTTGTCAATTTTTATGTTGTTACACGTCTATATCGTTGTAATGTATCCCATATATCATATCAACAAATTGCAATCAGTTTTCAACGCTGCGGCAAGACTTATCACCGGGAATATCTAAATATCTCCACATTTCAGAGCTTCTAAAAAATCTTCACTTGCTCAAATGTCCTGAAAGAATCCAGTTCACGCTCTGCTGGATTAAATTTAAATCACTTATTGGAAATGTGTATTCAGAAAAATACCAATTAACGACAGTCAACCCTTAGGTCAGCAAGGTTGACGGAACTAAAGCGCACACCAGATACTAAATTCAGTGAGCGTGTTTTCGGAGTCAGGGCCTAAAGCCTGGAATGGACTGCCACATGATTTAAGAAAGATTACATACTCGACAGAGTTTAGAGCTAAACTCAAATCTCACCTTTTTAGACAGTCATATTCATAAAGTCAGAAACTTTTCACGTTCACAGTCCGCGACATTGTATGTGTACAAAATGTAAATATTTTTGGTAAGCTTTGTAAGCTTATTAAGGTCATTTTATTAAAATTCTCAAGTTTTTTGAAAAAAATATCAACCCTTTTCTTGCCACTAATCTTCTAATAAATGTAGTACAAATACTTATGGAGTAATTAATACAAGTACTAATTTTACTTACTTTAATAAAACTTTACTTTTTAATAAAAGTGTGTTTATCTGAAGTGACCAGCCAGGTAAGTATGTTTTTTCTGTATCTGTTTGAAAATAGTAAGTACGTCTTTCTGAATCTGTTTGTAAATAATAACATAAGACAGAGATTTTTCAGAAAAATGGCGCTACACAAGTTATTTAATTAGAATTATTATTATTAACCAATGACCCCTGTCGAACTAAAAAGTAAACTCGCTGTGACGTGACACTCGATACGCTATATATTTGGTGGGTTTGGTGACCCCTGAAAAATTAGAACTCTGAAAGTTATTATAAGTATTAAAACTAAATTTTAAAAAATATGTCTTCTGGTAATTATTGATAAATAAAATGGACTGGAGTTCCTTATCACAGAAATAATTCTATTTAAGAATAAAACCACGAAAAATAATACAACGTTAAGACAGAAAACTAAAAACTGCAACATTGTTGGTGAAATCTATTAAAAAAATATATGCTCTAGAAAAAATAGTAATAGAAACCACGAATGCGATAGTATCTACAAGAATATATAGGCATATACAAGAAGGTTTGATAAGAAGACAGCACTGCAATTTTCGGTGATATTGGTTGAACAGAAAAAGACATTAAGGTTAAACTTGCCGTTAAAAGTTTTATACGTCAAACAAAGGTAACCAAATATCAAAACAAATTAAAGACATTTCCGGAACCAAGGAACACATCATAATTTAACGAAAAAAAATATAGTGTCACATAAATATTTTGTGACAAGGTTAGTTCTTGCTTAATTGGGTTTATTTTGTCTATGGTGTTTTTTTGTCTATGGTGTTTTTTTTTAACTTTGGCAATATTTTTAAGGAAGGAAGCACAGTTTTGTTTTTGTGCACTTCCTCCCCGGTCAGCTTTGGGCAGCTGCTCGCGGATCTTGTCACTCGCCATTTAAGCTGTTTTAATCTGAGTTAATCATGTGAATAGAAGTCATGCTTTTCTTTTAAAAAGGGCGCGGGGTGTTTTACCTTTCACGAATAGTTCGTGTTGATTATTATTTTAGTGGTGATTATGGAATCCCGCTTTTTATCCAGTGTTGGCCGGTGGTCATGTGTGTAGTACTCGTGTTTCGGACGTGAAACCGCAAATAGATTGGTCCTAGCTGTGACTAGAAGTTTATGGCTGTTTATTCCCGCATCGCGAAGGAACGGATTGCTGTTCCGAAGTCTGTAAGACGAGTCTGGTTGGTCGCCACGTGCTGCAGACTTGATGATCCTGCAGGCGCACGTTGAAGGAGTTGCGTCCTCCCGTTTCCACTAAGAGAAGGATGTCCTAGCTCCTTAAGACGAGTCTGGTTGCTTGCCACGTGCTGCGGACTTGATGCTCCTATTGGCGCGCGTTGAAGGACTTGCGCCTTCCCGTCTCCATTAAGAGAAGGATGTCCTGGCTTCCATCACGGGTCCGTTCCCCGTTACCGGAGACAAGTTTTCGTTCGCCACCCGTTGTTATTCCTTCGTTTCTCGACAAGGTAAAGTTAGTTTAGTTTGGTTCAGGAGTCCATCTGGTATGTGCCTACTTTATTTCTATTGTTACATGGTTATTATTTGTACTCCTTTGTTGTAACTTTTGATGGTTTCAATATAATTTCTATTAAGTATTTACTCTTATTATTTCTGATTTTCCTCCTTACTTGACAGAGAATTATCCCCACAATCATGAGATCTTTGCTCTACCGTTTTTGTAAACATTGGAATGTTCCTACTTTACATTTTACACCGTTACAATAGCAGTGTTAACCCTGATTTTACTTTCGTTTCTACATTCCCCACACGACTGGTGTGCACAGTTCTAACTGAAGCCACCGCGTCAAACGGCTCGGCCGTCAAGCCCATTGTTTGATCCTTTCCCACATTATTTCGATATGTCACACGTTAACCCCGTAGACGGTTTTCGATCTACTAAAGTGGTGAATCGAATAATATAGACCTAAAACTGAGAATACTCCTCATCAAGACCTATGTATGGAGTATCTTGATGTACGGCTGTGAAACATGGTGCCTATCCGAAAGAGATAAACGGAGACTAGAGGCTTTTGAGATGTGGTCCTATTGAAGACTGTTAGGAATTTCCTGGAGAGACCATATTACAAATGAGGAGGTTCTCCAAAGAATCGAAGGAGGAAGGCACCTGCTCAGGACCTTGTCCGAAAGGCGTGCAAGATGGATCGGCCATGTTATACGACAAGAAGGCCTCTTGCATGTCATAATGGAGGGTATGACCGAGGGGACCAACTCTAGGGGACGCCTACGCCGAGAGTACCTGGAGGACCTGTTGGTGGACGTGCGCTGCTCATCATATGCAGAAGTCAAAAGAGCCGCACAAGACAGGGAAGAATGGAAGAGGAGATTAGATGAAATTGCTGCAAACCAATCCCAGGATTGAAACCAGAGAGAGAGAAAGTGGTGAGATAGAGTTTTGGAGGCCTGACCTCCAACTTCGAAGAACGATTCAATTCGCTGATCTTTAATGTAAATATAAAACATCAATGAGTGGCTCACATACAGACCCATATACCTGCCCATATACCTGCCCATATACCAGCACATATACAGGCCCATTTACCGGTCCACATACAGACTCATATACCTGCCCATATACCTGCCCATATACCAGCACATATACAGGCCCATTTACCGGTCCACATACAGACCCATATACCTGCCCATATACCGGCACATAACATATACAGGCCCATTTACCGGCCCACTTACAGACCCATATACCGGCCCATATGCCGTTGGAACCGAGGTATATCCAAAGCGAGTGAGTCGTATAGCGAAGCAAATATGGCAAAAAAATTTAAACTTTTGAATGAACGAATAATGTCAGATATTAGTAGATATTTCAGGGGAACTGGTTCCTAGGAAAGAACCCTTTTTTTATATTAACTCCACACAGGAGGCCCTGAAGAAAATAATTTCTCTCAGGGCCTATGTCATCTTTGGGGATGCTGTGTGGAGGGTTTTTTTGTGGAGAGGAAGGAGTGAACATGGGTCTTGAAGAGTCCCATGTTGTAGGAGGGAGGAAACACAGAGGCCGGCAGTTCGTTCCACAGCCAAGCTGTTGGAACTTAAGAATGAATCGTAGAAGCGACCCGTTCTCATGTGACAAATGTCAACTGTGTACAAATGTTGGGCGCGCGTTTGGCGTGTATCCCGACTACGCACCGGTGCCGAAGGGATCAATGACGCTAGTTCCTCAGAGCATCTTCCATTGTAATACCGATAGAACAAGGACAGCATACCTACCCGACGCCTGTGCTCTAAAGATTGCAGTCCGTTTGTTAAGATTGGGGAATCTATCAAACGGACCGCCCGTTTTTGCACAGAGTCAAGGGTTTTTTTCAGGTATTTAGGGGCTCCGGACCAGGCTGAGATGGCTGCAAAATTCGACAGTAGGGCGCACTTGCGATTTGTACAGTTTGTGTGCCCTTTGGGGGCTTATCAAACAAAAAGCTATCATGAACTGTACTGTCATCCGCGTAACAATGAATCAGTGCACATGTCAAAAGGTCATTGATGTGCAACAAAAACAAAGTCGGAGACAGAACCGATCCCTGTGGGACGCCAGCATTTATGGAGTGCGAGGAAGAGGTGAAACCATCAGCAACCGCCTGAATCGACCTATCCCTTAAAAAGTCAGCAATCCACGTACACAGGGATGCGGGAAGTCCGTAAGAAGGCAATTTGTTGACAAGTCCTCGGTGCCAGACCCGGTCAAAGGCCTTGGATATGTCTAGTGCGACCGTTTGGGTCTCACCGTGACGTTCCAGGCACCGCCCCCAAACATGCGTCACATACGCGAGAAGATCACCGCATGAGCGGTTCCGCCGGAATCCGTATTGACGGTCGTTGATAATTTTGTTCTTCTCGAGGTATGTGAGCAGTTTGTCGTTGATCACACGTTCCATCACTTTGGACAGAACTGATGTGATCGCTATGGGGCGGTAGTTGGCCGGGTTGGAGCGGTCACCTTTCTTGGGAATAGGGTGAATGACCGCTTTTTTCCAACCAGAGGGCACAGTGCCACACTTCAGGGACATTTTGAAGAGCTTTGTCAAAACTGGAACTATTTCCGCAGCACACCTCTGCAATACCAGGGCAGGTATTCCATCAGGTCCACTAGCTTTGTTAACATCGAGCCCCCGTATGACGTGGAGTACATCCCGATGCCGGATCCTCAGCTTTTTCATATAGAAGCCGCAGTGAGGAACCGACGGCGGAACAGCACCTCCGTCGTCGAGGGTCGAGTTTTCCGCAAACATTTTCCCTAATAGGTTAGTCTTTTCGGTGGCGGTGTTTGCTAGTGAGCCGTCAGGTCTGGTAAGAGGTGGCAAACTGGGTTTGTAAAAATTTTGACCTATTGAGCCCGCAAGCGACCAGAATGCTCTGCTCCCATGCGGGCAGGCAGCCAGCTTTTTGCTGATCTGCAGGTCGTGTTCGAATTTTGACCTATTAATTTATTTATTTATACTGGGTTTTACAGATGATCACACTTACGTGAGAACAATCCACTTATAAAAACTCAGTTATTGTACAATTACAAAAATCTACAATTAAATAAAGATACAAAAAATTAAATACAGATACATACAATTAAATACAGATACATACAATTAGAAAACAAAAACATAAAAAAATAAAAATAAAATACACAATCATATATAAGCTCGCTCAACTAACACATTACATTATACATTATTACAAGTGGTAAGAGGCATAAGAAATACGAGAGGTATGCATAGAGAGAAAATTGACACAATGAATTAGCTAATATTTTTTAATAGCGCCAGAACTTTTTTTCTGAATCCGTACAAATTATCGACGAAAATATCTATTTCAGCACACTCTATCTTGTTATATAGTCGACACATCTGGGTCAGAGGGCTAAAGTAGGCGATATTATTTATAAATGTATTCAGGTGAAAAAAATTATGGCGTCTTAAACAATGCGAATTGGGGACATTTATTTTAATATTGCTAAGACATAATGTAGTATCAAGTTGACCGTGAATAATTTTATGTAAACATATGAGATCAGTCAATTGCCTTCTAGTTTTAAGTGTATCAATCTTGAAGTAATCACGACGTACGTCATATGATCTTAGATGGTCATGTAATCCACATTTGAAGGATAACATTCTTAGCATTTTTTTTTGAATGGATTCTACAATATTTTCATATTTGCAGTAATGTGGATTCCAAATAGAGCTTCCGTATTCAAGTTTACTTCTAATTAAGGCATTGTAAAGAGTTAGAATTGATTGAGGATCTTGGAAAGGTTTACATATTCTATGAATAAATCCCATCATTTTTAATGATTTGCACTTAATGTCGTTAATGTGTACATCAAATATGAATTTAGAATCAAGAGTGATTCCTAGATCTCTTATTGAAGATACTTTTTTGAGAATAATATTATTAATAACATAGGAAAAATCCTTTATAATTCTATTTCTAGTGAAGTTTAAAATGTAACATTTTTCAACATTTAAGTGCATATCATTGACAGTACACCAGTTATTAAGTGTGTCGAGGTCGTTTTGAAGCAGTTGATGATCGGAAACAGACTTGATTTTACGAAAAATTTTAAGATCATCGGCGAAAAAAGCATAATCACAATTTAATTTCGAGCCAAGGTCATTTATGAATATAAGAAAAAGCAGGGGATTAATGATTTTCTTGCATTCCTTTGCCGATTTGTTGTATGCTGATCTGCTTTCGGGCGTTCGAGATGTGTTGTAGGCTCGGTAAGCCGCGTTTTTTCGTCGAACTGCATCGGAGCATTGTCGACTGAACCACGGCTTTGAGCCCACACCAGTTTCTTTAGTAGTCGATTGTATGAAGCCATCCATCGCTGATTTGATGACTTCACCAATCTCCTGGGCACATCTTGAAGGATCCGAAGTCCGAAAACAAACAGCTGACCACGGAAAAGCGTCAAGCACCAATCTGCTGACCTATAGTCATTCTTGCATTCCTTTGCCGATTTGTTGTATGCTGATCTGCTTTCGGGCGTTCGAGATGTATTGTAGGCTCGGTAAGCCGCGTTTTTTCGTCGAACTGCATCGGAGCATTGTCGACTGAACCACGGCTTTGAGCCCACACCAGTTTCTTTAGTAGTCGATTGTATGAAGCCATCCATCGCTGATTTGATGACTTCACCAATCTCCTGGGCACATCTTGAAGGATCCGAAGTCCGAAAACAAACAGCTGACCACGGAAAAGCGTCAAGCACCAATCTGCTGACCTATAGTGCCACACTTTTCTCCTCAGCCTATCATTGGTTGGTCTGAGGTTAACGGGGATTGATGTCGTCACTAGGCAGTGGTCGGATGATCCCAGAGGCGCTGTGACGTCAATCTTATAACCGTGTGGCACAGTAGTAAAGAATAGGTCTAACAGATTGGAGCGGTGAGTCTGGACATCAGGAACCCTTGTAGGCTCCTGAACCAATTGCTCTAATCCGTAGCAAATGGCAAAGGAGTCCGTTGGGCCTGAAAACTTCAACCATGGTTCGTTATGAACATTGAAGTCCCCCAGAACAATAAAGTCGGCCGAAGGGTAGCGGGGTAAGAGATCATCAATAGTATCGCTCAAATGTTTGAAGAGTTCGGAAGTGTCTGATTCGCTATGGTTCGGTGAGCGGTATAAACATGCGTAGAATCTTGCCGTACTGGCAAGATTGACGCGCACCCACATTACGTCGAATCTGGAGTTTTCCAGACTCAATAGTCGTACACAGTTGACGTCAGCTCGACTATAGAGGCAGACTCCTCCTTTGAGTCGGAACTTGCTTGCGAGGGTAAAGCCCGGGCAGTCTAGATAGGAGGAGTCTGGCGGCTCGGCTATCTGAGTTTCGGATAGGAAAAGAAGGTTGGGACAAAAGATGGTGTAACATCCAAGGTGTAATTATAATTATCTCCGCGATGTACCCGGTAAAATGGGGATAATTAGTTGTGGGAGATAGGATCGTGTCATCATTATCTTATCTCCAAATTTTATGTGTTTATTTAATTAGCATTGTATTCGCAGTATCATTCAAAAAAGCGTTTCTGTTTTGTATCAAAAATTATTTGTGAATTGAAATTATAATAAGAATCCGATGGAATGATAATTTTTTTATACCATCAATATTTCTATGAGATTAAAAAATAAAAATCGTCATAAACAACGATGTTCAGGGAAAGATACGTCGCGCGTCGGTGATAGCTGTGATAAAGAATATTTTTTTCTATAAATCATCGAATCAAATTCAGATGGATTTTTGTTAATCAAAGATCGTCGCAAAATGACAATAATAAGGTTCTTATTTCTAGTCAGTGCACTCTTTGTGAGGTAAGAAAAATATTTGAAAATTTACTTAGTAATTTATTTTGATCGATTGGTTTCATCGCATTGATTTAAATTGTATTCATATAAAAAAAACTTTTTGTAATTTATTGTTCTTGTTACATTTTAGTGCACAGGCTCAAAATAATGCCACCCACAGGAGTTTTCCCGCTGGATTTCTATTTGGAGCTACCACAGCTTCATATCAAGTAGAAGGGGCATGGAATTCTGCAGGTGAATGAAGATTTACAGTATAGAAACTAAACAGTTTGTAGATTAAAACAAACAATAACGTTGATCATTTGTTTACAGATAAGGGTGAAAATATTTGGGATCGTCTCTCCCACACAACAAACCTTGTCAAGGATGGCAGCTCAGGAGACGTGGCTTGCGACTCCTACAATCAGATTGACAGAGACGTGGAGATGCTGAAGGAACTCGGAGTTCATTTCTACCGCTTCTCCTTATCCTGGTCCAGGATCCTCCCATCTGGATTTGACAATAAGATTAGCGCTGACGGAATCCGCTATTACAACAATCTGATCGATGCACTCATTGCGAACGGCATCACTCCAGTCGTTACTTTGTACCACTGGGATCTTCCACAACCGCTACAAGATATTGGAGGGTGGCCGAACCCCATGATTGAAAAGTACTTCACAGATTTTGCTCGGGTTGCTTTCAGCGCATTCGGAGATAGAGTCAAAGAGTGGTTGACTTTTAATGAGCCTCCCGTAGTATGTGAAGCAGGGTATGGAAGTAATGATATGGCTCCTGCATTGAATTTCTTAGGTAAATACAAATCCATAAAAACATTAATTTATGTAATATTTCAAGACCAAACAGATATTTTGAATGGTGTACCTATTAACACTTACTGCTAATTTCCTAGGTATTGCTGACTACTTGTGCGCACATACTCTGATCAAATCCCACGCCAGAGTCTACCATCTATACGACGATGTGTTCAGGTTTACGCAAAATGGTTAGTAGAAGCGAACACTTGTCTTTTGTGTGTAATTCATCAATAATGTCAACGGCCAAATCCCAGTATTATGAATGCATTAATTGAAATGAAAACTACCACTAAATGTATTAATCAACTACTTTAATGCTTTCAGGAAGAGTGGGAATGACTATTAACGTTGATTGGAATGAACCAGAAAACCCAAATTCTGCTGCCGATATCGAGGCTTCTGAAAATGCTTTGCAATTCACAGTAATTGACTAATACATATTCTTGACATAACCGATAATAACAATGTTAGAAAACGTTTTTAATTATATGATGTCATTTCATGGTCACATTTAATTTTTTTTTTTTTTTTTATAAATTCAGTACACATTTTTATTTTTTAAAAAGAAAACAAACATTCCCGGGTCACGAATAACCTGACAATATTTCAAAATCTCCTACTACCACCACATAGTAGAAGGAATCTCCTACTACTACAGCCTAGGAATTGAACGCACGACGCCTGTGTTGGACATAAACGCGATGCCAACTTAGCCATTCACCGGACCCTAGAATAATTTCAAGGCAGGTTGGTTTGACCATCAGTGCTGGTTGGAGTGAACCAGAAAACCCAAATCCACGGCCATTTTCGATTTTAATTTGTAGTTTATTAATTATTTGTTATTGACTATTAATAAAATGTTATAGAATTATCAGTAAGTAAATTTTCGATGGTTTACTTGTTTATTTACAAACTTGTTTTCTAGGCAGGATGGTTCGCTCATCCGATTTACTCTGAGGAAGGCGACTACCCCGCAGTGTTCAAAGAGAAGATAGCCCAGCGCAGTGCCGAGCAGGGCTTCAGCTCCTCTCGCCTTCCCGCCTTCACTCCCGAGGAAGTGGAGTACATCAAGGGAACCTTCGACTTCTTGGGATTGAACCACTACACCAGCACAATTGCTAAAGCTGCCGATGATACTGTTCAGTACCCGAGTCCATCCTACTCGGACGATTTGGGAATTATTCAGTATAGATCCGAAGAGTGGCCTTCATCCCCTGCATCCAGCTGGTTAAAGGTTATTAATTTTAAAACTACAACTTAAAATTTCTCATGTTTTAATGCATTGCCTACTAGGGCTAACATTAAATTTATTGTAAGATGAATACTGTACACAGCCATCTTAATTAATACAGGCCGAAACAGACAGTAAAAAATACCCGTTTCGGACTTATTGCACTGGGTTTAGCAGGGTTTAGTACTAAAACACGCCAAACCCACAGTGCGAAAAATCCGAAAAATGTCCCTTTAACTGTCAGTGCAGTTTCTACAGCATGGCCTGTATGCATAAAGATGGGGGTGATACTGTAGATTAGTCGCTCTCTCTTTTGTGGAAATGAGAATTCAATAACGACAACATACATTTATTATACCGCTGACCATTAATACTGTTATTTGTGCTAATAGGTTGTTCCATGGGGATTAACAAAGCTACTGATATGGTTGAAGAATGAATACAATAGTCCAGAAATCATCATCTTTGAAAATGGTTATTCAGATCTCGGAGGAACGGATGATGCAGACAGAATTAGCTACTACAAGCAGTACCTAAATGCTTTGTTGGATGCCATAGATCAGGGCGTCACCGTCACAGCCTACACCGCATGGAGTCTCATGGATAACTTTGAGTGGCTCGCTGGATACACGTTAGTTACTCTTGTTAAAATTGAAATAAATCATCATTCTTATTCCCTCCTTGTCGTTTTTGTTGATTCTACGATACGCTGCAGTAAATTTTCCATTCCTGGCTCAGTTTATCTTCACACAGCTGCTGTTTTCTGTTTGGGGGTGATCAACTGGATTTAAAAAATGAATTTTATCTTTAATTATTTTGTTTTCACTGATGTATTTTTCACAGGGAGAAGTTCGGACTCTTCGCGGTGGATTTCAACGACCCGTCACGACCAAGAACAGCAAAGGCATCAGCTAAATACTACAATTCAATCATCGCAAGTAACGCAGTTGAGAGGGTCTAAATATGACTATTTTCTTTATTAAAAAGATTCTGTGATTACTGATTTTGTGTTCAAATATGTTATTGATTTGATGTACATAATAAACGTATTTTTGGGTACACAAAAATGGGTACATCTCTAATCTCTGAATAGTATAAAAAAGTCGCTATCCGCGTCAGTGTGTTCTTCTAAACTACGGAACGGATTTTGATAGAGAATTTATATTTCATACAGACATTTTATATTTATAGAAAGTAGAGAAAATTCGATGTTTTGTAATCAAACTTTCAAAAATATTTTCTAAGCCTTATGTATCAAAATAATGTACTACGAAATTGTATGTCTAAAGGCGTACAGAAAAGTTTATTAGGGTATATATGTATCACCCAAGAATAACCACCAGCAATACCAGCTAGTCCGAAATAAGGCATTTAATGTTCATGTCTTACTTATTGCACACATCTTGAGAAGTATGTAAAAAAACTCCATTTGGTATTTTATACGATTTTGGTACCGATTTTCATACAGTTTAATATGGCCGGCATTGTTTTTTTGACGGTCACTGTTTTATGTAATTATATTACGTTGCATTTTTATTTTGTTTTATGTTTAAAATATTGATAAAAATCAATTACTGATTGTGAACATGTATAACCGTTTCGTAATGTGGATTTCGCGTTTTTTGTGATTTGTTTGATGACATCAACGGCATAGGTCAATGATAGATGCTTTCATGTGGCAGACGCTTTCTATCTATGGTTATGCTCAAGATGTTGTTATTTTTTGACTATTTAGTAACTTCCCAAAATATGGTATCTCCTCTAGTGGCAAGTAACCATCTGTACGAACTCATACATATGAAAAAAATGATCGTGTAAATCAAAGATTTTTCAGATAAAACCAGTATAAAAAAAACATTTCCATGGTGTACTCTTCGCAACCTCTGTGGTGTGTTATTAGATAATTTGTATGTGGAAGAAAGTATCCAGTCTATATATCTTATCTTCAACATTTTGCTATGTATGCGATCATCATCATATCTGTGCTATTACTCGACAAACCGTTTACATGCTGTATCCAAAAATATTTTTAAATCAGATTTTTTTTTTTTTAACGATAAAGTTTATACGATCAATGATTTTATAAGATAAAAAATAACGATCATCACAAATAACAATATTTAAAAGGAGATATGTAATTGATAGATATGATAAAGTAGCGATTTTTTCTATAAATCGTATAAAATCTGATAAATTGTTGGTGTTATTCGAAGACTGTCGAATAATGACATTTATAAGGTTCTTTTTTCTAGTCAGTGCACTCTTTGTGAGGTAAGATATAATATCTCTTTGGTAATAATATGATTGATTGGATACGGGTTATTCAGTTATTTATCACGATGATTTAAATTTTATTCATATAACATGCACTCGTACATTCCCCTTTCTTATTGCATTTTAGTGCACAGGCTCAAAACAATGCCACCCACAGGAGTTTCCCTGCTGGATTTCTGTTTGGAGCCGCCACAGCTGCATATCAAGTAGAAGGGGCGTGGAACGCTTCAGGTGAATGAAGTTTTATATTTTAGGTGAACAATTTGTAAATGCAGAAGTAAAGACTAATATGTTAATAATTTGGTTACAGATAAGGGTGAAAGTATCTGGGATCGTCTCTCCCACACAACTAATCTTGTCAAGGATGGCAGCTCAGGAGATGTAGCTTGCGACTCATACAACCAGATTGACAGAGATGTGGAGATGTTGAAAGAACTCGGAGTTCATTTCTACCGCTTCTCCTTATCCTGGTCCAGGATCCTTCCAACTGGATTTGACAACAAGATCAGCGCTGACGGAATTCGCTACTACAACAATCTGATTGATGCGCTCATCGCGAACGACATCACTCCAGCCGTTACCTTGTACCACTGGGATCTTCCACAACCGCTACAAGATATTGGAGGGTGGCCGAACCCCCTGATTGAAAAGTACTTCACAGATTATGCTCGGGTTGCTTTCAGCGCATTCGGAGATAGAGTCAAAGAGTGGTTGACTTTTAACGAACCTCCCGTAGTATGTCAGCAAGGATATGGGGGTGGAGGTGCTGGAAAAGCTCCCGCATTGAATTTCTCAGGTAAAAAAATCTAGATAAACGTACAATGACAACAATCTTATATCGTGAAAATAAAATAACTTACACTGTGATGTTAGGATGGGTCAATAATTTCTGGTAATTTCCTAGGTATTGCTGACTACTTGTGCGCACATACTCTGATCAAATCCCACGCCAGAGTCTACCATCTATACGACGATGTGTTCAGGGCAACGCAAAATGGTTAGTAGAAGAGAACAATTGTAATACTACAGTAATGTAACCGCTAAGCCCTTGTGTCGAAGGAGTTTTATGAATCGAATAATTTAAACGAAAATATGGGCAAAACCACAAGATATATTAATCCAAGGCTTTAATGATTTTAGGGAGAGTGGGAATGACTATAAACGTTGATTGGAATGAACCAGAAAATCAGAATTCTGCTGCCGATCTCGAGGCTTCTGAAAACGCTTTGCAATTCACAGTAAGTGACTTATAAACACGACTTTACAAACAACAGTGAGGATAAATGTTTAAAATATTTTCATTGGTTACATACATTACATCTCTTGATCGTATAATATATTTTTTGTTGAAAGTGTTTTAGTTTCTAGTTTAGTAATTAATTTCTAGGCAGGTTGGTACGGTCATCCAATTTTCTCAGAAGAAGGAGACTACCCCGCAGTGTTCAAGCAGAAGATAGCCCAGCGCAGTACGCAGCAGGGCTTTAGCTCTTCTCGTCTTCCGACCTTCACTCCTGAGGAAGTGGAGTACATCAAGGGGACCTACGACTTCTTCGGACTAAACCACTACTCCAGCTCAGTCGCCAAGGCCGACGATGATACTGTTCAGTACCCGAGCCCATCCTATTTGGATGATTTGGGAATTATTCAGTATAAGCCCGAAGAGTGGCCTTCTTCCCCAGCATCCATCTGGTTAAAGGTTATTCCTTTTGAACTTCTAGCTTAAGTTTTAATGTACTTTTCATTAAAGACTAACATGAATACTGTAATTGGGATCTGTATCTTCTTCTTGAAAACATTAATTCAATATGACGACAATTTACATTATTAAACTGGTGACCATCAATGCCATGCTTTTTGCTTCTAGGTTGTTCCATGGGGTTTAACAAAGCTGCTGGTATGGTTGAAGAATGAATTCAATAATCCAGAAATCATCATCTTTGAGAATGGTTATTCAGATCTCGGAGGAACTGATGATGCAGACAGAATTAGCTTCTATAAGCAGTACCTGAACGCCATGTTAGACGCCGTGGATCAGGGTGTCACCGTCACTGGCTTTACCGCTTGGAGTCTCATGGATAATTTTGAGTGGCTCTCTGGATATAGGCGAGTTATAGTTATTATTCTAGTTCTTTTTTCGGGCGGCAAACTAGACTCTGAAACTAAATTACGTTTATAATTATTCCGTTCTCACTGACGTGTTTTTCACAGGGAGAAGTTTGGACTCTTCGCAGTGGATTTCAACGACCCATCAAGACCAAGAACAGCAAAGGATTCAGCCAAATACTACAATTCGATCATCGCAAGTAACTCAGTTGAAAGGGTCTAAATTTAAGTATTTTCTTTATGAAAAGCATCAGTGATTTGATTTTATAAATATATCTTTACTAATCATAACCAGTCATTTTCTTTGGAGCTGTTTTAATTATAAGTGCATATTTATTAGTGATTTCGGTTCTATACACATTTTAACATTGAAGTAAACGTTTGTTAATGATTTTATTTTGTATATTAACAAAACTGTTTATTCATATTTTTTTTCAAACATTCTACAATAATATTATTAGCATTCAATTACAGAACAGCTCAGTACTTACCGACAATTTAATCAAAATCTAAAACATTCACAGCCACGAAAAGCTACGGTCTTTTTATTTTGACAGTTCTGGTCAAGGGGTAGGGCTCTCGACTACAAATCCGGATGTCACTGGTTCAAGTAAGTAAGTAAAGTTTATTTGATTAATTTGTGTTATTTCACAAATAATTAATTTAAAATCACATATTATTCCCAGCCCGTTCTAAAGTTTAAGATGCTCTCAGAATCGCCCTGGTGATAGGTGTAAGACCACCATTCAGAATTGAAACAATGCTTGAACTGTAATTAGCCATTTTTGGTGACTAGATCTGAATAGCCAGGTACTTTCCACCTTCCTCTTTCCCATCTCAATCTTCTTCCCACTACCTTCAGCTTCATGACGTACCCCAATCGGGGTTGCCGTAGTCACACTGACACCAGAAAATTGGGAGCAGTTGGGACTATTGTGCGATATTTACAATTATTTGGAAATATTCAAGTGATAACACCTTTCTCTTGTTTCATTTTTTCAAAATTTCAAATGAACAGCTTAAGTCAGAATTAATACATAATAATTATTTGTTGAACAATTTTACACCCTGGGAACTACAAAATCTTACAACGATTTCATTTTTCTTTCAAATAAAATATTACATTTTAATAATAATTCAGTGAAATTTATACATTACTTATATTAATACAGTGTGTCAGACGAGTCTATTGGTGATATAAAACATATTTTTTAATAAAAACGAAAATCTCTGGTCGAAACTCAGCCTTGTACTGTTTCGATTTTGTGTAGGAATATGAACTAAGTTATAAATAACATAAACATCTGTGGTTAATCGGTGTTTATATTAATCAGATTGAAAGATACAATTATCATACCTACTATACAAAAAAAGTCCGATAAGGAATTGTTTATTTCTTATAAATGATCGATACAATTGCGTGGAGTTTAGTGATAATGAGAAGTCAATCATTCAACATGACTAATTTAATAAGAGTTATATTTTTATTAGTGAGTGCGTTATGTGTGAGGTAGGTTCCTACCTTTATGTAATTTCTATTATGCTTGGAGGTTATAGTAAAATAAACGAAATTTTAGTACATGTTTACAGTCTTTTTCTATATCTGTGACAAAATCTTTATCAAGATGGCATATTTCATTCATTAATTTCACTTTTAATGACCCTTTAAGGAAAACATAATTATTACACGGTGTTTGGAAACTCGTATTACAATCGGGAAACTGATAACTACACCACGTAGACATCACATTTTTTTTACATTTTCCCTTTGTTTCGGCAACTAAAGGGTTAAAAAAAATCTTTGGACGCATTCTAAAAGACATTAAACAGCTGATATTAACCCCACAGTGATCGATTTATTTTCAATATTTATTGGAACACCTTTTCTATTAATAAAAAGCCACCTTATTATAAAAACTACTAATAATAAATAATAATTAGGTCTCAATGGTCGGGTGGTTAAAGGCGCTGTCCCGGTAAAGCAGAGATCCTGGGTTCGATTCCCACATGAGACCGTTTTCTTTTTATTTTTCTGTGTCTTGTTCTGTTTCATGTTTTGCTTGATTTTTTTTAGTATTATCTTCTTCTTCAATCTTTGACTTATTTATTCCAAATTCCGACCCGATTTACTCAAAAATGAAAGCTCAAATTGAAAAAAGTTGTAGGGAAGTTTATAAGACGGTTCTTTAATTGCCGGACGGGCGGCTGGTGTATCAGTAATTTAAAGTGATGATATCATTAGCATTATATTGCTAGGGCTTCTAGGAGAGAGTTTGGAGGGGTGTGAATATTATAGCCAATTTAAGTGGATTGTTGGCTGGATGATTCTGCGGTTCTCCAATCCACAGAATCCAAGGTTGCATGGTTACTCTCGGTGTGTAAAAACAGAATTTTATTTTTACAAACTTACGTTACATTGTTTTATGAACAAAATCAGAGCGCGTACATTAGAGGGGTTTTAAGGACTAAACCGGCTGCTGAGACCACTGGAGAGAGAATGAATTATTTGTCGCGCGATGCATCTCACGCGAGTTTATAATGATACAAGTCGCACGTGAATGTAGGGAAAAATAAACATTACTCTCAGTTTAGGGAGATGTCAACTCCCTATAAGTTACCCTACAAGAGCAATTTGACGGACGTAAATATCTCAGGAGCCGTGATTACAGCAACAGAAATTCCGGTCCTTTCTGGCCGAGATTGCTGATATCAGTGTTGGCCTGATTGGCCCTTCTGCAAAACAGTTTCGTTAGTTACCTCACGCCTATATTGTCACTAACCAACTTCTTAACAATATTTCAGTACCCAGGCACAGAACAATGCAACTCATCGGAGGTTTCCCGACCGATTTCTCTTCGGAGCTGCCACAGCTTCATATCAAGTAGAGGGGGGCTGGAATGCTTCAGGTATTAACAATAGCCCTTGTGGTGTAAAAATTATTGACCGCACGCATCTAATGGATTATAATTTATTTATTTTAGATAAAAGTGAGAACATTTGGGACTACCTCTCCCACAAAACAAATCTTGTCAATGACGGAAGTTCTGGTGACGTGGCTTGCGACTCCTACAACAAGTATGAAAGAGACGTGGAGATGCTGAAGGAACTCGGAGTTCACTTTTACCGCTTCTCCTTATCCTGGTCCAGGATCCTTCCAACTGGGTTTGACAATAAGATTAGCGCTGACGGAATTGCATACTACAATAACCTGATCAATTTACTGATCGAGAACAACATCAGCCCCGTGGTGACGTTGTACCATTGGGATCTTCCGCAATCTCTGCAAGATATTGGAGGATGGCCGAACCCCTTGTTAGAGAAATATTACACTGACTACGCTCGTGTTGTCTTTGAGGCTTTCGGAGACAGGGTCACAGAATGGCTGACTTTCAACGAACCTTACGAAGTATGCCAATTATCGTACGGAGATGTAGAACTGGCTCCAGCGTTGAATTTCACAGGTGAAAATACATATTGTTTTGTGTAATGTGTTGCATTGAATACGCAATTTACGTTGTCCAGATAATCTTTATTTTCCAGGGGTGGCGGATTACCTCTGTGGACACACCTTACTCAAGGCCCACGCCAGAGCCTATCATCTTTATGATGAGGTCTATCGACCAACTCAAAATGGTAAGGCAGGACACATTATTTAATAATACTTAAATTGATCGAATATATTAATTTCGATTCAATGAAATGGGATTTGTTTTGAACTGATGTGTCAATAATTTAGACATAATTTGATTTATTTAAACAACTGATCACGAAAAAATATTTACAAAAAACGGTGTTATTAAAAAGTTGCTGTAATTTTTGGTCGTTTTGCAGCAATTATCCTTGTTCTGATGTGCCCTATAACCTTTCAAATTTACAAATCCTATAATTACCTGTAATTTTTCATCGGTCTGCGCTGGTTATAGTATATTTTTCGCTAAATTAGGTTTTTACAAGATTTATTAAGTCAATTATTCCCACTTCCAGATACTTTTGTGTCATTGGACTCAAAATGTGGGTTTTAAATTTCTAAGTTAAGCCGCTATTCAAATAATTTTGAAAAGCATGCTAACAAATTAGATATTTATTTTAGAACATGAATTTTCAGGAAGAGTGGGGTTGACTCAGAGCGCCGATTGGAAGGGACCAGAAGACCCAGAATCTGCTGCGGATCGCGACGCTTCTGATAATGCTATGCAATTCACGGTTAGTAGAACTTATTTTGGTTTTAGTGGTTCAATGTCAGACAACTACTCAATATGGATCGAAATTTCAAGAGAGCTGGTTAAACAAGATATTTAAAAACGTCTCTGCCCCTTCTGCTTGTCGGAAGAGGAAAAACCCACTAATAGCACAATTACCTTTAGATATATTATAAGATTCAGGAAATACCGATTTATCTGTGTTTTTTAATTTAATTTTTTTACATTAACTTTATAGAGAAGACCCCCAAGAAAGTAATTTTCCTCAGGGCCTATGTCATCTTTGTGGATGCCAAGAAGATTTTTTTTTAAGGAACTAAGGAGAGGACTGGAAAGGAACAAAGGTTCTAGGGAAGGGTGGGATTCAGGGTTTCCACGAGCGGCAGACTTATGTATCCATTTCTCCCATTGCGGTGCACGGCAGGCAGTGCGGCTGGAGAGGTCAGTGTCTCCCTTAGACGGCCTCTACCGATCCGGCCTGCTACACAGCTGACCAAGTCACCAAATGTAGCTAATCATTTGGTTGAACTACGGCAGGGGTGGCGGCGGCATCCATATCAGTTTCCCAAATTATAATGAATGTTGCCAATATCCCTTATAAACCTACCCTGGAAAACATGTTGTGTTACCAAGAGACATCGAACCCAAATACAACCCTGGTGATTAAAGGTGAAACTGTAAACAGCAGAATTTGTAAAAAAAGCATTTTATATTATATAATAGTATATAGTGTAATAAGATGAAAATACCATCTTCACCTGATTTCAAAAAACTCCCCGGGCAACGGCGGGGATTTCAGCTGGTTTGCTATTTTTTATTAATAGGTTGAGAGTTAGTTCTAGAATAATTGCGATAAGCAATAATAATGTTCACAATATTCGTAAAATAATTATAAGTAGGTAGGTACATGCATATAATAAAATGCAACAATAAGCGCTAACAAATAACATCATAAATTTTAATTACACTAATATTCCGAATGCCGATCAAATATTTCTAGAGGATACGTTTATTTTTTAAATACATCTATTTGAATACATTTATCTGAAATTGGATTACATCCAATTAAGATTTGGCTTAAGTGATAGCGGGGTTCACTCATTTTAGTCAGTTTCTGGGGAGGAAAATTCAATCTCAGTGAAAATATTTTTTTATATAAAACAAAGTTCTTTCAATAAAAGTAAATGTCTTTTAGTGAAAACTTTGTTTCTTTCGGGATGATTTTTTTATTACTAATGTACATAGGTACTAATACAGTCAAAAGTTTTGTAAAACACAATGTAAGAAATTAAAAGCTGTAATAGCACTGCTAAGCTTTTTTTCGGTTTGATTTTATATCGGAGGGCGTTAAAAATTTTTATACCTTAATAATATTAATGGTGTTTCCACGTGATTTTGGTGGGTTACTTACTTTTGTTGAAGTTGTTATTATTATATTATTATTTAATGAGCAGGCAGAATTCTGCTGATGAACTCATATATTTTCACAGTAAGTTTAACAGTAATTGAGTTTCTTTTAAATTTGAAATAAGTCGATCAAGTAATTCGACGGCCGGCATGGTCCAGTGGTAACGCATTGGACTGCCATTCCGAAGGTCGCGGGTTCGAACCCGGCGTGCGCAAATAAATTTTATTTGATTAATTTGTGTTATTTCACAATTAATTAATTAAAATAATATATAGTATATTTGCGGCACGTTCCAGAGTGGAAGATACTACCAGTATCGCCCTGGTGTAAGACCACCATTCAGAATTGAAACGATGCTCCAAATGGCTTTAGCCGTGTTTAGTGACTAGATCTGAATAGCCAGGTACTTCCCCACCTTCCTCTTTCCCTTCCCCACTTACCTTCAGCCTCACAACATCCCCCAATTGGGGATGCCATAGTCTCACTGGCTCCAGACGGGAGCAGTTGGGACTCTTGTGAGGTATTCACAATAAAAAAATAAAAAGTCAATCCGTTCTTCTCTTCAAATTAGAACATTTAAATTGCTTTGTGTTGTTAGAATTTTTAACAACTATTGTCACTAAGCAATAAATGTTTATAAAAATAACCAAATGGAAATATCCAACTACATTTCGGTGCTTCTGGTATTTTTTTCTAGTATAGTGTTTAGCTAGGTAGTTCGGTAACGAATGAGACAACAAAAAATCGGACACGAGAATCGGACGTGTATTTGTTTCATTGGATCCGATAGTCTGATCAGACAATATGAACGCAAAATCGGACACGTATTCGCTGTCTTAACCGGAGTTACAAATGGACAGAGTAACTAGTATTTTTAATATTAACTTTTTGGGATTTCAGGTTGGATGGTTTGCTCATCCGATTTACTCGGCGGCAGGTGACTACCCCGAGGTGTTCAAGCAGAAAATAGCCGATCGCAGTGCGGAGCAGGGCTTCAGCTCGTCTCGCCTCCCCGCCTTCACCCCTGAGGAGGTGGACTACATCAGAGGGACGCATGACTTCGTGGGAATGAACCACTATACCAGTACATTGAACAGACATGCCAACGCCTCCGTGTTCTTTCCGAGCCCGTCTTACCGGGGTGATTTAGGGGTGGTTGAACGCCAAGATGAAAATTATCCGTCATCTCCCTCCTCTATTTGGTTAAGGGTAATTATCAAACATTTTGAGATTTGTATGCTTAACTAAAGAGATTAATATTTAAAATCATATCTTATTTTATCCGAGATGTTTACAGCGGCGATGTCTTCGCCCCAAACCGCAAAGTTAAATGTGTCGATTGGCAGGTTACATAATTTTTTTAGGTATACACATTAATCTTTTTAGAGGTTCTATTACTATGAAAAGAATCCTAAGGACTTGCTCTTTTCTGAATTAACAAATGATTTTTGGTCATACAAATGGATATTAAAATCTCTATTTCTCATGATGGCTGTAAAAAATTGACGTTGACCTATAAAATACAAGCCAAAAAAGCTGAAAAATGCCATGAAACCAATTTTTACGAGAAAGCATTTTTTCTCCTTAAACTAAACGATATTCCGAACATATGGCTTCGTTACTTATTTTTCGACAGCTAAATAGATAAAAATATATATAAATAAATATGATGTTCAATTATCGAAGAAAGCAAACACTTTGTGGCTTGACATTATACAAAATAAAAAAGTTTTTTTGTTTTAAAACAGTTTATTTTATTATAGACGTCGACCGGTTTCGGTTGTTCCCAACCTTCTTCAGGACAATAAATATATTGTATATATTTTGGGAACAACCTAAACCGGTCGACGTATATAATAAAATAAAGTGGTTAAAAACAAAAAATCTTTTTCATTTTGTAATATGATGTTCGTTTGTCCAAAATCTTAAATCTCCGAAAGTTCTTCACCGATTGCTTTGAAATTTTGACACAACGTTGCATTCGAATACGCGTGTGTTTTTATGTATTTTTTATAAATATTATGTTATACATTTATATTTATAGATGTAACCTGTGACAGGTAAAAACATCCTTTTTGAAAAACAGCGCCATCAAAGACGATTTTTTTTAGGACTTAAAAGAAACGCGCTATTGTTACTCCATCTGCACAGACAGACTGAGCCACAGCAACGTGTGGCTGGGTACAGCTAGCAATAAATAAGTTAATTTATTATATTTTTTATTAAAGAGGAGCGTATTTCATGACCAAATTTTTGGTTATCGAGATAGTTCGTGAGATTTGGTGTTCGAGACAGTTCGAGAGATTTAACAGAAAGATTTTTGCTGAACGATGAATTATGAATCCCCTTTTTTATAGGTGGTTCCATGGGGAATAAAACAAATGCTACTCTGGGTAAAAGAACAATACCAGAACCCTGAAATAATCATATTCGAGAATGGATATTCGGATAATGGTGAACTCGACGACCCAGACAGAATCAGCTACTACAAACATTACCTAAATGCCATTTTAGACGCCATGGAAGAGGGAGTCAATGTGACAGCATACACAGCCTGGAGTCTCATGGACAACTTTGAATGGCGTTCTGGATACACGTAAGTGTTGTGGTGTTGATTCTATTTTATTTCATTCTATTCATTTCTTAATCAATAAAACAGGGTGACTTTTGAACCAGGGGGGGCAGGGATTTTGACCCTCGCAAATTAATAGATAATTTCGCTACTACTCAGAAATTATAGGCAAATTAAAATTAATTATAATAAAATGATTTCTTTTAGCAACGTTGATAAACTACGCTCTGAAAATAAGTTTAAAATTAGTGGGTATAGTATAAAATAGCTAGATGTTTCACACATTTTTAAAACTACTCAACTATTATAACAGTTTTATTTACAGTAGTACATCAGTGTATATCGCTATGCGAACTAGTGTATACGTATATCAGTGTTTATTGATGTATGTTTTTATGTACTTGAGCTCGCATTTTTTTAGAACATTTTTTTTTGGATTGGCGTATCTTTTAATTTATTTTATTTTAAGTACATAAAACAGACAAGATGCCCAATAAATTACATACATGGATATTTTAATATGTAGTGGTACGTCACTACTTGAGTAGGACGATATTCTAGAAGTTTCGGCCTTGGCCAAACAAGCTTCTTGGATTTTCTTTTATTTTTTAATATTTGTTACTGTAGCAAACTGGAATGTTCGAGAACGTTTTATTTTTCACCTATATAAGCGACAGCGGGAAGGAAATCGACAGTGCAGTACCAGCAACCTTGACATCGAGATCGAATCATTTTGAAACATTCTCGAACCTTCCTTTCGTAAAACATTCTGTTGTATTTTCTACGTTTATTTATTTTTCGTGTGTGTTATAAAAACCCGCTTCAGCCAAATTCAGTACTTATTTATTAATATTTAGAATATAAAATATAACTACAAATACATAGTAATAACAAAAATGATAATAAAAACAAAAATAGTACAAAAATAATTATATAAATATGCAAAAGTAAATGATAAACAAGAATGGGTAAAAGGTAGAATACAAATATGTAGAGAAATAATTTATCATTGTCACCTGTACTGATGATACCGATTTGGTAGGTAAAAATTGTAATAAGTATCTAAAAATGGTATATCTTAAACGCCCACTCCAAAGGGTGACCTTAACCACCATGTTCTATTTTTTTCTCCAAAAACAAATAAACAACAAAAAAATCTTATCATTGCCGTAGTTTATATAAAACAAAATTTCCCGACACAAAGGTTTTTAGAAAAACGTTGTTTGGTTTGAATGTTGAAAATTGATTCATTTTACAGTAGGTCCCCACCAAATTTTGTGCACTTTTGTATTATATTGATTTACTTGAATACATTAATTTTTTTTATTTGCCAAATTTATAAATCAATTGTTCATTGGAAATTATAGCACTTACTGTTTGTTTTAAACATTGTTCGATTTATTTTTCGCAGGGAAAAGTTTGGGTTGTACCAAGTGGATTTTAACAACGCATCTAGGCCGAGAAAACCCAAAGCCTCCTCCAAATACTACAGTGAGATAATCAGGACGAATGTGTTGGAAAGAGTCTAGAAAAGTTTTTTTGAACGTTCTATAAAATTTTAAATCTTCTGCCACAGTGCAATTAAATTCATTTGAAGGCAGTACGCAATGGAAGACACTTAAAGTATTTATAAAAAACAAGGCTTGCGTTAATTTCACACAGTAGGTATTGTAAAATGTATTTTTCTACCTAAATTATTCTTTAAATTTCCTCCTTAATTTTCCTCCCTTATTCTTTAAACAACAACAACAACATTGCCACAGTCTCAGATATTCGTGATCTTGGAATAACCCTTGATAATATAGCATTAAACTACAATATAGAATTCATATACATCAAATCACAAATAAAGCTGCTAAAATGTTAGGCTTCATCATAAGAAACACAAAAGATTTTAATAGCATCGATATCATTAAGCAACTCTACTTTGCCTACGTACGAAGTGATCTGGAGTTTGCATCAGTTGTTTGGTAATATTGAATAACAATAATATTCAATGCCCAGAGTTGCTAAATAAGATTCAATTCAATATACCTGCGCGTTAAAAACGCTCTTCTGTCCTGTTCAGGGTGGATCAGTGCAAAACGAACTTTAAGCAGAATTTTCGCCTGAACAGACTATGCAATAATTACAATAGCGTATTATCCAAGGTGGATATTATCAGTTGCGAACTTACCATATACAAGAGGTTCATAAAAGAATATTTCTCTGGTGGTTTATGAATAATGTTGTGTCTCTATTTGTTATATTTCTATTATGATTTGATTTATATCTACAACCATGGCTATCAATGTATTCATAAATGTTTTGTTTTCTAAAATTTTCGTTTTATATATTCTTTTGTTTTGTATAAATTTTTGATTTCATATTCCTTTCTTACAAATTTAAATTACTTATTCCTTATTATGCTGTCAGTAGAGGTAAAGCCACAAGAAGGAAATCCATAATTGGTTTTGTTTTGGCTATATAATATAATGTACAAACTGAAATAAATGTAAACTGTCGATTTCCCGAAAATTAATAAATATATTTATTTTAAAATAGTATTCTTTCATATCTCATTCTTTCTTATATCATTCTATGAACACAGACATTGTATCAGATTATCAATGATTAAGAACATTCACTAACTTATATTCTGCACTCTTTGACCAACAAAGAAACTTTATTTATAATACAACCAAATCTCTTAATAACATATCTCTCGGGATGTTGAGAGCATTTTAATCAACCTCGTTTTGGATGACGAAAGAGAAGCGGCGCACATTGTTTCATTTTATGCATGCCCGACCACCTCTACAGCAAAAACCGATGAGAACCCTAACCCGGCACTGGTCTCTGCAAGTTATTGGCAAGTTGATTACTGAATAAAATAGCCTGTTAAAAATAATAAATTCTGGAAAAACAATCCAGTCCATGAGGGTGAGGTTTGTCAAGGTCTTGGCGAAAGATGAGTCTGCCCGTCAACTGCGTGGCAGGCTGGATCGGGAGAGACTGGTTGAGGGAGACCTTTTGACCTCTCAATCAGGACTCATCGAACATCGCCTTGCACCGCAGTGAGAGGGATGGATTCATACTCTGTCACACATGGTCACATTGAACCCCAGATTCTTACCCACCCCATATACCCTTTTCCTTCCGAGAACTTCCTCCCCTTCATTTCCCTAAAAAGACCCTCCAAACGACATCCCCAACGATGACAGAGGACCTGAGGGAGTTTTTTTTCTCAGGACCTCTATAACTTCAATACCAACCTCGAATATCTTGTTTTCACGTGAATTCAATTGACACAATTTTTATGGTCTCTTGTTGTTATTTTACTTACTTACAGCCTACTAAAAAAACCTGATCATACTAGATAAAATAACCTTTTATTTTTTGTATTTGAAATGTACTTTAATATTTAAAAATTGCGAAATTTTAATTTCAAATATGAAAAAACGTAGCTTCAACACAAACAGTTGTAATCAAACTTCGAAAAAATTCAGCAAATTAAAAAAAAAACAGGCCTTATATTTAAGGAATTTTGCGAGAAATCTGTCACTTCACTTTTTATCTTGTTCATACATTAAAAAAAGGATGTGATCCTAGGTCGTCCTAGATGCGACCATATGTTTTTTGATTTTTCTGTTACAAATTTTCGTTTTTGAATCGCTAATATTATTTTCAATAATTTAATATTACAATTAAAAGTTTTCTCAATAAGTTATTCCAAAAAAAAAAAAATATATATTTAAAAAAAAAATGTAGTTGTATTTGATTTACGAAAAAATAACAGTAAAAAACTGTATTTTTTTAATGTACTGCTTGCACATCTTAAAACGTTAATTTAGCGGGGTACATGTTTACCAGTACTACGTGCATTAGGCATTTATGTTATAAAATAACACCACTTTTATGAAATGCTCATGAAATTTAGACTATAAAAATCTATTTGAATATTGATTTGAGCCAGAGATATTATTATTCTATTATCTTTGGTTTAACCGTTTAATCCCACCTTTCACATAAAATGAAAGTAAAATTTACAACATGCATTTATTGTACACTTACTTGACTAAAATGGACGAAAAAAGAACACATATGAGTTGTAAATATATTTATTTTTACTAATATAATAGTGAATTGTTGATTCGAATGGAAATTATAAAAAACTACATCTCACTCACACATCACAAATCAAAACTGTCATTCTGCCGGAAAAAAACACGCGCAGGGCCAGTCTGCCGAAATGCAAAGTTGCCAGTTCTTTCGCAGCACAGAAAGATATTTTTTTATTAGAAATAATTTTAATAACAATTTTACAGCCATCATACAATATTTAACAAAAATACCGCTTAAGGTTGTAAAGTGATTTTTTTATTAGTAAGGATGTTATTGTTTCACACATACATATTGTTGTACGCCGTTATTGGACGGTTGGAATTTATTCATTGTTATGTCAGAGTAATTAATTTTTGCAAATTATTTATTTATTTATATTGTACGCCCATACGGGTTTTTACATGTTATATATTTATAATGATTTGATGGAAAATTACTAAAGAAATAAAATATATTAAAGAAATGATAAAATATAACACATGCAAAGAATAATAAAAGCTGTATTACATACTATTTATTCACGAGGTATGTTATTATAGCCTTTTTGTAACTAATTTCCGTGCTGTTGAACACATGTACTATTTCTTTTGTCACATCTATTATTTTTTTCGTTTAATTGACCCATAAATGAATCCATATTTGGGTAGCCTACTGCCAAAGAGGCCTTTGGAACAGGACGAAGGAGTTTAGAAGGGAGGCGTTTCTCAAAGGCATTTAGGAATCTTGTATAGTGAGGAAGAACACAAGAAATTCATGTAGGTGTGTTTCATGATCCAAAAGTCTGAGGATTCTCCATGCAGAACTGTGCTTCACTATCATTATGACAAGGGATGGCAATACACCATGACAGGCAAGTGCATCACACAGCCCGTGCTAAAATGGGCCAGAACTAAAAAGCGCTTCTAGTAGTTGTAGCTCATAAGGTGTTTAAATAAGACGGATCGATGTTAAAACCGTAAACAAGACAATGTTAGTTGTTACAATTTTTTGATTTCTTTATTGTTATTTGGCACATGGAGATTATTATATGAAAGGTAATATCACCCAAAAGTTTTTTGAAGTAGTTTATTGTACCTAAGTAGCTAATAAAGAAGATAAATGTCAACAAGTAGACAATGCTCTACAAATCTTAATAGAGGATGTAAGGTTTTCTGAACGAGTGTTTCTCAAACTTGAAAGACGGACTTGTTAGGCAGAGTTGGAATAGAGCATTGTTCACGAATACACGGATGGCGGACAAACTCGGAAAAATTGAAAATATAATTAAATTAGACAATGAAAAGATTCGATAGCTCTGTTGGTTATTGGTTTTTATTTATTATTTATTACTTCCGACAGAGTACCTAGAGGTTCCGAGTTTTCGTTTGTAATCTAATCATGTTGTTTTCAGCGTCTTCTTCCATTTTCATATTCGCTGTAAAATTTTGATATCGATCCAATAATAAATGAATGCATAATTACCGGAACTCTTTAAAACATCCGCCTCTGTGATGTATTTTTTACTCCGTGTAGATTTCCGAGAAAAACGGAAGCAAATAGTAAATTTTATTGTGTAATTAGAATAATTAGCTTGGTTTTTATACTATCACTCGAAAAAAGTCGCCAGTATAGATATATAATAAAAGTTGAAAACTAGATTTATATAAAAAGAAGAATCTGTTTGAACGATAAGGTTTTAAAACCGCCAACAACAAATTAAATAATAAATAACAAAATGGAAGCAATTCCTAATCTGAGTTTCAGTGGATTCATAGTGCTGTTCGAAGGTCGCCGAAAAATGACATTAATACGGTTCTTCTTTCTATTCAGTGAACTATTATTTGTGAGGTAAGATAAATATCTTTAAATATTCTCAGTAATATGATTGATTGGATAATTTTTTTTCTGTTATTTCATTATGTTGATTCAGTTGTAATCATTATTTTAATTTTGACCCTTTCTTATTGCATTTCAGTGCTCAAAATGGCACCCATAGAAGTTTCCCCGTTGGATTTCTGTTTGGAACAGCAACATCTTCATATCAAGTAGAAGGGGCCTGGAACGCTTCAGGTGAATGAAAGTTTGCATTATTGAAACTAAACACTTTATTGATATAAATGAGTCACGAATATTATAATAGGTTTAATATTTGTTTAAAGATAAGGGAGAAAATATCTGGGATCGCCTCTGCCACACAACAAACCTTGTCATGGATGGCAGCTCGGGAGATGTAACTTGCGACTCCTACAATCATATTGACAGAGACGTGGAGATGCTGAAGGAACTCGGAGTTCACTTCTACCGCTTCTCCTTATCCTGGTCCAGGATCCTCCCAACTGGATTTGACAACAAGATTAGCGCTGACGGAATCCGCTACTATAACAAACTGATCGATGCGCTCATGGAGAACGGCATCACTCCAGTCGTTACTTTGTACCACTGGGATCTTCCACAGCCTCTACAAGATATCGGAGGATGGCCGAACCCCCTGATTGAAAAGTACTTTACAGATTACGCTCGAGTTGCTTTCAGTGCGTTCGGAGATAGAGTCACAGAGTGGTTGACTATCAACGAACCATTCATGGTCTGTCGTGGATATGGAAGTAAAGAAATGGCTCCTGCATTAAATTTCACAGGTAAATAAATTTCCACATGAATATACAGAAAATATCATATTTTTAGGCCGTTAATTAAGGTTTGTGATTCTGCGATGTGTTATTAATTACTGGAAATATCCTAGGTATTGCTGACTACTTGTGCGCACATACTCTGATCAAATCCCACGCTAAAGTTTACCATCTTTACGACGATGTATTCAGAGCAAAGCAAAATGGTGAGTATAAGAGAAGACTTATGTATTGATTACTAATCTGCTCGGCCAAAATCCTGTGTCAAAGGAGTATTGTCTAAATATTCGAAATGGATTACTTGAAACGATAACATAAGCAAACAAGGAAATCAATTAATCCATTTTTAATGCTTGTAGGAAGAGTCGGATTGACTCTCGATGCTAGATGGTCTGAACCAGAAAACCCAAATTCTGCTGCCGATCTTGAAGCTTCCGAAAATGATTTGCAATTCTCAGTAAGTGACTAATTTTCTCGACCTGTACAACAATATACAACGATTTTCATTTACTTTTTTCAGTTGGTATTGATATAGTTGGATTTGTGGTTAATATCACCAATGATTTCCGTGATTTGTACTTATTTACAGATAGGATGGTATGCTCATCCAATTTTCTCCAAGGAAGGCGATTACCCCGTAGTTTTCAAGCAGAAAATAGGCCAGCGCAGCTCTGAGCAGGGCTTCAGCTCCTCTCGCCTTCCGGTCTTCACTCCTGAGGAGGTGGAGTATATCAAGGGGACCTACGACTACCTTGGAGTGAACCACTACACCAGCTCAGTCGCCAAGGCTACTAATGACGGAGTTCAATACCAGAGCCCATCCTACTGGGACGATTTGGGAATTATTGGGTACCAACCTGAAGAGTGGCCTTCTTCCCCAGCATCCAACTGGATAAAGGTTATTCATTTTTAATTTTTATCGTTAAATCTCTTATATTTTAAGACGTCACAATACTCTAATAAGTGGGAATCTTAAAGACGTAAGTGAAGAAGGCGTATTCAAATACATTCGGTGAGCGGCCCGGCGTATCAGACGGACCCATGGTCGAATTTGCCCTAGCAGGCCTAGAAAATTGATCTTTTAACGGGGTTTATTTTAATTAATTCTGATAAACGTATTAATTAAATCTCTGATGTTTCTAAATGAATACCTCGGGAAGTTACCAATTCATTTGGTCTAGAAAAATATAGCTAATTTCGTAGTTGAAAAAAGTTTTATAATTTTTTATGTAAAATGTTTTAAAGGAAGGTACTGTTTTTATAAATCTAAAAAATACATAAAAAACAGATTTTAATAAGGAATTATTCGGATTAAAATAATATGTGAGCCTCGAGCAAGCCCCGCTATTACAGTCTTACGTGTCGTAAAGAAAAAACTTAAAGCGTTGCCTACTGGGGCTAATGTGAAATCGTTATACCGACAAACTCTGTCCGTCCTAGTCATGATAGACACTGAGGGATAAGAACAGGTTAGTGGAAAATTTTACTCATAATCATACGCATGCGTACTGCGTAAACCAACCGTAGGACCGCAGAATTAGTGGCTGACAGATTTTTAATCCGTCCGACCCCCACGATTAATGATATCGATTGGTTGCGCAAGATTTAACAAAGAAAATAAGGAACGCTTAATTAATTTGGCCAATATCGAAACAATTCAAAGGAGACTGGATCAATGATATCAAAAATGTCATCTGAAGAAACGTGAAGTTAGCAACTAAACGCAAAATGCAAAAATGACCGTGTTTTTGAGGATTGGAACAAAGATGAGTAAATATTTTAACCCTGGCAGAATACAGCCCTCTCCACCGTAGCTATACCAGCGCTGCAGCGGCTTATGAGGGAACCTTTATAAGTAAGACTGTCTGTGTGTAGTGTGGTTACTCTCTCTCCTTTTTTAAAAACAATTTGATAACAATGACTTACATTAGTTAAAATGCTAACCATCGATACCATGATTTGTGCTTCTAGGTGGTTCCATGGGGATTCACAAAGCTGTTGTTATGGCTGAAGAATGAATACAATAGTCCAGAAATAATTATCTTTGAAAATGGCTATTCAGATTTTGGAGGAACTGATGACGCAGACAGAATTAGGTACTACACGCAGTACCTAAACGCCATGTTAGACGCCATGGATCAGGGCGTCACTGTCACGGCCTATACTGCATGGAGCCTCATGGATAACTTTGAGTGGCTCTCTGGATATAAGTAAGTTACACTTGTTTCTATTTCACTGACTCAATAAACTAGTGCTTCCTCCACTTCTGTACGTGATGTAAAGGATCTCACACCCTCAGTTCCAGGACTTTTGACGGCCGGCATAGTCCAGTGGTAACGCATTGGACTGCCATTCCGAAGGTCGCGGGTTCGAACCCGGCGTGCGCAAATAAATTTTATTTGATTAATTTGTGTTATTTCACAATTAATTAATTATAATGATATATAGTATATTTGCGGCACGTTCCAGAGTGGAAGATACTACCAGTATCGCCCTGGTGTAAGACCACCATTCAGAATTGAAACGTTGGTCCAAATGGCTTTAGCCGTGTTTAGTGACTAGATCTGAATAGCCAGGTACTTCCCCACCTTCCTCTTTCCCTTCCCCACTTACCTCCAGCCTCACAACATCCCCCAATTGGGGATGCCATAGTCTCACTGGCTCCAGACGGGAGCAGTTGGGACTCTTGTGAGGTATTCACTGTAAAAAAAAAAAAAAGGAGCTTCGGCTACTGTTATTTCGATTGACTAATCCTTCAACCAGGAAAATAGGAAGAGGGTTAGGATTAACGATTTGCCCCAAGCAGACCACAATCGTATTTTTCCCCTCAATGAAAAGGTGTATGAGGATTGTGTGGATAATAAATGCCAATTAGCTAAATAAGACTGACAAAGCTTAAATAATGTCAAACGTTGACTTTCTAATGTCGGACTTCACAATGTTGGATCTCCACTTAAATTCCACCAATAGTTGCTGTAATATGGTGGATGATATCATGTGTGCTCAGACCGATATGTCAGAAAAGCTGGACTAAATCCTCGAAGGACAATCTTCCAAGCCGTGTGCCTCTGGTCCGAGTGTCCCAACTACTAGTTCCTATGCTGGGATTGTTGCTGGTTACCGCTCCGCTATGTTGATACTAGATGGTAAAGATTGAATTATTCCTCCACTACAGTCTACGGTATTACTTTATCCCAGTATTCCCGAGGGGAAGACGTCAGAGGAAACTCAGAAGATAAAAAAATGGACGGTTTGCACGTTAGGTAGACTATCTTAAATGGTCATCCAGTGTTGGCTCTACTGCTGACTCTGAATTGATGAAGATTTTTTTTGCGTTGTGTGTCAATTTTTGAGAAACTATGCCAAACAACCATGGATATGATGGTTACCCGTCATCCTGAGGTTAGAAGTGTTCTTAACGACAGCGGTCAATGCTACCTTGGGTGGAATACATAACGTGTGTGCGATTTCTTAGTGGCTGTCAGTTGTTTTAAATTCCACCTATACGTATTCCTATTGTGTACTACGCATTATGCCATTCAATTATTAGGTATAGCTTACTAAGCTGGGGCGGTGCAGCCAAAACCATTCTAGATCCGTTAGCTAAAGTGCAAAAGGTGTAAAGGAGTAATGGGTAAAAAACCCATCAGAAGCTTTATTCGAGGAAACTAAATTATTAGATATTAGGCAGATGTATATACGAGTTATAATGTACGATACGAACAACCCCAAGCATCATAGTATACGACACAGTATAGATCACAGTTATACGACAAGACTAAGAAAACAAAGAGTGATAGTGCCAAAAATAACTCCATCGTTTGGGAAACGTTTTCAAACATTCCTAGCTCCTAAGGTAATATCTATGCTATCCAAATAGCAATACAGAAAGCATAAAACAGACCCTCTTAAAAAGCTAATTACGGGATGGCTGATAGAATCGGAAAGCTTCCTGAATGAAATTTAAAAAAAAGTATGAATGAACTGAGAACTGGCCTGGACAGGACTGGACTTGATGACTGGACTGGACAGGACTGGACCTTAGGACTGGAGAAGCAGATTTGATGGCTCTGGATTTGTCTACTAACACCTCTGACACGGTTAAGTACCTCGGAGTCATCATAGATGCCAAACTGAGCTGGAAAAACCAGGTGGAAACTGTAGGCAGAAAGGCCTGTGCTCTAATGTGGGCAACTAGGCGAATCTGCGGCAGAACGTGGGGTCTCAAACCTAAAATGATGCAATGGCTTTACACAACCGTTGTAAAACCAAGCACGCAGCCCTGATCTGGTGGAGGAGAACAACACTAAAAACAGTGATGGTCACACTCAATCACATACAGGGACTTGCATGCAGAAGCATCACAGGAGCCATGAGAACCACTCCAATACTAGCCATGGGAGTGCTGCTGAACCTACTTCCACTAAACATCGAAATAGAGGGGGCGGCGATGGCGGCAGCCTACAGGTTACATTGCAATGGCCAATGGAGAGGAGAGTTGCCCAGAAACAGTAACACGGAGATAGGAATAAGATTGAGGGAAATTAGTCCGACGGCTGGGATGAAGCAGGATGGCAAACAAGCCGAATACTTCTTCGGACAGCTGTTTAAAGTGACGTACCCCACAAGGGAGGAATGGGACACGGTTCCAGGTCCAAACTCCAAACAGGAACTAATCTGGTTTACAGACGGGTCCAAGATGGAGGAAGGAACAGGGGCCGGGGTCTGTCTACAGGGATCTAAGAGGGAACTCAGTATACCTCTAGGAATGCACTGCACTGTGTTTCAAGCTGAAATGAAAGCCATCTTGGCCTGCGCACAGGAGAATATGAGTATCGGGTACAGAAATAAGAACATAAATATATGTTCGGATAGCCAGGCGGCCTTAATGGCACTGGAAAGTAACCGATGCGACTCCAGACTGGTGATGGAATGCAGGACTATCCTTATAGAACTGGCGACCATCAATAAAGTAACCCTGCTCTGGGTACCAGGACATAAAGGTATTGAGGGCAACGAGCGGGCTGACGAACTAGCAAGGAAAGGGGCGAAAGCACCACTTGCGGGATCCGAGCCGGCCGTAGGAGTAGCAGCTTGCCACACCAAACTACATATCAAGAGGTGGGTCAAATCCCAACACTGGAAAGAATGGAAGAAGGCACCCGGAATGAGGCAATCTAAAGTACTCATAAACGGACAGGACCCTAAGCAAACCAGGCAACTACTCGATATGGACAGAAACTCACTGAGGGAACTGGTAGGACTATTAACGGGACACTGCCATCTCAGGAGACACATGCAACTGTTGGGAGTGGAAAAAACCAACATCTGTAGGAATTGTGAAGAGGAGGAAGAGACTCCAATTCACCTATGGTGCCAATGTCCCGCTCTACTGGGAATAAGGCTCAGATACCTGGGAAGACACAGTGTGGAACCAGAAGACATCGCCACATATCCAATGACAGCCCTGGTGAACTTCATAAAAAGGACCGGGTTACTGGCAAGGGAATGAGGTAAAATGGGAGATAGCACAATGGGCCTATGGCCTAAGTGCTCATGGGGAACGTAAGTAAACCGCCTCCGACTTTAAAAAAAAAAAAACACCGAGGCACCCAATTGCGTTATTTTTATATTTTGTAAAATATTATTTTGGTTTTTAATTTGTATTGTTTTCATATTAGTTTTACTACATATATGTATTTCATTGTATCATTGTATATGTTCTTATTTGTATTATGTTACCACTATAATACGGACATTTGTCTATTTTGGGGTATGTAAAAAAATCCTATTCATCACCCCTGATTGGTATTAATGTATTTTTATTTTTGTTATTAATATCGTTATTTATTAAGGAAGTAATACACCTTGTTGAAGGATGTTTATTATGTTTTTGTTAGTCATGTGACAGTTTCATTTTTCATTAGAATATAACTTTATATCTTTTTTGCTGTCGAGTGTAATACAGTTCTTGTTTTCAAGGATGGTGCAGGTCTTTAAGAACTTATATATTTGTATCGTTAACCTTCCCCTTATGGGATGGTATTAATCTTCCGGTCCTGCATTAATATGTGAAACTTATCTTCACATGTTACTCATTCCCGAAATTGCTTTTTAATCCACTGTTTTTAGGAATTCTCATCAGGGTTATTTGTAATGTTATCTATCCCATTACTTCATACATGATATAAACTCGGGTTTTTACAGGGATAAGTTCGGGCTCTTCGCGGTGGATTTCAACGACCCTTCACGACCACTAACAGCAAAGGCATCAGCTAAATACTACAATTCAATCATCGCAAGTAACACAGTTGAGAGGGTCTAAATATTACTCTTTTCTACAATTAAAAATGTATTTGCATTAACGGCGACATTAGATTTTAATAACAATTCTTTAAACTTGCTTAAGATGTACGAATAGGTACACCCAAAGATATTAGAAGAACGAGATATGCTATGTTGTCCGCCGGACCGTAGGCGGAGTACTACCTAATTAGAGTACTTTGAACGGTATCGGGACGTGTACGCACAGAAATCTGTTCTATGTATTAGTGCGGATACCTTAGCGTAAGCGAAGGTGTGCAGTAGTATTGGTGAACAAAACCGGCGACACTCGGCAAAGCAATTCCACACAGTATGAACTGCTGATAGCACATCTCGTTCTTCTAATATCTTTGGGTACACCCTATCTTTTCCTGTATTAATAAAATAGTTTTTTTGTTGTTTTATAAATATTTCGATATTTTACTGAACGTTTAAAACGCCATTGGTACGAGTATTTATCAAACATCTGTAATACGTATAAGCAGATCAGCACTGTTTACCTAATCTGTACTCATAATATTTACTTATATCTACAATATTATACTTTATTTTAGTGATAAAATATATAAAGTATGAAGCATGGTGGCAATTACAGTGATTTATTTTTTATGTTACACCTCACAAGAGCCCCTGTCCGCACAGTACTTATAAATACATGGGAATTATATCGCCAACCGGTGCAATCCCACGAGTTCCATATATTACATAGAATACATGGAAGTAAAAATAAAATTATTGAAAAATAATACATAGAAACGAAAACAAAATCAAATATGAAAAAAATAATTTAAAAAATTTAAAAATAATTTTTTTTAATACTAAACTAATATTTATGAGACAACGTGTTTATGCATAGCACAAAGGATAATAAATTATTATAAGCACTAATTAGTCGCCTGTAATCAATACAAATAGAAAATATCTCCCGAGTAAAAATAAATGCCTCCGACGGGAATTGAACCGTTGCCTTTGCCGTTGTCCGGTCAAACGGTCTGGACCACTAAGCCACGTCGGCTTATTTCCAACAGGCAAAATAATTAAAAAAATATGTACAATCAACAATTACTGCATATTCTATTTTTTTCACCTGTAAACAACCGGCGGCATTTATTTTTAATCGGGAGATAATTTCAATTTGTATTGATATTTTACATGCGACTAATTATTGCTTATAATAAAATTAAAATAAGTTTTACTTTCAGACATCTATGGCATCTGGAATTGGCTCCATCAAATGGGACCCTGTCTGAAGTCCAGTGCTGCCATCGCAAGAGCGTTTCCGTTCGTGGCTAGTCGCGATATGTAGCTGGTGATCCGCTTTCTGATTAGGGGTCACAATCCGGGATCGCGCGCTTTGCACAGAATTAAGTTGATTTATCAGGTATTTTGGAGTTCCAACCTAGAGGTGGCTTCCAAATTCAATTGATGGACGTACTCGACCTCCCCGATTTTAAGGTTAAGGGCAAGTTAAGTAGAACCGGAAATGATGCTAAGGATAATAAGGAATTGAAGTAATTTTTTTTTTTATTTATGAATTTTCACCATTAAATACCTACTAGATTTATTTTTTGTGCAAATGACGATTTCGTGGTTGAAATAATGTTTGAAGTTAGCATTATTTAAAGTCCGTCAAAACCATCGGTGACGGCGAACGCGTGACGTCATACGTACCTTGATTTTGTTGGTAAGGTCAATCCCACACGAGTCTGTATGAAAAAAAGCCAATTTAAACATTCAGTAAGATTTGTAAAAAACATGAATTCTTTTTAATCATATGTAATAAAACTTATGTATCCCGAATAGGCATATGTTGACCTGTATGAATATATGTTTTTTGAAGCGATACTACTTTAAGTCAACTTCCTTCAGATCTATTCGGGCTTCCACATTACCCTCAAATACGAACTCATGTGCCATTAACATAAATATAAAATATTAAAGTACAAATTATAATGTATACAGTATAAAGTGTAAAATGTAAAGTGTATGTAATGTTAAATATACAGAAAAGTTTAAGTGTAACGAATAAATTATTAAACACAAGTACAATCAAGATAAATCTATAGTATGTATTCATTGAAGACAAAACTTTTATTAAAGAAGTTTGTTCTGCGTACAATAATTTATTTGTAGGGTTAATTTTAACTACAAGAATTTCTATAAAATTTAGATTCTTTCAATAGTTTTAGTCTCGATGATCTCCCTGTAGTACTTAGCGGAAGCCTTGGCGGTTCTGGGTCTCGATACGTTATTGAAATCCACTTCAAACAATCCAAATTTTTCCCTGTACAGAAAAAAAGTAGTGTTGAAAAAAATCTACTAAAGTAGTTCGAATCACGTAAACAAATATTTTATTTATTTATTAAATTACATTATATACATGTTTATAGCAAAAATGACAAGATAATAATATTGCAATAACTGCATAAGTATATAAAAAATAAGTACAAGTGTTATTATGAATGTAGGTGTAGGTGGATATTAGTTCCTAGTTAGGCAGATTGCCCGTTCTAAGGAACCAAATGCTGTTCAAATTGCTAATGTTTTTTTAAATTTTTTTTTATAAGTTTGAATATATAGTAATTATTTACTAAATGAGCCATTAATAGGTAACCATGTACTAGATAATAAACCATGTACTAGATAATAAACCATGTACTAGATAATTAACCATGTACTAGATGTAAATAGGTAATATGTAACGATATTAAATGTGATTTACCTAATAATTTAGTGGAACAGTAATTATGAAGTAAAATTGGCTAATCAATTTATCTAGAACCCATGCCGATGAATAGTATTACGCAACATTAATTATTATTATTAAATGAGATATGTTATTATAGCCTTCTTGTAATTATATTCCGCACAGTTGAACACATCTACTATTTCTGTGAAAGTATTGCCAACAACAAGGTACAAGCGAATCTCTAAATGACTCAGTCCTGACATTGCAATTAAAATGAATTTTCAATCGAGTACTTCTAGTTAATCAGGGCTGTCTATAATTCCATTGCTGCTGTTGGAGCCATACAAATGGATTAAACTTACGTGTATCCATCCTTCCACTCCATGTTATCCATAAGACTCCATGCAGTGTAGGCTGTTATGGTGGCCCCTTCCTCCATGGCGTCTAGCATGGCGTTCAAGTACTGCTTGTAGTAGCTTATTCTCTCCGTGTCGTTGGTTCCTCCAAGGTCCGAATAACCGTTTTCAAAAACTATTATTTCTGGATTATTATATTCATTCTTCAACCAGACTAAAACATTTTTGAATCCCCATGGAACAACCTTTGGAGAAAAGATTACAATATTTACATGGTACTGTTAGCATTATTATAGAATTTATTGACTAAGAAATGGGCAGTAGCCTATTAATAAAATATGAGTTGAATGAGTTATGATTTGACACTTGTGATTAAAATCATGTTTTGGTCAATAATTTCTATTCTAGTGAACAATTCAATATATATATAGTTTTAATCTATTAATAACATCATATTGTGAGTAGAGTTTTGTCAGCGGAAAAGAGAAATTATTTAATTATGTTTAAATTAACTTTTACCGCATGAATTTAATAAAACTCCCCTAAAAGTAATGTTGTATGCTAACATAATTGCCTAATGCATGTGTAGGTGAATACCAAAATTAAAAAATCTACTTTTATACTGTGATAAATGAATCCAAATTGCCAAAATGTGTTTATTCTCTGGGAATTATTATAATAATTTTGTATTGAATTGTATGGAAGTGAATTTTGCAATTTGTTAGAAAAAATAACTGTTTTTTAAATTTTTTAAATCTCTGAAATTTTTCGTCGTTTTTATTCAACTATTTCCATGTTTAAAATTAAAACATTGAAGTATATTTAAATATAAAAATCTGAAAGGTAATTTTATCTGGTTTCCAAATTGATATTTGTTTTTACAACATATTGGAAATGAAGAAATACATAGAACAATTATAATACCTTGGAAAACTTCCGAAATCTTTCAAGTTTATACAACAGATAAACAACCCTATTTGACTGAATAAGCAATGTAAACATCTTGTGTATCTTTCCTGGAACTAATTTATATCTGTTTCTATTTTACTTTTCAAGTAGTAAGGTTTCACATACACGGTCGTTTATCAATTAAAGAAAATTTTCACCACGTTTTCTAACAAGACCGTTAAGGTTTAAAATAAGTGAAAAATTACTGTCTACATATGATTTCGAAAAACTCGGCGTAAATCCCGGCAACGTCGGGAACATCACCTGGCTAGTAAAATAAATAATAATAAAATTTGGGGATCTGGTAGTGAGACAACGAAATATGATAATTGTGTTGTGTCAGAGCGTTTATTCTGAATCAGTAGAGTTGCGCAGTTGGGAGATGACTAAGGACAAATGACGATGACTCCAGGTGTAGACGGCGATGACGGTGATGGAGTGGTCGATGCAGTGGTCAGTGAGTCGACACCGCGTTGGTAGAGACCGGACTCGTGGATGTGATCAGCACTGGTGAAGACGTGGAGTCTTCCGGGTACTCCAGTGTGAACAAGGTAGCCGAAAGTACGATGGACCTGGTCGGCAGATTTACGGGAGATGCAGTCCGGCGTCGATGCCGCGGGGCCGAGGCGCAGACCGGCAAAGGTCTCGCAGGGTCAAGGCGCGCGAGGAGCGCTGGCCAGTGATGATAGCCGGGGTCAGGGCGTTGATGTGATCCCGAGGAGTGCATAATGATTTGTAGTCCGTGCAGAGCCGGGTGCAGGTGAGTAGGTTCTGTTCTGTATTGGCGTGGTGAAGCAACAGCGGGGCGCGACGCGGTAAACCGGCGGTCGGTCGTCAGCCGCTTCAGTAAGCAGCAAGCAGTAGCAGCGCTCGCATATGGGTCACTCGTAAAACTTATAATAAATGCCTGACTAAGTACATTTCGACGCGCCTCCCGGGTGCATCGAGAACATTTCAGACCTGTAGGTAGGAACGCCGAACGCTCGTATTGCGTCTAGAGTGTTCCCGCTGCGATCTTTCCAGAATATTCTCGTAGCATCGCTACAGTAGAAACCGAATTTAACCAGCATATTTTTTCCGAAAGTTTTTAATAGTTTTCATAAATAAACTTAGCCAACAATAGGTTTTTACATTATTAGCAATGGCATATTATTGAGAATAAATATTAGCGTGTTCTTTGGTCGGTGTGATTACATTTTATTAAAAAAAAAAAAAACAATAACGTACCTTTAACCAAATAGAAGCCGGCGATGCAGACCAGTCGTTACTTTGATACTCATAAATTCCCAAATCATCTTCAAAAGATGGACTCAGGTATTGATTGGACTGAGCTGGTGTGCTCAGTTTAGTCGTATACTGGTTCAATCCCAAGAAATCGTGTGTCCCCTTGATGTACTGTATCTCCTCAAGCGTGAAAGCGGGGAGGCGAGAGGAGCTGAAGCCCTGCTCCGCACTGCGTTGGGCTATCTTCTGCTTGAACACTGCGGGGTAGTCACCTTCGTCAGAGTAAATTGGATGGGAATACCAACCAGCCTAAAAGTAAATGTATTCATTTTCAAACTATTTTAACTTCATTATAAAAGTATCAACAGATTTTACTATCGATCTATGAACGGTATAGAATACACTCGTATGTGCCATATAATTTTGGAGGCAAAAACATTGCGGTAACACGGTTTCTTTACATTTACGATTTCTTTCTTAAGGGCTTAGTTAATTTAAGGACTTAGTTAGTTCACATATATTTATTAATTCGAAAAGTTATTTTGAATAACGAACGACTTTTTCCAAAAAGTAGTGCATATTGTGAGCTAATCCTACACCTTGGAGGCCTCGCTAAAAGCAGCGGCTTTTGTCTACCGACTTTCAAACTCATATTTTGACCGTGCTCGAGAACATCGCAAACTGCCTACAGATGATGGATTTTGTCTCTATCGTATTGACATAGGGCTTTATGGGTCGTTTCGATCCGACATTGTAAAGTTATCTATTTAACTTTGCCAGACCCCCAGATCGATGGATTTTAACCCATGAGAATGCCTTGTAATTTTAATTTAATTCCGCTTTCTGTTAACTATTCCGTGAACCACCGATCTTTTAGTTCACTTGAAGATTATATTTTTGAACAAACGATTAATTCAAAAGTAAAACGCTAAACATTGAAGATATAAAAATAAGAGCTTCTTGAAAATTCAGTTACGTGGATAATGAATGTTTGAAATGAGAAATAAAATCGCTTGCATAACGTAGACGGTACTCGCAATTTAAAATTTTAAAATAATTTTTGTCGTGTTCTCGTAAAAAATATGTCTGAAATACTTATTCAACATCGTAAAAGATAAACAAACTTGGAATTGTAAAGCATTTTCAGAAGCCTCGCGGTCGGCAGCAGAGTTAGCATTTACAGGTTCATGCCACTCAATGCTTAGAGTCATTCCGATTCTTCCTGAAATAAAAGTTAATAAAATTATTAACATTACAAGCATTGTTTTCAAATGAGGTTTTTGACAAAGTCTAGCCTTCTTGGCGGTATGCTTGATTCATCTTACCTTTTTGAGTTTTCCTATATACATCGTCATAAAGGTGATAGACTCTGGCGTGGGCCTTGATTAGTGTATGAGCACAAAGGTAGTTAGCAATACCTGGAATATAAAAATAATCTTTTTTAATTCTCTAACAAAAAATGTTCAAAGAAGCGAAGCTAGCAGTCCACAATGAAGTGAAAGCATAGGTGTGATAAAACGTGCAGATTTGCAAGAGAACGCAGGGCTGATGTAAGCATAATGAGAAAGAATAATAAAGGGATGTTTGGATGGCTTTGGCATGTAGACCGAATGAACGAAGAAAGGAGTGTAAGGAGAATATATGACGCGCATGTGAATGGTAGAAGAAGTCAGGGACGTCCAAGGAAGACACGGCATGATCAAGTGAACCAAATACTCGTTCCGTATCAAGTGTCAGAATAACAGAAGGGTATGTATGAGACGATGAACGAATGTTAATGAAGCAAAGAGTTTGTGCAAAGACCGAATTGTTTGGCGATCCTTTATCTCTGCCTACCCCTGCGGAAACGGTGTGATGGTTCAGTTAGTTATTTTTAGTTCAATAGGCCACCACAATATATTTAGAATTATTTTGAAACAGTATTTACCCGAGAAATTCAATGCAGGGGCCTTCTTGTCACTTCCATACCCTGCTTGACAGACTTCCATGGGTTCGTTGAAAGTTATCCATTCCGTCACCCTATCTCCAAAGGCATCAAAAGCGACCCGAGCGAAGTCCGTGAAGTACTCCTCCAACAGGGGGTTCGGCCATCCTCCAATATCTTGCAGTGATTGGGGAAGATCCCAGTGGTACAAGGTCACCACCGGAGTGATGTTATTCCCAATCAATAAATTGATAAGTTTATTATAGAAAGCAATTCCATCAGTGCTGATCTTGTTGCTAAAGCCAGTTGGGAGGATCCTGGACCAGGATAATGAAAAGCGGTAGAAGTTAACCCCGAGTTCTTTCAGCATCTCCACATCTCTGGCATACTGGTGGTAGGAGTCGCAAGCCACGTCTCCTGTGCTTCTGTCTTTGATGAAATTTGTTGTGTGTGCGATCCGATCCCATATGTTTTCACCCTTATCTGTGTAAATATAAAACATTCCACGTTTAAGCTGATGTTAAAAATCTTCGCATCACGTTAACTTTTATTTTTCTTCTTATTAATAGATGTTATTTTCTGTAACGGCCTAAGGATAGCCAGTATTAAGGAAAAAGCTTCACATAGTCATTCCACTGCCCCACTATAATATACTCTAGAAGCATTAAATATTTTTGTCGAAAATATTTGCAGGGAATCTCACATAAACAGTATTACATTCACCAGGCTCATGTCCTTCTTTAAATATAAAAGAATTACACTAAAAAAAAATGTATTAAGTCTACTCTTTGCCAGTCACATATGGAATATTGGATTATTGGATGGGGATTTGCCTTAAACACGCACATGAAATATCTGGATAAAACTTAAAGAAAATAATCCTAATTGGAAAATGAAGTACATATTTTGGCCGAAAAACAATAAATTCCACGCAAAAAAATCATATAATGCCCGGATGGGCATTTGGAAATTTTTTAAAAAGCTATGGAGATAAATAAGTTAACCAACAGCAAAATTAGTAAACATGAAGACGAGAAAATTATAATAGTTATGAAGACTGGATAAGAACAAAATCTCTAAGATAAACAATTTCAAAAAGTAAACACGAATAATATGAGGAAATTATAAAAATTATGAAGGCAGGATAAGTACAAAAACATGACAATTGTTTTTTAAAACAACATCAAATATTACATAAAGTTGAAGATGAGGATTTTTTTAATGATATTATTATAAATATTTTTAACAACACATCAAATCTCAAGTAATTATACTATACATGAACTTAATAATAAGTAACACGTTATAAATGCATCTAAAAATGATCATTAATAAAAAAATACATGGATTTAGAATGTAGATGATAAAGATACATAGTACAATTTTACATTCAGAATTACCTGAAACGTTCCAGGCTCCTTCTACTTGAAATGAAGCGGTGGCTGCACCGAACAGAAAACTCTCGGGAAATCTCCGGTGAGTAGCATTGTTTTGAGCCTGGGTACTAAAACATGTATGAAAACTTTAAATGGCAATTTCCTTTCAGTATTTTAATCACATTTGTTCAGTTTGCAATGTTTTCTATGTATTAAACGCGCTATATCCATTTTTTTCTATAAAAATAAATACGGTTTTAGAAACAAAATAAAATTTTCTTTCCCGTGAATGCATTTAAAATAAAAATAACTATTTCTAAATAACAAAATTTTAATATTAAAACGTGAAAGATGTTTTCAAAAACGCCAACCACATTTTTTACTCCAATCATAGAAAAATTGAGAGAACTCGAAATTTCGAAAACATATTCTTTTTGTTTGAGGAATTTGTAAAAAAACTGTACCTTCAATCTTATATCGTTCACACAATAAGAAATAAAAAATAATTTTTAAATTTAATCCGATTTTTACGATAGCGGCACGAAATATGAATTATTAATTTGGCTATTCTTAGGATTTTATTAATGGATTACAGGAGGAACACTGGAAAGAATTATTATCTCTCTTTCTAATGTCAAAAAAATTATGTATCTCCTTAATGATAGAAAATGGTAGAAAAAAAACATAAAAATACTTTTATAAAATATGGACGGCCGGTCATATATGACCCTCAAACGCTAGAGGGGTTAAGTACAGACTTACAAAATCATGTCGATTATTATCGAAAATATGTCTTACCCAACGAATAGTAGAAAAACTACTATGATGTTGTGCAAAGGTATTATCAGTGTCATTTTATGAAAAACCTGGTACAACTGCAGTGGAACGATTGAAAACTATATTTATAGGAAAGCGACGGTGAATCCTTATCAAACTCTTATCTTTTCAATTAAACTACTAACTATTTGTAAGTACATAAATGTAATTATTTACTCAAGTGGAACGTTGCAATACTTTATTCATGAAAACATTTTTGAGTGTGATATATAGAGTGCTAAGTTAGAAAAATTCGACATTATTGATGTTGTTTAGTCCAAAACATTTTTTTTTTAAATTCGGTTTTTTGTATGAAGGTTGCACCAATATCCTGAAAATCTTCACGTAAATCTTCACCGTTTAAAAAAAAAGGATTTCGGTCACTACAACATCAATAATGCCTTTATAAAAAAATATTAGTACCCAAAAAAAAAAATTTTTACTTTTTGGCACGTTCTAGAGTGGTAGACACTTTTGTTATCGCCCTGGTGAAAGACCACAATTTAGAATCGAAACATTGCTTGCTATGGCTTTAGCCGTATTTAGTGACCAGATCTGGATAACCAAGTACACCTCCTTCACTCCTCCACTTACCCCCAATTAGGGATGCCATATTCTCACTGGCTCCAGAGGCTTGCAACTCTTGTGAGGTATTTGCTGAAAAAATAATAAATTTTCCAACATTCCAAAAGTTTACAAAAGTCAATTATTTATATAAGTTTTAAATGTTTTATTTATCATTTTCATGTTTATTTTTTTACCAGCTGTTTAAACCAATCTTCATTAAAGACAATGGATAGGTACCATCGAGTATATTTATGTGTTATTCAAGAAACTCAAGTACTTTCATAAGCGGTCATGATTATTAATTATCTGACAGTAAATAATAAAAATGTCGTCGCTTGGAAAATATTTCCGAGGCTTATAATTCACAGAGATTATAATTCTCTGACGGAATCACGATGAATATTATACTTATCTTGTCCTGGCTTTGATACTAAAATACCCAAGAAGAGAATTTTTTATCAAATACCTAGAAAAAACTGCCGATTCTTATGTCCCTTTTCATTCTTAATTTTAATCCTTGCGAACCTCACGTCCAACTGCCTCACATCTGGGAAATCCTTTTGGACTGAAGACGACAGTCCGTTTCAGTCACTACACTTTCCTGAAGAGTTGCGACGAACTCGGTGACAGACCTCGAATGTGAAAAACAAGCATCATGGACCCATATATTAAACTTCCAAGGTTACTCTTCCTTGGAAGACGTGGACCTCATTAAACCTTGTTTGGTGCAGTCACAATCCAGGGGTGCAAAAGTGGAAGGTAAATCGAAAAAAAATGGATAAGAAATGTTAATACATATTGCTAATGCGTAATGATTATTATAAAAACGCCAATGTATGTAATTAATTTGCCGGTACCCACCTATTCTAAAGCCGGTAGTACAGTATTGTTTAATTTAAGATTATTTATTTAGACATATAAACTAATTAATGTGTTTTTTTAATGATTTTTTCTATTAAAAGTTTTAATTTTAATTTGTAGTAACTTTAAACTCAGTCAATTATTTATCAGTATACTTAAAAAGCAAACAATGAAAGCAAATGTACCTATACGTTTTTGGGGATCAATGGTGAGGCACGAAATGAAAGAAAGTGTTGAAGGTCACATGTGTTTATTGGTGAGTCAGTAGCCGTGACGAGGAGATGAGGTAGGACAAAAGTTGAATACTCCGGACGCTGCGGTGATGTGCTGGTCAAGCGCGGGTCAGTGAGTCGACGCCGGGCGCTGGTGACCGGGACTCGATGAAGGCCAGGCACTGGCGAAGAACGTAGGTCTTCAGGCACTCCAGTGCTGACGAGGCCGAAGGTGCGGCGGACCTTGTAGGCGGTTGAGCGGGAACGATGTAGACCAGTGAGGATGCTGCGTGTCCTCGTGGTGGTCATGGTAGCGTGGAAGAAGCGCTGGTCAGAGACACTGGAACCAGGGCGCTTGTAATCCGAGTAGCGCTGGCCGCGGACGTGGCCGAGGCGCTATGATGGTGTCCCGATGGAGTCCATGATGGTACGGGCGAAGCCGGGAATATTGTCCTTTGCGCTACTAAGATTAGCGCGGATTAACACTCGTTGATCCTTGTAGGCAGACGGCGGAATGATGACTGACTGACTCGCTGCGTCGGGCTTATTTATACTACACGGCCGATGGCGACAGTAGGTAGTAAATTGCAATTAAATCGAGGCCACTCGCTCGGACTGTGTGTTTCGGGAACCTTCGACATCGCGGCGATTATGCATAGGCCGTAGACTCGAACCTTCTGGCGAGTTCTCGTAGTATCCCAGACGGACTGCAGTATTATTGTCGCGAGTAGATACTTGAAACAGGTAGGTTGCTTTGTTTTGATTTCGGCTGCAAATACGTACCTAAGTAGCAATTAGCAAGTACGTACCTAAGTAGGTCGAGCGGTTTATTATTAATTATTCAATGGATTATTCTCGACGCTACACGTTCATTTTATTACCACCGCAAATGTTATGATAAAATTATATCTTATTTCCTATGTCTCTATAGCAAAGATAAAGAAAGGAGATAGTTTGGGGACAAAACTTGAAGTGGCCCACTCTAGGTACATTAGTAGCTTCTCATTTGGACGCTTAAGGGCACTAGAACTCACTATTACCGTACGAATATGCACGAATATTAAAAATAAATTATAATCTGGTAGTTTGTTAAATCCCTTTTTATATTGATACTATTGCAGCATATTTTGGGAGATCATTGACCAAATGACCTTCGTAGATGAGCCGCCACTGGTCACAATTGCTGTGCTCCGGAACGTACGAACCAACTCACAGGAAAACGAATTGCAAAACAAGAGTTTAATTTAGGTGATCTAATAAAAGTTGCTACAAATTTAAACTACGTATATTGTACTTGTAAGTTTGACTACACCTAGGTGTTTCAAGTGCATATTTTCTTTTAAATTTTCATGAGAGTTTCTAGAATTTTTCCTTTGCGGTACCACTGAGGTGCATATCTCAATTTAGGGTACACATTATTATATTATACTTATTATAATCTTATAAGCAGATTACCATATAAATATTATTGTGTTACGTTACCGCTCAACTAACCTGAAAAATAATTTTATAAAATAAACTTCTACATATGTGCAGGTACCTTGCTTCATCTACAGGTATAAATTTTCACATAAATACTCTAGTGAGCTAGGTAATGTAATATAAAGCGTACAACTCGTGGATCTGTGAACAGTATATCTAATTTTCGCGTATTAAAAAAATCAAATTTAAAATATCCTCAGAAGTCATAAGATTTGTGGAAGAGTCTTCAATATTTACCTAATTAAATATAAACCATACATTTTTTGTGACATTTAAAAAATTTCAAATAAGGATTTGTCCCGATTAATTTCACCATCTTAAGGACTATTTTTTAAAATTATTATTATTATAATGTTTTTTTTTTAAATAATTACCAGACAAACATTCCCGGTTTACCTGACACCATTTGAAAATCTCCTACTACCATCCCACTACCATTAAGCGGGAAATGTTGCTTGTGTTGTGAAGGACTTAGCCAGCTGAGGAATTGAACACACTACGCCTGGGTGGGACCCAAACTCGATGTTAACTCAGCCACGGACCGGTCTTTTCAAAACTTTATTCAGCCAGGCAGATAACAAAATATTGAACCGAAAAATTCTAATTAAACCTTAAAAATGATATTTCAATAAACCTTGATTTATCTGCACTAAAACTGAAACTGAAAAATTGATGATCAGCATAACTTTGGGGCTATACTTATCGCGGAGTTAATTTACAGCAGGTCTGGAACGTGTCCTATAAATATTATCAAACATACTAATATCGGTTGTCTGTGCGTGCTTTATCTAGTCCTGCATAAATTCTTGTTTACAATTTCACTTAAATTTAAGTGTCACTTTCAAAATTAGAATTATTTGTGTTGATTATTCAGACAAGCAATAAAGTACCTAACTATAATTAAAATATATTTTATTTATTTATTAAGTTAAAAGAAATTTTACAGTTCACTTTCTTAACTTAAATAAGTACATACAAGTAGTTTTCTAATTTTGTTCTGATAACTTAAGATTAAAAAGTTTCTTTTTAAATACATTTATACTCTCCGTTTTAAGGTTATCTGGAAGGAGATTGTATTTGTACACCCTCGTGGCGAATGCCTCTTTTGCCACTTTCAGTCCTTACAGTATTTGTGTACAATTTGTTATGTTGCCTAGTATAATGTTCGTGTACTTGTGACGTTTGTTTAAATGTTGTGTTTGTGTGTATAAGTCCATTTTGGATTTTGTAGATTAGGAGGCAAATGTTGTATCCGTACAATTTTCTTATTTTCAAGAGTTTCATTTCCTGATATAGTTTTTTTGTGGGAGTGTCCGGGTTATAGAGTTTTTTAATAACTTTGTTCTGTATTGTTTGTAAATCATTTAGGTATGTAATGTATGTGTTTCCCCATATTTCTATTAAATACTTTAGATGGGACTGGATTAAACTAAAGCATAAGCCTCATATATTTTATTATTATTTAAAAAATTGTAACCGATTTGTCAAAAATCAAGAGTTCATACTATCCCGTGATTTTTAAGGGTGTAATGGTTCCGGCCTTCTACATTTATACCTACGTTAAAATAATGATTATTTCTCCTGTCTGATCTACAAAATGTTGTAACATCCTGGTCATTGTCCTTCGATTTTCCTAAGCTGTTGGTGGCGCCCTTTAAAAGGACTACCTTAAGAGGAAACCCTAGCTAAGCCTTTCGATCCCCGTATGGAACATACAGTAAAAGATCTTAAGAGTTATCTTGCAATAATGCCCCTTTTTCAGCGTTGTGTTTCTTTTTTGGTTTTGAAATTCATATGAGATATGAACGGGCTATTAATGCATATATTTGTGGTAATCCTGTTTCGTTTAAATTAGAGTGAGTGATCCCCTTACCATTGAAATTTTTAAAACTTTCTTATAAGACTGCGCGTTTAACCTACTCTTGTCCCCTACAGTACGCCTAACTCTAATACAGTAGTAATCACTTGTAAATTTTTCCTTTTAAGCTCTTTCCGACCTTAAATAAATCCGAGGACATGAAATAGTTTCGTTATTGTACAAATTAGTATAGTTTAGTATTGACATGCATAGTGCGACGGTTTTCGCTATCTCAGCTCCGGGGTCGCCTCCATCTGTCTTATTACATATTAATTTTGTTACTCGACACTTAATCTTTTAAGGGGAAAGAGAGAGGGGGGGGGGGGAGAAGGGGTAAGCTATATGATCGAAATATTTTTTCAAATTACGTTGGCTCCTCCACTGACCAATACGAAAACTGTGGATGGTGATCAGAAATCAAACGCTGACTCCGACGTGGCTAGACTATACCCCATAGCTGGCAACCCATTTCATAAAGGTACCCTGACCTATCGGATCCGTTCACGTCCAAGAGAAAGCGAATTAAGTCATCACGCCATTTCCGAAATCGCTCCAACGCCCATTCCTCCGGACGAACTACTATACTGAGTCTAGATGGGGAAGGTAATTGCATCCCATATCATGATACTAACGCGAAAAGTGTGTCGTGTAGGTTTCGCCTGATGAAGCTCAAACTCCCACGTGCTGTCAGACCTACACTCCACCTCAAAAAATTCCGCCAAGGGAGCGTTCCAGTTGGCTTACATCAGCTTCCCGGTCGACACCATTGGATAATGTGATAGAGTTACGGACTTATTCCCACGTGATATCACGCCGTCACCCCTCCACGTGGATTTTCACAGACGTCCGAAGTGCCTTCATCCTATACGCCCCAACTGCTGACCATGTTCCCGTTTATTACCAGTTGGCATCACTATTTTCATTGCACTTTCGCGCCCCTTAACTCAACACGGCCCCGTCAGAGGGATTAGTCCCCCAGCGCCCCGTCGGTCCGATCCGTCCGCGTTGGCAACCCTTACCACGTGATAGCGTGAGAAAAAAATCCTTCTGACTAGTCCGTATTTGTGGGATACGGATTTGCAGCGACACTATCCGACATTAACCAACTATGAAGTTTAGTCGAGGGTTAAATTTGGGAATGAGGTAAGGCTTGAGGGTGGTAATATTGATCTTGTCGGGGAATCCTGAAAATTGACATGTTGGTTTTATGTACATATTAAAGTGGATTAGTAGTAGCTGTCAGTCGGCAGATATCAGCACCGCGCGTTCCAAGTTAATCTGGGAATTTGGTTGTATTGAATTGGAAATAAAAACACTTACCAAGCCCCTACCCGCTAAATAGCAACATCCAGGTGGGATTTTACACAACCGTTGCCATTTGGGTGGGGTGTCAGAAAATATCACTAGATTTACCCTGAGTTTATACCTAATATTTTACCTTCACCTGAGATATCCCTAATCTTATTTTCCTAATTTTGATTGTGTTACCCTCGTTATTTGCCGTAATGAATGTACTTCGATCTTCCCTCCCTAACCTCGTAATTATTGAAAAAAAATTGTTGTAACACGGCTTCGATCGAGTCTAACACGCGATAGCAAGACACTTAGGTATATAGATTTCCAATTATAAATTTAACTTTAGTCCGAGACTTCATCAAAGTGAAGCGAGAGATTTTAACACTTGCTTTCTATTTTATTCGAGAAGAAATTTTTGGGTTTATTATTTTTTGATTATTATTTTTGTTTATGATCCGTGACTTTATTTAAATCCATAACAATCGCGTTCAACTTTATTCGAGAAGGAATTTTAGGGTTTATCAATTTTAATCACAATTTATTTATAATCCGTGACTTTATTTAAATCATAGCAATCGCGTTCAATTTTATTCGAGAAGGAATTTTAGGGTTTATTAATTTTAATCACAATTCCTTTATAATCCGTGACTTTATTTAAATCATAGCAATCGCGTTCAATTTTATTCGAGAAGTAATTTTAGGGTTCATTAATTTTAATCACAATTCCTTTATAATCCGTGACTTTATTTAAATCATAGCAATCGCGTTCAATTTTATTCGAGAAGGAATTTTAGGGTTTATTAATTTTAATTACTGAATTTAAACCAATTAAGATTTTCAACCTGAATTAATTATTACGTCAATAATACTGAGTCTAACTAATTGTGCGTAGTTTCGAAATTCTTTAAGGTCCGGTTTATCATTTCTACAAACACTGAATTTAACCGTATGTTTTTGACCAGAAAAATTCTCTAAGTCCAGAACAATTACCAAGTGATATTAATACGTAGCGCGACGTGTCTTTGAACGGTTCCCGGCGATTTGTGACGAACTATCTCAAAATTCACGAAAAGACTCCCGGTTTTTTCTAAGTTCAGCCCTTTTATAATCGTGTTTCCTCATTAATCACGTTAAATATATGATATTCTAACCTTTATCGACTCGTATGTTTTTTTCTATTTAGGTCATAGTTGCATCATGCTAATTAGGCCATTCTGATCATTTCAAAAAGGTTAACACCCTGGCGTTCGTTTCATGTGACCAAATGATCAGACGTGGACTGGGAAGCGGTTCCGAATTCCCATACGGCGTTTTCTATATAACGCTCTAGTGAGAGCTGTCCTTTTGAAGTGTGAATTCCGGACCTTTTATTTTAAAATGCTATTGTGTCCGCACAATTGCTTTAATGAATGTCGTTTATGATGTGGTACGCTTTGTTTTTAACGCCTTCACGAGCTTAGCTTCGATCATCTTCACTTTGCCTCCGACAATTTAAACGGTGTACACGTCCGTTCCCCCCTCTACCTTCCAAACCAATTACTTCCGACAATTTAAACGGTGTACACGTCCGTTCTCCCCCTCTGCCTTCCAAACCAATTGATTTTGATAACTTATTTATTTCTTCGGCCAGTTTTATTCCAAGAATTATTACTGGATTTTCACGACCCCTCTCTGTAATTTTGGGTGTTACCTCGGGTGATACCCTCACACGCCCATTCTCTGTCTTCGTCTCCCAACTCATTTCACATTAATCAGAGGCCTCGAGTCCCTGTCACAACAAAACCGAATGTACTCTCCCATAATTCCTCTGCTAATCGTTAAAACATTAATTTTAATGTATTTTCGTCTTCCATAAGCCTCGTGTAAAATGTATTACTTTCGTTAATGATTATTAATGTCTAAATGATGCAAAACCATGTTCGAATTTTTTTCAAAATTAACCCGTTCGAGTGTCAGAAATCGCACACCTTTCTCCCTCTTTTAACCTCAAGTAACAGACCTGTTATCACCAAACTTCGCTCCGTCCCAGTGATGCTACGCCTCAAAAAAAAAGGTTTTGAACCCCTAAAATGTCAAGTGATTCAGCCTTGAATCCAGCTTCGTTCGTTCACCTAATCATTTGGTGGGAATATTTCCAAGGTCGATGCCATATAAATCAAAGCCTAAACACATCCCCTCTCTGTAATTTCCTTTGTCCTGTCAGAAAGTCGCGCCGCCTTTTTTCTCTGTGATCATGATTGGGCAATTCAACCCTTTCGTCGCAACCCTAAAGGAAACCTCCCACCTTTGTATGCAGTTCCCTGTAATTCATATGTGTCTGTTCCGATAGATGGCTCTACTATGACGGTTTATATCATTTACCTCGGGAAAGACCTTGGTCCATCACAAGGGTCGGCGCTAGTTTCAATAATAAAGTCGTTATCTAATGTCATTAAAATACTTCGTAAATGTTGGTTATCGGCAAAGATGCATTAATAACAATATAATTTAGGGGAAGGTTGCGGTCAATGAACCAGCGCAATGAATGGAACACTTAAAAATTCCTTTTTGAAATCCAAGATCAGGCCAAAAAGCAAGTAATATAGACTTGCTTCTCTACTCTCAGTGTTTTCGCGACTTCCATTTGTTAGTATCTGTAGAGTAATAATTTGTACCCTGAAGATGCTTGAGTAAAGCGAAACCGGTCGGTTCTAAAAATTAATAAAAACTCGAAACAAAAAACAAATATTATTTTATTTTTTTAAATATGTCAAACCACAAAGTGATTGCTTTCTACAATAATATTGAATATCTTTTATACGTAAGTAATATTTCTCTTCAGAACAATGTCAAAACACTTAACCGATTAGCTGGATAAACCCGATATTTACCGTCAATATCTTTGTGTACGTATTATTGAATTGGACAGGTGAGCAGTGGCAGTTCGTGGTCCTTTTCATCAAAGGTTCAGAATATCAAGAGAAATTATTTTATTTGTATACTTATTTCTTCAAAATTTACGGATATCCCTAATTTTTTATCCCTTTTATTATTTTTTTTTACTGTAAACAACACAACATTTCGACATTGTACAATATTAGATATAACTAACAAGACTATCTGCGTCAAAATCATTAAATGCAACTGCTTTTTGTCGAAAGTAAAAGTAGAGTAAACGCCACACAATATTGCATTACTAGCTGCTTAAGATAATTAAAACAAAATCTGTTTTACTAGTGAATTTAGAAATGCTGTTAAGGCGATGCACTACGTTGTGTAATATTTTAAATCTAGCCGCAATCAATAACACCCCTTACGTAGATGGCGATAAGGTTTAAATTCTCGCTTAACACCATCCGCCTGTTTTGATTTATGCAAGAAAAAAACATGGCTAAAAAGTGACTTTTATTTTATTTTGTGGATGTTCAGGCATAAATATTTATTTTTTTTTTGATCATTTTATAGATAACTTAATTTGCCACATTGTACAATAAAATCATAACCGAAAATGGGTTCGTAAGTAGGAGATTTTGACCTTTAAAGCAGTTTTCAACATTTTTTTCTGGGCTTATAAAAAGACTCATCTAAAAAATACTCGATTATTTCGAAGGCCAAGATGTATTCTACTCGCAGTATTTAATTAAAGTATCTGAAACATTTCTAGGCAACCAAATTTTCAAACCAAAAACACATGATTTTGCATTACTACGTATGGCATCGCCTTAAAAGCAAACGGTTGGAGAAACGCATGCAAAAGAAAATAAAAATAAGAATTTACCATAAAATAATAAAGAAAAATAACATTTAGCTTGCATCGACTAGGGACTAGGGGGTACCGAGAAACCGAAGTAATGTTGCGGGGGCTTAGTTTTTGTAATACCGGGTTCTGCCGGTAGAACCGTATTCAGCTACTTTTCCTGAGTCAGTATGCTAGGTCGTCCTTTCGGCTGGCGTGAATTATTTGTGACTTTTGTATGATCGTCGTTTTCTGGATGGCTGATTTTGATGGTTGCGTTAATAATTACATAGTTAATCGAATAAAATTCAGTGCAGGAAATTTTTATAATATTTAAACATTTTTTTTTTCAATTTTTTTTAAATTATCCCCACACAAGAGACCATGAGGAAAATATTTTTCCTCAGAGCCTATGTCATCTTTGGGGATGCTGTGATGAGGGTCTATTTAAGGAAAGAAAGGATAGGAAGTTCTGGGAAAGAAAAGGGTATGAGGGGTGTGTAAGGGGTCAGCGTGTCCAGGAATGACGTATGAATCCATCCATCCCACTGCGATGCAAGGCGATGGATCGAGAGAGTCCGGCCAAAGACGTCAAAAAGTGTCTCCCTCAATCGGCCCCACCCGCAGTAGGTAGGCAGGTGCATCCGCCGTCAGGACCTGGATAAACCTCACCTTCATGAACCCGGGCACCCCTGCTACGTCATCAAACGTAGCGAACCACTTGGAGCGACTTATGTCAGAGATGTTGGTTATCCAATAAATTGTTGCCGGGATGGCGGTACTCATACCCGCCTTCCAAATTGTCTTAATTGTCAAAATTGGGAATAGGTACTTAAAATGCTTAAAAAATATATATAATGAAGGCATTGAGATATTTATGGGGATCAACAAACTAGATCCGCTATGCACGCCACTGAATTCAGGACCTATGGCCTACATAGTAACACCAGGGGAAGGCAGACAGTAGCTCGCGGGCCGCAGTCTTTGCATTGGCATTTCACCTCCACTGAGATTTATTTTATTTTACGCCTAGAGGGTTTTTACTTATATACATAAAGGCAGTACAATTTAACACGAGAAAGAAATATACATACACACATTGTTGCGGCGTGAATGGACTGTAATTGCGATATTTTATGAATATGTTTGATTTGACTTACCAATATCTCCAAGCTGTCGGCACCTTCCACTTTGCTCTGCGGTAATCACCGGTAGGGTAATTGTTAGTATTGGAAGAGAGGTCAGGAAAAGGAATGGTGATATTGGGTTTTGCGAAATGGTCAATGCGTTAAAAATTGCTATTTTTATGCACTTCGTCACGGCGATCTTTTGCGGTATAACATTTGCTGTTTTCGGCGCGGCGCGGTGGTGTAAAAACTCAAGATAGGTTATAGCCCAGTCAATGAAGGGAAAAAAAGACCCAATGTCGGAACTAATTCCCCGGAAGCTGAATTTTTCACAAGTGTTTATCTCTTTTAGATTTTCATCATTATTAACCTCCTCCATATCTTTTTTTCACGTAACTAAATCTTGATACATATTTTCTATTTGTCTTAATTTCCCATCAATATTCGGTATTCTTCTCTAATTACGTGGACAAGAGACGCTGCTGTTAAAGTGTAGGCTCTGTTTGCCCGAGAATATTCATGTCCCTGGAGCATGTGGGTTACTGTTGAGTACGCGTAAACTGATTCCCATAAATTTCCCACATACCTTTATTTAAATAATAAGTTACAAACAATCATACAACATAATATCACTGTTTAGCCAGACCAGGGCGGTTGGTGGATAATGAAAGCGCTTCATTGGGTAGGGGAAAATATATATATTCCCCCCCCTCCCCACCGAACTAAAACTGGTAAATAACAATAAAAATCTTCAACGTTAGATGAAATTGTTATAAAAATAAAGCAAACACATGACTTAATCATTACTTTCCTTAGGTTTTTGTAATTTCTCGCTGCGCCGCGAACCGCTGCGCGTTCGAGCCGCCGCGCGTCGTGCTCCTTATTAACAGCCTACGTGCGTTATTATAAATTAAAACCCATCATTATATACATTATTTTATAGCTAAAAATATTGTCTACAAGTTTTGTTGATTATTTTTTTTCGTTAACAGGCTCAGAAAAAAGTTATGTGCAAATATATTCTGAAATACTATTTTAAAAACTTATATTTTTCCTTTACTAATAAATTGTAGAGATTGTATAGCTTTTGTCGCATAAATGAAAGAATACAATTTTTTAGAGTAACTAATTAGAAACTAGACAAAAAATAAATAATTTGATTTAATAAAACCATTAAGGAGATATTAGCGTTTTCCAAAAGGCTTTAAAAAATATATTCAAGAGGGGATGGGGAAGGAAGCACAAGGGGGAAAGTCGGGGACTTTTGTAAAAATCCATGTCTAAAGGTTTTCTAACATCTGTGAAAAATTCAGCTTCCGGGGAATTAGTTCCGACACAAAACCTTCATTGACTGGGCTATTATGCGGAAAGCGGTAGATCGGTTGTACCTTGCGGCGCGGTAATTTAAACACAACTGACTGATGTAGGTAAAGGCGCGGGACGCGGGCGGGAAACTACCGAACCAAATACTATATGCAACAATTATAACTGGCCCGAGCATACATAAATGAATTAAAAATAAATGCAATAAAAATTTTAATTTAAAGATCAGTGAAAAATAAAAATCAAAATCTAAAGTACCGTGATCAGAGAATCACAACATTATTGTTACGGTATTGGTTCAGTATTGGTTTCGCATAGTACGAAACCGTTGTACTGGGGAATTAGCTAGTTGCAGGAGTTCGGAACTGTCTGATTTGTATATTGATATTTTATATAAGTTAATTTTAATGATGAAAGAACAATTTTTTTTTATAACTAAATAGTAATACAGATCATGATGGTTTATAATACTTCTATGAATCATACATTTAATTTCTAAGATTTAGGTAGAGATATATTAAGTAAATTTGCCGATGTAGTTGATAAATTTAACAAAAAACTTTGTAGGCAGCCACTACGCGCGCATTTAGTAGCCATAATATTATTTTTCTATATGGTATCCCCAGCGTGCTACTTATCGCTGAGCGGAGCAATCGCCGATCTCCATTCGCTGTTGGAGACTGGTTCGGTGTGGCGGCTCGCGTACGTGGCTCGCCTACATTTCTTCTGATATTAACGTCGTGTTTGTAATATTGCGAATAAGTGTAATAAACGATAGATTCTGTGAAATACAATCTTCTTTATTGTAATTGACACGACACCCCTATAGTATGCGAAACGGCGAGGTAAGCGTCGACCTTTGCATCCTATAACTTTTTAAGTTAGATCTTGTATCGTGGATAAATGATTTGATTATTTCAGGTTTATATTGTATCAGTGACATGTTGCATACATCTATGTGCGAATACATATTTCCCAAGTTTTGAATTCTGTGTTGTGGTATATTGAACTGCGTCCTGGTCGTAGTATTACCACAATAAAACGGTATTACTGACCTAGTGTTTCTGGCTGGCACAATCAAATTTATGAGCGCCAATAATTCAGGGCTGTCAATTGTATAATGCAAGATTTTCAATAGAAATACTAGATAGAAAAAAGTTCTTCTGTCACTCAAAGTTAATAAATTAGATAACCGTAATAGATAAATGTAGTTTATTTGTTCTTTCGGTATTTTTAGTTTATAATGGAGATGCCGAACGAACTTTGACTCGAAGAGCACCAGTGTTGCCTACTCAATTCTTTTAGACTTGGATTTAGATCCTAATCTAGGACATTAGCTCAAAATGGTTTAACCTTCTTGGCCCCTTTATCGGATATTCTAGCTCTTTTTTTGTATAGAACTCATTCCCGTAAAATAATAATTTGATAAAATAATAGTGATTAGTATTTTTGTTTTTAACTGTTTCCAGACTTTTCCACACCCTCCCCCTTGTCACCACCGACCCCTGGTCAAGACTGCTGAAGCAACGAAAGCGTTGCGTTTGTGCCTGCAAAGTTCAAGGGAGTACGATGACTTTTCAGCCGCAGTGGTGGCAAAAATGGATTCCAACTACATAAAACCCGATCATTGTAAAACGTTTAATAAACACTCTCTTCACCAAACAGACACGTTTTCATTTTTGTACTCATCAAAAATCTCAGTACAAAAAAAATTAAGACAAACCTTTTCAGAATACGCAAAAACCAGACAAGTTCATGTGTATTTGAATTGCTTCAATTAGCATGTCAATATAAACGGAAATTGTTGCTTTTGAAATGATGGACATAAACCAGTTATGAATCGAATTTTTTAATTTTATTTTGCCTATTAGGTTGTACAACCTGTCAGACACTCAGCGCAGAGGTGTGGTACGAGTTATGAGTAATAAACGTAATAATGGATATGTTAACACAGTTGGAAAAGGCGGTCAAAGGCATTATTGTACTATATTACTTTAGGTAGGTACTACCAGATTGTTTTCCCACATTGATAAAAACACAATACAACAAAAGAAGGCTGAACAATGGACACTGAACAGATAACACCCAGAAGTGTGTCCATACATTTTTTAACGAAAACTAATGCCGCAAATTTAGATAATTTCGACTCCTTGATCGAAGACACACTAATGTACAGATACAGATATGTGCAGATAATACAGATGCAACAGCCCTGTGAAGAGAATGCATTCTGTATAAACTTATAAACTGCAAGCCTATGAATCCACTGTACACAAGCACAGTGGAATTTCATAACACAACAATGCTTATAGACAACTGACCGGTCGGTGGCCGAGTTGACATCGCGCTTGGGTCCCACTCGGGCGTAGTGTGTTCAATTCCTCGGCTGGCTAAGTCCTCCATCACAACACAAGCAACATTTTCAGCTTACTATGGTGGTAGTAGGAGATTTTCAAATATTGTCAGGTTATTCGTAACCCGGGAATGTTTGTCTTTATTTAAAAAAAAAAAAAAAAAAAACTAGTGGACCCGCAATAATGTCTTCTTTTACCATTCACCAGTATATATCACAATGTTAATTTTGAAAAAACTACATTGTAACGATTTTAATTCGACTCCGTAACTCATTCCGGTGCAAAGATATTGCGTTAAGTATTCCTCGGGCCTCCCTGACTTCTTCTACCATTCAAACCACTCTCTAAACACCCCTGACACTAATCAGAACAATCTTTGAAATTATCAGCGATATCGGTGATGCTGGGTCGATGCTTTCGGTATGCTACAATGATAAAATTGCCTAAATGCTCTAACAAAAGTCACAATCAGTTGGTTAAACGCCACAATACAAAAAATGAATTCGTCAATAAAATCTCTAAGTTGAAAGTCGAAAGTCGAAAGTGGAAAGTTGAAAGTCGAAATCATTGTACAATGTAAAATTCCACCGGTATTCATAAAGGAATGCGCTCAGTTTATAGCAGCTCCACTTCAACACATATTCAATCTGTCACTTCAAACTGGAATATATCCTGATCCTTGGAAACTTAATCACTTGACACCTGTATTTAAATCAGGTGATAAAAATTGTGTTTTAAATTATAGACCAATTTGCATACTGTCTACCATCCCGAAAATGTTTGAAAGTATTGTCTTAGATAAAATTGCTGTTAAGTTTAGGCATATTATTACTCCAGAACAGCATGGTTTTGTGACCGGTCGGTCTACTACAACCAATCTTCTATTGTATGAACACTATATCTGTGAAGCTTTCACGTCTCATGCACAAGTAGATTCAATATATACTGACTTTTCAAAAGCCTTTGATAAAGTAAATATTAATATCCTTCTCGCGAAACTGCAAGCCCTTGGTATAAATGGATCATTCCTAAAATGGTTGAATAGTTACCTCTGTAACCGCGAACTGATGGTAAAATTAAAAAATAAAGTCTCATATAAATTTAAAGTAACATCGGGAGTTCCTCAAGGGTCTCATCTGGGCCCACTTCTCTTCGTATTGTTTATAAATGATCTATCTTTATGCTTCGAAAATGTCAAATTCATTCTATTTGCAGATGACCTAAAGCTTTTTAAGATTATAAAATGTTTAAATGATGCACTTATCCTTCAGCATAATATAGATAGACTTGCTAGCTGGTGTGAAATAAACAAATTATTCCTAAACGTAAAAAAGTGTTTCCACATGTGTTTTTACCGTTCACTGACTCCAATAACCATATCGTATTCAATTAACAATAATGAAATTGCATTAGTACCATTTATCAAAGACCTTGGTGTTACTTTTGACAGAAAACTTACCTTTGATCGTCACTGTGAAACAATTTCCAATAAGGCCTTGCAAATTCTAGGTTTTGTAATGCGTAACACAAGGAGTTTTCAAAACATTGAGTCAATTAAATTACTCTACTGCTCTCTTGTGAGATCGCACCTAGAATATGCATCTCCTGTATGGTCTCCGATTTATACCTGTAACTTACACCGCTTGGAGAAAGTACAAAGAAAATTTCTTCGATATGTTCAATTCAAATTGAGACAGCCTGTAATTGATATCTGCTACAATACTTTAATGTCTGGTCTAAATCTACCACTTCTTTCTACCCGGCGAACTATTAATGACATTCTTATACTTTTTAAATTACTGAACAATCTCATAGACTGCCCTCAAATGTTAAGTGTTATAAATTTTCGTGTCCCTGTTAAATCAACTCGACTCCACCACCTTTTCCACAGTGACAATCATAGCACTAACTATTTGTATCATTCACCGTTGGCGCGTTTTGCACTGCCAACACGTATACAGACCTTTTTGATATTTTCAAAACCTCACCGTCTTGCATCAAGGCAAAAATACTTGGTTGTGAATGTAACTGATATGTTTGTGAAATGTTAAATGTCTGTTTCTACTGCATCATACTGACATGTTCTTCTTTATGTGTAACATATGTATGGTGTTCTTATACATATACATTCCACATATATACATATATGTGAAATGTATATGTATAGTCATATATACATTGCACATATGTACATATGTGTGAAATGTGTATGTATAATCATATATACATTCCACATATATACATATATGTGAAATGTATATGTATAGCATCGTACAGAATATAGAATGTATATATGTGAAATGTATATGTATAGCATCTATATAAACTGCTTGCTTCAGATGTCTTATAGTGTTGGCTAACGGATGTATTATTTTAATAAAAAATGTTACTTTTAATTGTCAAGTCTCTGTCAGCCCTGAATTGTTGAAGCTACTTTGCCATAGTGCCATAGCCAAGTGAAGATAAATTTGATTGTAACAATAAACTCACTACTATTTGCGCTGTTATAATATTTAGCTAGATTATATCTGTTGGCAAGTCACCTTTTCTGTATATTTTATCCTGTTTAAATGAAGTACTTTCTATTATTGTAGCATTCTATGCCTTAAGAAAATTTCAGCTGTATCACATTCAATGTCGTTTTGTATACATATTGTTGTGTTCTTAAATGTAATACTAATATTCGCTTATGTACCACTGTGTACTTATAATCTATGTATCACATTATTGTAAAAGCCTTTTATGGCGTTTAATAAATAATAAATAAAATAAAATAAATATTATATCATAATTTCTTACCTGATTTATAGTGTTGATTTCTTTCCTTCTTTTCTTATTTTTAAATACCTTCATCTATTTCAATTTCGACGTTGTTTCCGTGAATTAATGAACCCATACCTTCAAATTGGAAATTAACCCATCATTTTGGTGGCAATAACACATACATATACACGCATTTCTCTGAAATTTTATGACATTACAGCAGTTAATATACGAAACAATAGTCGGTCCTTGACAATCGGGAATCGGCTCAGTTGTTAGCGTGGTTGACTTGAGAAGGAAGGAAGATTCAATCTTCAGTAAAACCAATATATTTTTTTAGTTTAGTTTGAAAGCAATCGATAATAATATAAGTGTAATATTAAAAAATATTAATATAAATTTTTAACCTCACTAGGCCAACCTGTGTTGATTATTACATTGCAAAGCACAACCCCTGCATGAAGCCCAGAATAAAATCATTATTGTTATATTGCAAAGCACAACCCCTGCATGTAGCCCAGAATAAAAGCATTATTATTACATTGCAAAGCACAATCCCTGCATGTAGCCAAGAATAAAAGCATTATTATTACATTGCAAAGCACAATTCCTGCATGTAGCCCAGAATAAAAGCATTATTATTACATTGAAAAGCACATCCCCTGCATTTAGCCCAGAATAAAAGCATTATTATTACATTGCAAAGCACAATCCTTGCATGTAGTCCAGAATAAAAGTATTATTATTACATTGCAAAGCACAACCCCTGCATGTAGCCTAAAGCATTATTATTTGAATAATTACCCGCTCAAGAAATAATTTCGGTATTTGAAAATGTTTCACCATTATTAGGAAAACTTAACATTACTTCGGGCACACAGACACACCCACAATATACTTCTATAGGTTTATTTCTTCAGTGGTTTAACCTAATAACAAATAAGACAATGCAATAAAACTCACTTACTCCTCTTGAATCATTGTGTCGGTGGATTAGTGAAGTTGTGGTAGTGATAAAAAAGAAACATAAAAAATAGAGATGCTTACAATCTGGTCGATACTGAGTGTTTTTTTGTCAGGGTAAGTTCTTTTACGCCATCTACAATGCTTTTAGATAATTCGTAAAATTTTTGTCTAAGTTTGTATCCATGTATTATAAATCTAAGCTTTTTTTCAATTTATGTTGTATTAATTATATTGTAATTTGTCAATTTTGGAGGCCGGAATAGCTGACGCCGCCCTATGAATCATTTATTAGGTAATCAACACATCTTCCATAGATACACGGAGAAAAATGAGTATTGATGATTTATTAAAATCCTATAAAAAACGGGATTGCAGGCCTTGTCCTTGTTGATTCATTATATAACGGAACACGTGTTCACACACCCGCATTTGACCTGATAATAACCAATGACGAAATGCGAAAAAAAAAATTTTTTTTCGCGTCTTATTTTTTTTAATGATTGTTTTTTACATGTTTTATTTTTTCAGTGCATTGTTTATTACAGTCATAGACAATTTATCGACCACCATGTTAGGCCCGTGTTGTGGTGGTCGATTATGTATAGGACTTTAAAAATATATATTTAAAGAATATATTAAATTAGAAATATAGTAGAATATTTTAAAAATATGTAAAGTATAAAATATAAAAGAAAAAAAGGAGTATATAATATAAAAGAGTATAAGAAGTATATTATTTATAAAAAATATTTCAAAGTAAGTCCTGCTAAGTAAGCTAATAAGGAAAAATAAGCTGATCATATTTTATATGTGCGAGTTCCAACTCCAGTGTTTATGTAAAGTACATAGTAATTTGAAAGAATGTATCAAAAGTATGAAATAAAGTTGAATTAAAAAAGAGTAAAAATCTATAGACTATAAAACATAATAAAGTGTAAAGAATTTATAAGAAGTACGTAATTTAAAAAAAATAAAATAAAAATTAGCAGAATAGAAAAACATGATATACTGTTTATATTTTATATTTGTGAGTTACAGTGTAAATCATTTGATAAAGGCTTGTAATTCCGTTTTTGAACGAATTACGAATAATTTGAAGAGAGTCTTAATAAATTAGCAAAATTTAATATCAGTAAGTTTTCTACGTACAGGTCATCCCAAGTGGTTCGCTACGTTTGGGAGAGGCCGGTTGAGGGAGACCCTTTGAACTCTCCAGCCGGACTCTATCGACCAAAACAACGCCTTGTATCGCAGAGGGAGTATAGTATTCTCAAATATGACGTAGGCCCTTATAACATAAATGATTTAAAAGCGTCTTTGTTCTTTGAAAAGCATTTTTATGAAAAATGAGTCCAATAAGATTATTGAAAATTCATTAAAAAAATCAGTATATTTTAATAAAATTATAAGTCGCTAATCTGGGGAATTTCTGTGTCGAGATGTACAGCAACAAAATAATAGTAGATAATAAAAAATACATTTGAATAAAATATTGAAAATAAAAACTAACTAAATTATTAAAAAAAATATACATTACAGTTTGTTCGAGGAACGAACAAGGGTTGGGATAGCCGTATTTTAAAGGGCTATTCCACACAGATAAAGCATGGATAAAGCCTATGGCTTATGACAGGCGAATGCGATAACACAACTTGTAAGGTTAATTCACAGTCAGCTTACCGGGTGGCGAACGAAATCTGCATCTCGAGAATCATCTGTCAGCACTGGAACGGTGATCGTTGTACGGCTCACGGCATTCCGTGATTATAGTTGATGTGTGTGAATTTAAACTGTACAGTTCAAATTCTGACCATACTATTCGTCAGCACACAGCCTGTCAAAAGCCAATCGGCGTGACAGAACACAGTTATTTAAACTAAAATTACAGCTGGGCAATACGTTTAAAGTTTGCAACAATAATATTAAATAAGTTTTACCAAGTAACACAGTTATCGTTATAAACACAATCTTAGCTAAAATATTGAAAAAAAAAAAAAAAAATACAAAGCATAAATTTTTTTAGAAGATTTTTATGATTAATTCCGTTAATTGTTTTAGTGCACATGCGCAGAGCAATGAATCACATCGCACGTTTCCTGACGGTTTTCTGTTTGGAAGTGCCACAGCTTCCTACCAAGTAGAAGGCGGCTGGAATGCTTCAGGTAACGAAGGTATTACAGAATTCACCGTTTATGGCAAAGCCTTGAATAGAAAGTAAATGTTTATTTTATTTTTAGATAAAGGGGAAAGTATTTGGGACCGGTACTGTCATACAACAAACCACATCAATAATGGAAGCACGGGAGACATATCTTGCGATTCCTACCACCAGTATGCCAGAGATGTGGAGTTGTTGAAAGAACTCGGGGTGAACTTTTATCGTTTCTCCTTATCCTGGTCTAGAATTCTTCCTACAGGGCTTGAAAACAAGATCAGCCCTGACGGAATCGCCTACTACAACAGACTGATTGATCTATTGGTCGAGAACGACATCTCACCGGCGGTGACCTTGTACCACTGGGACCTTCCACAACCTTTACAAGATCTTGGAGGATGGCCGAATCCCTGGATGGTAAAATACTTTACGGACTACGCCAGAGTAGCCTTCAGTGCTTTTGGAGATAGGGTGACGGATTGGCTAACATTCAATGAACCTATTGACGTGTGCGACGGGGGGTACGGAAGTAATGCAAAAGCCCCAGGTGTACAGTCTCCAGGCAAGTATTCTTGACTGAGCGTCCTGTTTTAACTCAACCGTTTGCATTTTATCTGTGTGTAAATTTCTAAAATCTGCTGCCTTATCTGCCTTATTTTGACCGAGTACCCTATAATATTAACAATACGTCCAACTCCAGTGAAATGTGGCAATTTCAACAACTCTAGCCGTTAGAAGGAGCCAGTGTAGCATGTTGACTTTGATATTTCTTTCAATAGCGGCAAATTGAATTTATTTAGTATTTGGCGGCGGTGTTTTGCACTTTCTAATTTGTGTTATGCAATTTTGATAAAAAAATATAAAATATCTTTAATAAAGTGGGTTCCGTGGTTCAGTTTAGGAACAAACAGTAAAACCACTCCCAAGCCGTTTTTTAAGATGCCAAAAAACGTTGATCTTTTGGTAATTGATTTCATTAAATCCTAGCAAATAAAACGATCTTGATTATGTAAAACTTAGATTAAACTATGAAAATTCTATTATAATTTTTTTAAGGTTAATGTATGCAAAGCTGTGTTAGTTCCATGGAGCATTCTCTGTTCAAGTTGATGTTATAATGATTGTCAATGTTGATGTTCAAAACTCATTTTTGTATTTTTTATGTTATACCTCACAAGAGCGCCCCTGTCTGTACGGTGTAAAGGCAGGGGAGCTATGTCGCTACCAGGTTGGGCGGCCTTGTGGGGCAGGTTAAGGTAGGGGCTGTAGGAAAGGATTTTTTAATGCGGGTCTTGAAGAGGCCCGGATTACATGAAGGAGGAAAAACAGAATTTTGTATGTATTTTAAAATAACGAATATAACATATTTATTTACATATAAAATATTAACAAATTAAAATTTTATTCAGATAATTAAATATATTGATCAGATATGACTTAAAATTTTCACTGCCAAAAGTATATTGTGATTTGTTTTTGGGGTACTATGGCATTGCAATGCTGTCCGAAACGTTGGCTAAAGAAGGAGGTAGCACAAAACGGCATAATACCCCAAAAACAAATCACTATAAATATATTGATAACTTTTTGAAAAATTTCTCGCAATTATATAAGTATTTTATTACCTTTCTAAACATTCAAAGACAGAGTTAAGCCCCGCATTCCGAATTTATACAGAGTTATCTTTCAATGCAACTAAATCATTTGTTTCTATTTAAAACGAGTCGTGCTTTATTAAATATTTTCACCATTTTTGCTTAATTATTATCGTTTTTTTATATTAGCGCCAGTGTTGCCAACTCAACTAATTCAAAATATACTAAAGTGATGGGAAAAATATGCCAGAAATATGCTAAATTCCTTTAAAAAATGCCAAAAAAAGCCAACATAAATTTAACTTAGTATTTGTTGAGAAATAGAGTGATGGGAAAAATATGCCAGAAAAATGATAAATTACTTTAAAAAATGCCAAAAAAAGCTAACATAAATTTAACTATAATAAAATCAGTGAAATAAAATATCAATATCTTCATCTTCTTCTTCTTCATTAACAGCAGCTGATGTGGAAGGCTGAGAGACGGAGTCGTAACTTTCTTTGGTCCCAATGCAGCGTAGTACTTCGTCTGGAACAGTGTAAGAATAACAGCACTTTCCTGCTCTCTTTAGGCCAAATCTCACGTACAAAATGGCATTCAGGGTTCTCACCGCCAAACATTCATTTGGCTAAATACACGTTCAATGTCCGCATTTGAATGCGGCAATGTTAAAATAAACATTGCAAACTAACATAAATCACCGAAGGGGTTATTATTAGCTGCATCTTTATATTGCATGACTTCATTCCAAAACTCTACAGTGGAAGTCAAGGATTCCCATTTAATGTGAACTATATTTCTCCATTGAGACACCAGTTTTTTAATCGATATCATTTTTGTTAGTTAAAAAAATGGTTTTTATTATTTTCATGTTTCTGTAAAAATAAGCCAAATAAATATGCTATATGCTAAAAGCATAATAGTTATGCTAAACATGGAGTAATTATGCCAAATTTAGCATATAATATGCTAACTTGGCAACACTGATTAGCGCGCTTCCTCTAACATTGGTATTTACATATATCCTTTTCAAACCATCTTTGGAAGCTTACTACGCAGCCTTCGGCTTAATACAAAAGCAGGAACGTCATACGTGGGATATCTAAATATTAAAAAAAATTCTATAGTTTACTAACGAAAAAAGTTGGAGGTATTATTAATATAATAGGGTATTTGCTTTGAATGAGCTTTTCAATATTATGGAACCTACCTACTAAAGTTCGAAAAAAGAATTGCCCTTAAAATAGTGATTTTTCTTTGGACAAATTTAAAAATAAATTCCTTGATTAAAATTTAAAAAATTATGCATAAAATATTACGTGGTTCATAATTAAGAAGGTACCTACTTACAAATCTCATCATTCAAAATTTTAGTTTTGTTTTATTAAATAAGAGGAAATTGGCAACATATTTTTATGTCTATTGTTGTCCGAATTACTAGTAATAGTTTGTTCCGGAGGAGGAATAACTCCAATCGAAAATTTGAACCGAAATATTGTGACGTCATATGTTTGCCTAACTATATCCACCAATGAAAAACTCGGAAAATCTATGGAATAAACTTTCAAAGTTTTTCATTGGTGTATAGTATAGTAAGTAGGCTCCGAATGAGAATTTTACTGTCTATATATTGGCATATCTATGGTTTTATAGGTCCAATTTCTTTCATACAAAAAGCCCGAAGTTATCAATCTATAGAAGTTGATTTATGGTTTGTTCATGAACTCACCCGTGGAGAGAGCCACGTACTTCCTAAATGTAGTTGATCAAAATATCTATATGTTTTTCAGTTTCTACAACGCTCTCACAAAGTTTTTTGTCACTGAAAATACATTATATAAAGGGTACAATTATAACTATCTAGACCCTAATATGTAATGTTATAAAAAATTGATTAAAATAAATAAATGAATATATTTAAACTATTATTTTGGTACAAGGTTTTCATGCTATATATTATTTTTTTTTTGTAAATTTCTAGGTATTGGTGAATATTTGTGCGGACATACAATTCTCAAGGCTCACGCCAGTGTCTACCATTTATACAACGACACGTACAAGTCCACACAGAAAGGTGATCTTAAAAGAGCGAAAAAATCTGTCCAGCACAATATATTTAATACTATCCATCAATAACATATATGATTTTTGGCATGCATTCGCAGGAAGAGTCGGGTTTACCATGGACATCAACTGGCATGAGCCAGAAAACGCAAGCTCACCTGCAGATCTGGAAGCTTCTGAACGTGCTTTACAATTCATAGTAATAAGTTTTTTAAATGTTGTACTTCTAACTAATTTATTTCTCTTCAGAAGACACCTGGGATTCAGCTTTGGTCTAAAAAATCTCCAATAAGTCTGCCTTCGTTTATACACGGTATCCTGAAACTCGTAGTACCTACACGCGGGAAACTGGTGAATCTACAACACACAGAGAGCACCAAATAAACTTGTTGATTTGAACATTTCACGGGTCTGCATTTCGACGCATTTTAAAATACATTAAATAGTTGATATTAATCCCTTAGCGACTAAAAAATGCAACTTTGCACTTGATTGACTCGAAAACGAATGTTTAAAACAAAAAAAGTTATGCCACAACTCCGAGTGTGATGTAGGTGCTTGTACTATGAGTTTCCGGACACGTTGTATGAACATATCAACGGTCATCAATCTGTAAGTCTCGCTATATGCCATATTCCGACGTGAGAGTGGAGAATTTGACGCCATTGATGATATTTCAAAACTTGAGCGTTGGTCATTTTTGTCACAGCGTTCTTGCTTAGAATTCCGTCTTTTCAACTCTTGATGTAAATTTGATAAACAAGTATTTTATTAAGGACGGCTTGTTTCACAGAATTCAAAAATTCATCAGTTCTGTGAAAGTTCCATTCAAGTTCTGTTATTATTTCAGTTTTGTGAATGAATTTTTCAAAAATGATGCGATAACAAACTTTCAAAGAAATTTAAAAACAACTTTAAATTTGATGGATTATTCAAATTCTGTCCTAACTCTTGATGTGCCCACGCAAATTTTTCACCGTGCGACATCTGATTATATTATAGAAAAACTAAAAACGGTTTTACTATGATTTTTTTTTATCTATTTATAAAAAAATGTATATTATCATCATATACCACGATTTTTAAACGTATCCTTAACCCCTGAAACTATTTTTTTCGCTTTTGGGAACACCTCATATTGGTCTAATTTAAAGTCGCAAAAGTAAGTTGACAGAAACGTTTGTACAACATTTGTCTGTTAAAATGTTTGTGTTTATATATTTTTCTTAATCAGTAATTTTAGTTGCAAAAATGAAAGATGAGCTAGTCAAAATATTTTTTTATGTTTGAATTTGAAAGCGTATGTCATCACCTTTCTAAATCAGTTTTTAGTTTTCGGATACGTTCAGAAATATTCCATTTGTTTGGATTTTATTGCAAAGCGGAAATCACTCGACCTTCTGACATAATATGACAATGGGGTTAATGATACGTTGGCGTTTAAGAGATTTAAGGTTTTGCAGTCAGGATTCAGGACTCAAGTGAACTGGATCAATGATCAATCATTGTAATCATTTCCAGGCGGGATGGTTCGGTCACCCGATATACTCCAAAGAAGGCGACTACCCTGCTGTGTTTAAGGACAGAATAGCTAACCGCAGTTTGTGTCAGGGCTTCAGGACTTCTCGCCTCCCCGCTTTCACTCCAGATGAGGTGCAGTACATAAAGGGCACACACGACTTTTTAGGACTAAACCACTACACCTCCACGATAACGAGGGCTAATAAGGACGATCGTCCATCTCCCAACCCATCTTTATGGAATGATTTGGGGGTTATTGAATACCAAAGGAAGGAGTGGCCGACGGCTCCAGGCACCTCCTGGTTGAAGGTATCTTCATTTATTAACTTGTAAATCACACTGTAGCCAGCAATTTATTAAAATATGTAATAGTGCAAACCCGCCATAAAATTTTCTCTTAAAGTATTAGATTCTATTTATAGATTATTCATCGTATTCACGTTTATTTTCAGTTTATGATTAATTTTTTTATTTTTTTTTATTTAACAATTTTTTTATATAAGATAATGTGTCCTTACTGGGGTACCCCGTTCTTATTTGTATAGTTTGAGTTTACTATTTGAAACTCTATCTAAATCCTCTAAATTCGGAACCTATAAATAGTGACTACGTATCGGATAAGAGTTTTTTTTATTTTTATTTTATTTTTATAGTGAATACCTCACAAGAGTCCCAACTGCTCCCGTCTGGAGCCAGTGAGACTATGGCATCCCCAATTGGGGGATGTTGTGAGGCTGAAGGTAAGCGGGGAAGGGAAAGAGGAAGTTTTATACCCATTGCGAGGATATGTTTGTTTATTTATAAATATACCCGTTATCCTATGGATAAGCTTTCAGGAGAATGGTGAAATATCTCTTTAAGTAGGTACCTGATTTATCGCTTATCTGAATTATTCTTCACACAAAAGGTTCCAATTTTGTAAATGATACTTAAATTTAAAAGAATTTTGAGTTCATTGAACGTGAATAATTTCACGCAAGAATAACGTACACCACAGATAACTGAATTTAGATGATAAATATATTTTGATGATAAATATATTCCCCTTATACACATGTTGGTACAAACGATTTTGGCAGATCACACTTTGTAATCATCAAAATGATAACATGATGACAACTTGATACCCGCTTTTTACGCCTGGGGAAAGTGTCATAGGTCGGACTGTGATTGCTAAAATCAGTGTTCAAGTTTCTTTCTTACGAGATGATTTCAAACTTCTTGATGTTGCGTTATAGGTCGTTCCATGGGGATTAAGAAAGGTGCTTCTGTGGTTGAACAAGGAATATAATAATCCAGAAATAGTAATTTTTGAGAATGGCTATTCAGACCTCGGGGGAACTAACGATACGGGTAGAATAGACTACTATAAGCACTACCTGAACGCCATGCTTGACGCCATGGAAGAAGGAGTCAGAGTGTCAGGCTACACCTCATGGAGTCTCATGGATAACTTTGAATGGTTGCAGGGATACTCGTAAGTATATTCTAATTACAAATAGAGGAGCTAGAAGCAATAACAACTTATGATGATAATTATAGTCTTGAGTAAAACGCGTTAAAATTTTGTTGAAATTTGTAGTATTCACTAGTCTCAAAATTTTTTTCACGGTGATGTAAAATTTTATTGTTGTAACTTAAATATCTTGCCTATGCAGGCAAGATATTTGCCTATGGGACAAAATATTGATTCACCATATATCTGACTCAGGATATAAAAATTAACTGGAACATGAACATAACACTAGATTCACAAAGAATGAATGTATGCTTGTTCCAAAATACAAAAATAAATACGGACAGCGAACCCTAGAATATAACGTGCCCAAAATGTTCAACATGTTGCCAAGTGACATCAAACATTATAAATTCCAGATTTATGCTGAAAACATGGCTCATAAGTAGAAATACTTATGAGCCATGTTTACTATCAATCAATAGTTGTTATTTATTAGCGTGTAGACTTACTGTTATTTTAGACTGTGTGTCAATAATAATAATATATCTGAAAGATTATAAGTAATAATAATTATAAATATTTACATTGTAATTGAACATGTACATCCTGTTGAATAATCGCTTAATTGTGGTTTAACGGGAAAATTAAAAGATCAATAAATTATCATTTTTTTTAAATGTAGTGTAACTACTGTTAAAACTTTTGCACGTAGCTGCGTTTGTATAAAACCTAAAGAAGTAACATTTACACAGCAGGTAAAAAAGGAATTGAAGATACCAAAAAGGCGATGAAAGCAAAATCTTGTGCGCTTTTAAGTTCTTATTGCATCCAGCTCTCAGATCGTAGAATATTCCAGCTCCTAAATTAAGGTACGGCCACACCGGGTCCATGTATGCAATATGTGCATTCATTTTTCCCAGACTAACGTGCAAACTTGTTCTTCGCACGTAATTTTGAATCGCAGTATAGCGACAATCGATGGGTTTAACGTTATAAATCACTTCGTAGGATCTTACTAAATCTATTAGTCGTTTATCTTCCATTGTAATAACAAAACAAGCAACAAATGTCAAACAAACATAAGATTTCCGTCAAATCAAGTCTTTGGAAGGCCTTCCACCAATGTCATCTTTCTTTACAGTCTAATCGGCGTTGCGTGGGAAGCGTAGGATTACGTTGCGTGTGACAAGAGTATTTCTGAATCATCTATTTTCGTAGATAATATATGGACTGTAAGTTGTTCACAAGTTGCGTACATTGCGTACGTAGGCCCAGTGCGTTCTTACCTTAAATCCTACATTAGTAATTTTAACTGTATATATTCCCTCCAATGCCTATACTTCCTAATTAATAATAAGACATTAATAAAATTACATGGTAGAATCTTTAAACCTAAGTCGGAATTTTTTCAATGAATTTAGTCTGATGAATTTCTGTCCAATTATGTAACTGTTCTTCGATAATTCAATATTTGTTCAATGTGACATGGAGTATTAAAACTATATTGAATGTTAATTACCTTCCATGTGTGACTTTTTGTAATATATCCTTTTGAATATGTCTGCTGTATTAATTTTTTCATTTGTTTTGAATATTTGCCTTTTTTGCATCATTAATGAAAAAATATAAATTGTTGCAGGGCTAAATTTGGACTTTACGAAGTAGATTTTAACAGTCCTTCGAGGACTAGAACCGCCAAAGCTTCAGCCAAATTCTACAATAAGATCATCGGGACCAGACAAATAGAAAAAGTGAAATAAATGCTGCGAAATAATATCGTATCTCTCTACAGTCATAATCCATATTGTGATACATATTAACTCCAGCCTACCACACATACCATGGATACAACTATGGGTACAAACAAAGGCACAACTCCAACCAGCCACTTACTATATATGGGGTACAGCGTTCTTTGTCCTCTATGAAACACTGTACACGGCCACCGAATTCAGGAACTAAACATTTATATTGATTGCATCCCAAAAATATATATATATATATATCCACTGATTGTTTCATGATCTCTCGTAAATACGTTTCTGTGTACACAGAAACGTATTTACGAGAGATCATGAAACAATCAGTGGATAGATGTTTCAAAGGTATAGAAGGTAGAATCTAAAATATCATACATTTAGGATAGTCTCTATTGGTGAATTTATATGTGTATGTTGTCCTTGCCAGTCGTCACTGAGAAAGATTTTTTTGTTTCGTTTATATACTACTGATAACAAGGAGGGTTTTAATACTCTCATATAAATAAGTTTATATATTTTTTCGAAAAGTTTCCCCTGTGTTTCATTATATTACAATAAAATGATGTACAAGTATTTAAAGGTAACGTATAATTGCCATATTCATGTATATATATTTATCGCAGTATAGCTCAGCCACAAGTTGACAGGTCATCAATCATAATTTCTGATTTTGGAGGCGCGTCCGTACCTACCCAGGCGTGATCCATCGTAGACATTCTGAATTGACTTGACTTGAATTGACCTTGATGGTGATGTTGACCTATATATTACTGTGACACCTATGACGACACAAGGGCTTTAATTGAGAAGGCGAGCCTGGTGACCTACTACATGGTTTGATTCACCAATTACGGACTTCTGGGCATTACGATAACGGTCAAAACAAGTGGAAAGTCCAAAGTCACTGTATTTGAAAGATACAGTTCAAATTAGCTGAACTAACGTAGTAAGAGAGAGCTTTGCATAAATAAACTATGTAGAATATTTTTAAAGCCACTTGTGGGGTTCTACAAGGATCACACCTGAGGGCAATTTTTTTCATTATTAATAAACGACACGGTGATTATATTTAACAATGTACAATTTCTACTATTCGCTGACGATTTTCAAATATATAAAACAATACGCAATAAAGACGATTGCTATAACACAGATTTTTAACGGTGACTACTTGGATCAAAATGACGCGATTTCTTAAGTAGGTATGCATGTTAGTTAAAGACAGAAATATTGATAAAGGAGTTGTCGGAGGTCAGAGGGTCGAATGCAAGAAATAGGCACTTCATTCAGGCTTAATATAGTTGTCCAAAACAAGTAATTGCCCGAAGAAGCAAAAGTTAGCAGTCCACAATACACTTCTGATACAAATACTGGTGTATGCGTTAGGGACTAGACATGAATTAGGCAGAGGATATATATTGAAACATATCTGGCTTTCACCATTGAAGTAATAATCATGTATTGTTTCATAGTGCTTTCACACAAACGAAGTATTGAATAGCGTAAGTCTAAACTTAAACTTTAGGGTACACAGTTTACACTGTGCAAAATGGTTCCCTACAGAGCATCGGACCATCCCAACATCTGGTGCAGTCACAGGTCACAGCCGTTATGCACTTTATATGATGTACAAAATGGGCATGAGTGTCGTTGAATTGTGTGAATGTGGATATATTCAAACAACAGAACACATCTTAGAAGAATGCCTTTGTCATCAGTTCCCCAGAGGCACATCTGTGCTTGACCAGGTGACTCCCGATACATCTAATGGCTAAATAATCTCAGTATCCCACTTTGACTTCCATCAACTAATCCCAACGATACGAAAAAGAGAAGGCAGAGAATGAACGCAGAATGATGGCTGTAGAATGAGATCTTGGAGACGCACGTGTGATCCAGCCATTATGGTTGAATTACAAATGAGATTGGTATGGAATTAATAAAAAGCCATAGTAATCATTTATAAGATCAACAAAGTAACGTTTAGATAGTTTAGGGCAGTGGCAGTGGTGCACACCCTTTTTGGCCGTAGGGCAACTTATCAACCTGCAAACTACTATACGATATGATTTAAGATTTTCACAGCAAAAATTATTATTGTGAATAGTTTTTGGGTAATTATGCCATGTTCAAATTCCCCCTTCTTTGGCCATCCTGTAAAGGTTATACTCCGATGTAATGGTGAGATATTCAGGATCAAAGTAGAGGAATCAATACGGCAGAGCAGAGATCTTAAACTCATGATTGTGGGATTATTTTTCTGTCAAGTAGGTAGGAAATGAGAAATAAAAGAGGATGATCTTTATCGAAACTATAATGTATAATCAAAGGAAAACAACATGGGAGTTCAAAGTATACCAATGTAACATAAAGAATATAAAGTATACACATACCAGATGGACTCCTGAACAAACTATGCTAACTAAACGTGGCCGAGTATCGAAGGAAAACAACGGATGGCGAACGAAAACTTGATTCTGGTAGAGGGGAACAGACCCGTGGCGGGACCTCGGATCTACCGGGGACGGCGTGGAATCCAGGGAAGCCAGGTCATCCTTCACTTAGGGGAGAAAGGGCGCAACACCTTCAAAGAGCGTCTGTAGAATCTTCATCCGAGTAGCACGTGGAATCCAATCAGTCTCCAAGTCTTACAGACTTCCGAAGAACCGACAAGCAATCCGTGACTTCGCGACGCGGGGTTAAACAGGCATAATATTTTAGCCACAACTAGGACCAATCTCTTTACAATTTCAAGTCCGAAACACAAAATCCACAAATCTGAGCACCGGCCATCACCGAAAAAAGTGGGGTTCACATAACCTCCACTAAAAAGAAAAACCAACACGAACTATTCGTGTTAGGAAAAACACCCCGCGCCCTTTTAAAATATAAAAACAACTTCTATACACATGATTTACTCAGATTAAAACACGTTGATCGTGAGTGACTAATTCCGCGTGCAGCTAGCCCAAGCTGACCGGGAGGAAGCGCCCATAAACAAAAACTCCTTCACTTGCCCAAAAAATATTGCCAAACCTAAAAAAAAACACCATAGACAAAATAACCCAAATAGGCAAGAACTGCACCAGTCACATATTATTTATGTGACGATCCATCATCATCTGCCCTGATGAAGGACCATGTAACGCTGTCCGAAATGTTGTCTAAAGAAGGAGGAAGTGATATGATATTACTGATAAAAAATATTGCTGATTTATTAAGAATCTCGTCAAATTATTCGTTATACGGTTAGAAACGGGATTGCGGGACCTTAATAAATGAATTCATAGGTTTCCCAATAAACTTTCAGCAAAATACCAATGTATTATCACGATGTCGGAATACGTGTTCATAAAAATCCAAACGCAGGTGTACGAACATGTGTTCTGATATTATTACGAATTTGCAACGGCCTGCAATCCCGTTTTTAACCTGATTACCAATAATTCTTAATGAATTAACAATACTAATTTTTCTCCGTGTAATTACTCAAAAAAAAATCACGATAACCTTCAATATGTTAGCATACCTACATTTTGACACGGTTAACTTTGCAGTCGGCGGCGACGCCAGCGTAGATTTTCTTGTGAATAACCTACAAACGTCCCAATTGTCTATAGCCAGTTTGTATATACGTAGGTAGTATAAATTTTACTAAATGTGTTACTTTTCTAAAATATAGCATTTCACGATAACTCTGCTAGAACTGATGTCATATAAATTTTAAGAAAATCTGTGTAAGTCAGGGTTTTTCAAATTCAATTTGGTCGGTAACCTTTTTGTATTTTGTATATCACAGAAAAGAAGCACCAGCGGTTTTTTTTCTATCTTCAAGGTTAAACCAATAAATGCTGTCAATTTTTACCCATTTTACCTTTTTAACATCATGAAAAGAAATACAATTACCTACATCAAAATGACAATTAAACACACCTTTAAAAAGTGGTATGGAGTTACATAGGTAACTATTTAACCTAGTTTTTGTTTCATCACTTTTCATGACTTTATATCACTTTTGGTAGGTGTGTTGAACTGTCATTTTGATGAGATACCCGGTCACCATTCAGAACTAATTATTTTTGCTTTGTGTAGATTTTAATATTTTAAAATGAAATCGAACACAAACCAAAAACAACAAAAAAAACTCCAACAAAAAAAAACCATGTAAAAGATACCTTTATGTTCTAATCCTTATCATTATGTGTATATATGTACCTACCTAGTACTTTTAAATTAGAATGCTACCCAAGCAGCAGTTAAGCTTATGTTTAATTGGATATTTTATTTTATTTTATTTCTTCTCTTTGTTATTCATATTTATACAAAATATGTTAGTAGGCTAAGGCACCAGTTAAAAGTACATATACCTATTATTTCATTATTATTTTAATACTATACTTATCAAACAACTTATCAAAATGTTAATACTCATCCTAATTTGACTGTCCTAAAACGGGAATCCTCCTAGTTGGGCAGTCAAAACATTTCTTAAGTAATGTATAATCTTTTTTAAATAAAAAAATAAAAAATAGGATATAAATTTTCTAAAAAATATTTATCGTCTATTTAGTAACACACAATTTTTGTATATATATATACATATATCTACATATATATATATATATATATATATATATCTTTTATGAAAGACAAACATTCCCGGGTTGGGAATAACCTGACAATATTTGAAAATGTTGCTTGTGTTATGTGATGGAGTACGTAGCCAGCCGAGGAATTGAACAACGCAACGAAGTTGGGACCCAAACGCAATGTCAACTTAGCCACCGTCTGTAAGAAAAATAATATTCATCATGATTTAAAAATTTACATACAAATATAAAGGTTTTTTTTAATAAAATCTTATCTCTTTTTATCTCGTTTATTCTTCATATTGTGACGTTTAATTTAATTAGTGATGACGTTGTGATGCTGATAAATTGTACTAAGGTCATTTTTTGCGTCACGCGCAGGAAATGCCATAGATAATAATAATTTACATATCCGTGTAATAACCACAATTTTTTGTTATTTTTTATTTTTCTCATTTTTATTGACTTTACGTCAAAACACCACCACGAATTTCAAAATAATAACTGATAGTGGTTTATAACCATTTTTCCGAATGTTCTTAGGCTGCCAAAGTTAAAGTATGTATTATTAAATACCATGCTGCCGGACCCGTGAAAAGTCGTTGTAAATCTGAAGAAAAAGGGTTTGTCTTTGAAAACGTCAATTTCATTTGAATGAAATAAATTTATAAAAATTAACAGACAATATTAATTAATTAATACCAAAATTGTACTGTTCGCACAGACCCGTGAAAATCGTTAAATTTGATATAAATTACAAATATTTTTTAAAATAAAAGTTTTAAAAAACATTAATGTACAAAAAAAAATAGATAAAATTCCACAGTTAAGAATCAAACTCCGTTATATTATTTGGAAGGCAACTATACTGAACGTAATCCTATGTATAAACAGGGCAAATTCCGCAAGCCGAGCCGATAATTATGGGAAAGGAACGCAGCAACCGCAAACAGCGCGAAACGAAATTTATCTTTTTAAATTTTTTCATTACAACACTAACTATTATAAGAACAGCGGCATAAATTCATTAGGTACATACATATGTACTTTATCACTTAATGTGAACACTTTATAATAGAATTTTAATAATACCAAAAAGATAGTCATGCAAAGCTGCAATAATGCAGCTTGTATGCATATTCCACAATTTTTATTTAATATAATAAACATAATACACCATTTTGTTGATAAATTTAGTCAAAGTAGCAATTTAATTTAAATTAGCAATAAATGTTTAACTGGGACACATTCCGCTCAAGGGCCGCTGCTATTTCACCACTGGTTTTCAATAAAGATTAATAACTTAAGCAAAATAAAGCGAAATTAATTGAAATCTCGTACGCAAGCAAGCTGTAGTGTTATATATTTTTAGTTTATTATATTACTAGTACCTACATTTATTGCCTACCAAATTGAACCACCTGTTAAAATGCAACGATGTGCAATAGCGGATCGAAGTTTTGATGTCATTGGTAATTACGGGCATTAATTACATGTTATTTAACACATCTAGTTATTATATTGGCGAGTGTTGAAGATTTAGAGTGAAAGGGCCGCGCCGCAGTTCATCTTTCAATTGATGCACGCCGGTTCAACGTTGGTCCGGTAAAGCCGGCCTTGAGCCTGGTTTAAGTCCGATATTGTTGAATATCGTCCATAAAGCCATAATAGTTATACGTATTTAAATATGTAAGTACCACTGGGAGTCCGTGACTTTTCAAGGAGCTAGAGTGGTAAGATTGAAAAATACGGCTTTAATGATGTTTTTGTAGCTGAAAATATATATTTAAAAAACACAAAAATTAAAATTTTGTATGACTCATAAAAAAAATTAAGTTGTAACATCAACATTGTATGCAACTGTATTTCTCAACCTTACCACTCTAGCCCACTGAAAATTGGTACACGGGGAAAACTTACTGATATGAAAATTAATAAATTGGTAATTTATTAAAATTCTGGTCAAATCATTCGTATTCCCGTTAAAACGGGACTGCAGGCCTTTAACGAATGAATTGACAGATATCCTAACAAACTATCAGTAAAACACGAATACGAAGACGTCTGAAGACATATTCATAAAAAAGTGTAATATTTTCGCATTTTGTCATTAAATTTATCAGGACAAGCGCAGCTGCATGAACACGTGTTCCGATGTATTCTGAATGTACTAATATTTTATTAGGAAGAGGCCTGCCAGCACCAAATGTCTAGAAGCAATAGCTCGTTGGATGTCTTCAAACAAACTGAAGCTGAATCCATCTAAGACTGAGTTTCTCTGGGCGGCCACAAACAAACGTAAACATTTAATAGACGATTTACCTATTTCTATTTCCGGCAGCGATATCCCAAAAACAACAGTCAAACTTCTCGGTGTCAATTTAGATTCGGACTTTTCGTTATAAGTCAAATAAATAGGACTGTAAGCACCGGATTCATTCACCTTAGACAACTCAAGTCTGTCCGAAAAAACTTTCCTACAGAAGCAACAAAACTACTTATCAACTCTTACGTAGTTTCACGTCTCGATTACTGCAACGTCATTTATCCGACAGCCTTCCAAAATATCAAATTGACAAACTTCAATCACTGTTTAATGCAGCAGCACGGCTCATAACCGGGGTTTCTAAACGCACATTTCAGAAAACCTTCGTAACCTTCACTGGGCTCAAGTTCCCTGAAAGAATCCAGTACAAATTATGCTGGATGGTGTTTAAATCCATCAATGAAATAGCCCTACCCTACATCTCTGAACTATGCGTCCCGGAAAACACTGGTCTGCGGCAGTCAACTCTTAGATCAGCAACATCATCAGCTGTAGGCAGACTGATGGAACCTAAGCGCCAGCCAAATACTATGTTTGGTGATCGCGCTTTCAGAACATCAGGGCCGAAGGCTTGGAATAAACTTCCTCAGGAACTAAGATCCATAACAAGTCCAACAGAATTCAGGTCTCAAACTTACCTTTTTAAGCTATCATATGATTAAATTAAATATACCATTCCTGAGAGAAAGTTAATTAATTAAGTGTCTCTATATATAGATAGTAATAATATAGTAGATCATTGTAGAAATGTATTATATATTTGTACAGTGCCATTGAGGTGATTTTGCACAAAAACGGCGCATTACAAATCATCCAAATATTATTATTATCACATTTTTAACAGGATCGTAATAAATCAGCTACACTAATTTTTCTCCGTGTTGGTACTCATAACAGGATTAAGAATATATGGAAAGATTTTTATGAATTGATGAGGAAATTATTCACTTTTTTACAAACAAATTACAGACAAATAGAAACTTTGATAAACTCATGTAGTAAAGATTACAAAAACCTTGCAAGTAATGGATTCATGCATAGTAAGCAATTGAAATCAGCATGCCCCAAATCCCCTGTAGACACCTATCAATATCACTTGAGACGATATAATACCCTAAAATAAAGCCATAATCTTAACAACGTAAGTGAAGCAGCCGTGCACAGAAATATGCGACGCGTGACCCTGGTGTATTGGACAGACCCGTGGTAGAATTTTACCTATCAAATCTCTAAAATAAAGTGAGAATCTTAACAGAATCTTAACGACAGCCCGGCGTAATGGACGGACCTACTGTCGACTTTGCCCTAGCAGGCCTAGAAAATCGATCTTTCCGTGGGGTTACTAAAATCTCAAATGTTTCTAAAGGGATCACTCGAGAGTATTACTCGGGTTATCTCGAGAGTATTTCCTCCTGGGGTAAAAATAATCTCGTCGAATTTAATGTTTCAAAGACCCAATCCTGTCTGATTACGTCTAAAAGGGATCCAAATGATAATCTAGTCTCCTTCAACGGAAGCAATCTTCCGAACAGGCCTTCCATTGATATGCTTGGTGTAACTATAAGTGACCAGCTCAGGTACGGGGGCTCCATAGAGTAAAGTTGGCCTCTCAGAAGCTGGGCGTACTGTACAGGGCCCGCAGATACTTTAATAATACACAACTGCTGACCCTGTACAAATCGCAAGTGCGCCCTACTGTCGAATTTGGCAGCCATCTCTGGTCCGGAGCCCCTAAATACCTGAAAAAAACCCTTGACTCTGTGCAAAAACGGGCGGTCCGTTTGATAGATTCCCCAATCTTAACGAACGGACTGCAATCTTTAGAGCACAGGCGTCAGGTAGGTATGCTGTCCTTGTTCTATCGGTATTACAATGGAAGATGCTCTGAGGAACTAGCGTTATTAATCCCTTCGGCACCGGTGCGTAGTCGGGATACACGCCAAACGCGCGCCCAACATTTGTACACAGTTGACATTTGTCACATGAGAACGGGTCGCTTCTACGATTCGTTCTTAAGTTCAACAGCTCGGCTGTGGAACGAACTGCCGGCCTCTGTGTTTCCTCCCTCCTACAACATGGGACTCTTCAAGACCCATGTTCACTCCTTCCTCTCCACAAAAAGACCCTCCACACATCATCCCCAAAGATGACATAGGCCCTGAGGGAAATTATTTTCTTCGGGGCCTCCTGTGTGGAGTTAATATATAAAAAAAAAAAAAAAACTCGGTCAGTTATTAATTCAATGTCTAGAAAAATGAAATTGGCTCTTATTTTATAGTTGAAAAACGTTTTATAAAATATTCAAACCGTTTGTAATGGTAAGGTCCTGTTTTTATTTTTTTTAAATAACTTACATCGCACACTGGGGCCAAATACCAGAAGTTGATACAATAAACAAAAAAAAAAAATTCAATAGTACGATGTCGCTTCATTTGTTTCGAGGTACCTCGATAGTTGTAGCATTATTATATAGTAGGTAGAAACCTTTGACCATACCCTTCTACCTGTGACACCGCTCAGTACAGAGCGAACACTCGTGCAGATAATACGCCGTTTACAAGTGCCAGCATAAACCTCAAGTTCAAGTATTTATTTCGGAAGACACCTATTATGAATCCCAAAAGTGAGTATGGAACCATCATGTTCAGGTATTTATCTTATTTTTTCACATTATATTTTGAACATTATTAATTATTTTAATAGATAAAATTGTTTATCAAATATATACAAAAATTTAGTCGTGATTTTTAAAAAATTGATATTCTTTTAGAGATTAGTTGAGCTCCGGGCACCTCCGGGCTATCATTCAAACACTTTTAGGACCGGTAACTATTGTTATTTACGAATCACTTTTAAAATCTTGCACATATGTACACTTTTTTAAGTAATGAATTATTTTAATGTGATCGGGAGCTATAATTAAAATGAACAGTTTTTTTAAAAACTCGGGATCAGACAATTTAATATCATGTTAGTTACAAAACCTGTCAGAATAGAGATTTATTTCAAAATAATCGTTACCGACATTCAATTTCCATTTTTTGGACGTAAGGTGGTAAAGTGTAACTCAAAGATAAAACTTCATGGTCTCCCTTCCTAAAACTGTTTATACCACATATCTGGTCATAATAGAACAAAGATAGAACGCGTTTTCTGAGAGAAAGAGTCGTGTCAGTTGGTGACAGATATAGCACAATGCAATTCAGCGGTTTTTTATGCTTCGTGACAAATACAGCACTACGTGAACCGAGCGGAGAAATTATTCATTTTCTTTTTTTCACACAGGTGTGAATTCTGATACCTTATTCATGACAAGACGACAATTATTCACAATAATGAAGAACTCTGGATACCTACACATTCCAGATCAGCTAAATTCGCTGCAAAAGGAAATGGAGTTGAGGACAGGATGCATCGGTGATCCCAGAAAACATATTTCGAGAAGGATAAATCGCTTCCAATCGGAACACTATTCACGATGGGTGCAGCGCACCGGATTGAAGTAAGATTTCTGGAGAAAAATAAAACATTGCTGGATTCATCAATTTATTTTCCGAATCTTACAATAAAACGCGGTGGTCCCGGTCGCCCGAAAATTACCTTTGATCAGAGTACAAAACGAATGAAACGACAAAAGACTCTGGATTTGAGAAAGTCTACTCCTCTAACTGAATTAGTTTATGCCACACATATGGAACTTAGAACTACAGGACAGACAGAGGCGTCTATAGCTATCACTGATATTTTATCGGATTCATCAAGTCCCAGTAAAAGTAGCTTATAGAAAGTCTCTTGAAACAGTTACTATGTCAGGAGAGGATGCTGTAGCACTCGTAGTGGAAGCGGGATTATCTCGACATCAATACAATGTAATAACATCAAATGCTCCAAAACTATACCCGTCTTATAAAATTCGACAGGCCGCAAAAAGGAATGTTACCCAGTACCCAGCAAAAATCAATGTTAGTGATATTTCAGTTCATGATGATTTGCAGACAATACTCAATCGTTTGGTCTTCGCTCAGGGCAATGTAATACGTACACTCAATTCTAAGGAATTATAAAATATGTTTTCAATTTGTTGTTTTTGTTATCAGATCCTCTGCGAGCAAAAGGAAGAGGCCAAAAAAAAAAGTTGACCACACTCCCCCTAGAAGCGGTAGAACTGTTAATGGCTCCATCATTACATCCGACAGGTGAAAATTATTCAAGTACTCAGGATGATGATGATGATAGTGACGATTACGATTATTATGATGATCGTGATGATGGTAGTGTTGATGATGGTGATGATGATAATGATTTTGACTCAATCATGTCGGATAAAGAGAATTGTTTTTTTTTGTTTTGTTATTTATTTATTTAAATCGTGAATATAAAATATGTATATAATAAAGTTTACATATATTATGTATTTAAAATTTTTGTTTTTTTATAACCCTCCTTTCCACATTCAAATTTTCTCTTAAAAACGTCCCTGTGAATAAAGGGCGTTTTTCATCACTCTTGCCCCAGTGTGCATCGTTTAGACTCTAATAACGGTGGTTTGCTCGACGCTCACATTTGAATCATTTCTGATGAACGCATTATTCAAATTTCAAATGTTTCTGGAGGGAACCCCTACTGATTTTTTAACCGGTTATGTTTTTTTTAAATCAATGGTTGTTAAGTTATTGGGTGTTAAGGGACGTATTTGATTTCTATTTGAATTTTTGGTATTGGACAGCTAGGACCACACTCGCATATTTTAACCTGTGATTCCTGGCATTATTTGGAGAAAAAAATACAAATGAAATTGTGGTTTCCAGTGACTTTTTTGATGTGTTTTTTTTTTTTAAATTAAAAATATTCTTTCATTCACAATTTAAATTAAAAAAAAAACAACTTCAATACGTCGTCACAGCCGAGTAACAGCCCAAACCATCACATCGACCCTATATTTTTAGTTGAAAAAAAAGTCAAAAGTGTCACCGGAGACCTAAATTTCATTCGCATATTTTATTCCAAATAATGTCAGAAATCACTGGTTAAAGTAAGTCAAGTACGTCCCTTAACAACCTGCATATATTTTTTTTACTTTGTAAAGCCGGGTAGTTACTAGTAATTGTAGCTTGTGAACCAATCGGCACTTAATAATTGTGTACTGTTTAGCATGTTATTTAATACGTTCGAAGTAGAAGTAGGCCTACGTGTGGGTCTAGCGTCAGTCAAAGTTAAGTACACGGTCGAGCCCATCGATAGCGTCACAAATGTGTTTTTGTTTTGTTTTGTGTTACGCAAAGAGTTGAAGGGGTTAAACGCGGTACATAACATGCTAGCTGTACAAGATGAGGTGCAATTGGATAGTAGGTCATTTTAAAATATTCTGGACGCGATAATGCGTATCTTAAAAAAAATCCACATGCGAACTTTCGTGATAAAATATCACGCGTTTCTTTAACCTATGGAAAAATTTAGTGGAGACCTTTTGATTTGTAATAAGTAATTTTGTCTTTGGTCCCAACATGTACTTAAGAAATTTTATCGTTTAACCGTTTTAAATGTAGAAATTACTGAGGACGGGTTGTTTCGGAGAATTCTAAAAAATCATAAAAAATTTAACGTTCATTTGCGAGTTCTGCGAAAGTCGTATCCGAGTTCTGTTATTATATAATTATGGGCTAATTGCTTGAAAGAACTGAATTAATAACAGAACTTTAAAATTTATTGATGAAATCTTTCACAGAACTTGAAAATTGACTTTAAAATTTGAAGAATTGTTAAAAATCTCCGAAACCACCCGTCCTAAAACTCACAAAATAATTACAGTCGATTGTAAAGAACCAATGCAGATTCATTATGTACCTATTGTAAAGTAGATTTTTTCTGTCTGAAAATATTTAAAACAGCTTCACAATTCCGACAACATGTGTGAATATAACTAGAAACCAACTAATTTGACACTTTGGTTCACAAATGAAATTTTGGCCTCCGGTGACTTTATATGTTTTTTTTTCCACAAAAACATAGAAAATCAGTAGGAATTGGACAGCTAAAGTCGATATGAGGGGTTGGGTGGGTACTTGCCTGAGTGAACAGTGTCAACGTGTGGAAGAATTTTGTTAAAAACTGTTTTACGAAAAAAACATAAAAAAGCCAACCGGAGACAATAATTTCATGTACAATTTTTACACCAAATATTGTCAGGAATCACTGGATAAAGTGAGACAAGTACTTCTCTTAACACCCTGCATATCTTCCTAATTGAAATCTTTTTATTGTAGTATCTATACTCTTTGATTTTTCACCATGGAACATTATCATGTCAATATTTCCAATAATTGTGTTTAATTATCGATAACATGTAAAATTTCCATATCGTAACTAGGGTTAACCGTAATATTTTAAATACATAATTATCTACACTCTGTTTCTCTTCACTACACAAGCTTTGCATAAAATAGATATATTTGAATTATATAAATGTATGTAAATATGTATATAAATACAAATGTTAATGTTCGTTTGTTCAAATCCTTAAATCTCCGAAAGGTCTTCACCGATTGCTTTGAAATTTGACACAACGTTGCATTCGAATACGCGTGTGTTTTTATATAGCATTATTATGTAGATATCTCCTGTGACAGGTAAAAACATGTTTTCTTAAAACAGCGCCATCTGTTGGAAAAACATGTTTTTTTTAAACAGCGCCATTTGTTGGACGTGAAAGCAGAACGCGCTATTGTTTATCTGTTTGCACCGACAAACTGAGCCATAGCAACGCGTGGCAGGGAATAGTTAGTAATAAATACAAAATAAACCATAATTTCCATTGACGGAAAGTGGAAGTACAGGGTTTTCCAATAAGAGGTGTTATTTTGAATAGCCCGTTATTTCGGTAGATGTTACTTTTGAAGCTGTCATTTTTTGACATTTGACAAGTAGAAACTACGTCACAATAAAAATGGAACGATACACGCTTCAACAACGCATTGAAATTATTAAAATTCACTTGAGTGAATCAAATGCAAATCATCTTGAGTGATGAGGCCCATTTCCACCTCGGTGGCTTCTCCAACAAGCAAAATTGTCGCATCTGGGGCTCGGAAAACCCAAGAGTTATTGTTGAAAAGCCCCGGATTGAATTGGATGGTATTGATCTGCACAACGTTTACTTTCGACAAGACGGCGCTACGTGCCACACAAGCAACAAAACCATTGATCTTTTACGATTGAATATCAAAATAACACCTCTTATTGGAAAACCCTGTATATGGATGAAAGATATTTAAAAACAGTTTTCAGTTATTTTTTCTTATAAATGAAAGTTTTTTTTTTAACCCAATGCATTAACAAGACAGAAGAAATTCTATTCACCCCTGAAAATGTCTGGAATACAGGTTATAATGCATTATTCAGGAAAGTTCTGGATCTTTCTCGAAATAAATAAAACCTTTTAGATGGCACCGTCCATCCCATCTCTGATGTCACAGCATTTAGCCATTAGTCTGATTAAGAAAAGTAAATCGTGGTTGCGAATAATACCATCTCCATTCGGACAATCATCTGCGACAACTATATAAAGTTGGAGGCAGGTCCCTGTTCTTCATACAGTTACAAAGAGATTAACGAACAAGATGGTCATAATATTGCTGTTGACTAGTGCAGTGCTTGTTAGGTGACTCTAAAATTATATTAAATATTAATTTCAATCAATACTCATCAAATTATTAACATTACATATTTTAAAAAGAGTGCAATAAAATTTTTTTTTTTAAAACTTTAATTTTATAATTTAATTTGATAAAAATTGGCTAATAATTAGATTCTTGTGATAATAATTATTGTAGATGTAGGTAAAATTACTTAGATGTATTTTTGTATTAATTTTTTCGTTTTTTGCCAGCATACAGCCTGCAGAGAGTTTGCGAAAATTCCCGGAGAATTTTCAATTCGGGGCGTCGACAGCCGCTTACCAAATTGAAGGAGCATGGAATATTTCCGGTGAGTTCATGAATTGATTTATTACGAGCCAAAACACTTTGTAATAATGCTGCAATTGTTCACTCCCAACTAATGATCATTATTATTATTTAGTAAATAATATTTTGAACGATACTTATGGTCAATATCTAAAAGTGTCTTTGGTGGAGCTGTTATAAACAATTAAAAAAATACTAAATACGAAAAGAAATGATGATTTTCAAATTAAATATTTTTTTGTTTGTTTTTTTAAGTAGTTTATACAGTTGTGCAAATGTACACTATACCCAAAATGAAATAAAATAAAATACTCATGATTAATTTAAAAGTTTGATTTTATTTATTGCTATCCTAATGTCACCAAGTTGGACTCTCTTTGGTCTAAAAGTGGAAAGTCTCAATCATATTTATTTTGGTTGTCCCTCTCTAAACAAATATGCTCTCTTCAGTATCAAGCCTTGTCTAAAATTGCCTCCCCTCCGTTATACATTTCATTTCTTTTAAGTCTGAATTCGACTCCAATATTCCATATAATTATGAAATCTACCCATTTAAATAAAATATATATAAAGTCACCTTTTCTCTTTCCTTAAGTTGAAATGATGTCCTAGAAAAAGTACCCAATTGGAGAATGTTCCGAATGGTTTCAAATTCAAATATAGTTGAGAAAAGAAAGAAATTGTATTATTTTTTGGTGATGAGTGCAAAAATATTATATAAATATTTTTCATCCTTTCCAGACAAAGGCGAGAACATCTGGGATCACCTCACCCACAACAAAGCATATAGAATAGCAGATGGAAGCAACGGAGACGTGGCCTGCGACTCTTACAACAACTACAAGAGAGACGTGGAGATACTAAAAGAGTTGGGAGTTGACTTCTACCGTTTTTCCATCTCTTGGTCTCGCCTTCTACCATCAGGCTTCGGTAACAAGGTCAGCAAAGACGGCCTGGACTATTACAACAATCTCATCAACGAGCTGATCGAAAACAACATAAGACCAGTGATCACACTCTACCACTGGGATCTTCCGCAAAAGCTTCAAGACCTGGGAGGATGGACTAACCCAGCCATGGTGGAATACTTTGAAGATTATGCTGGTGTTGCTTTTGACGCTTTTGGAGACAGAGTGAAGGAATGGCTGACGTTCAACGAGCCCAAGGACATCTGCCTGTTGGGCTATGGAGCCGATGTTCGAGCTCCTCTAGTGAACATCAAAGGAGTGGCTGATTATATGTGCGCTCACACCCTCCTCAAGTCCCACGCCAAGGCTTATCATCTCTACCAGGATAATTATAAAGCGGAACAAAAGGGTGAGTTGGAATTCCATCATTAATAATAACTAGCACATACCCATGAAAAATCACGGGATATTATTATAATTGCAGTATTGTGAAACTTAACGTATTTTATAAGAAAAAAACGTATTTGCCCAGGATAATATTTTTTTATAGAAATTTACACTTCGAATGAACACCGATATGTAGTAAATTTAAAAAATATACGACATCTGTCGAAAATTCAAACTAAATATGTTCAAGGATGTAATTTTATATTTTCACGGCCAAAATTATCATAGTGATTTATTTTTGGGTTATTATGCCCAATAACGTTGTCCGAAAGAAGGAGGAGTGCAACACGGCATACTAACCCAAAAATAAATACAAATTTCAAATGCATTTACTCCTTTATGACAGTGTAACGTTGTCCGAAAGAAGAAGTAGTGCAACACGGCATAATAACCCAAAAATAAATCACTGCAAAAGAAATACAAATCTCAAATATAGAAATATTTATTTAAAAATAATTTGTAATAGCTTGTCTAAATAGTTCCCGCAATCAATTCTAATTTCCAAAATCTAGATTTTGTTGATTGGGAAATACACAGAGACATACCACCGAATTTATTAATTCGATGAGCTGAGGAAAGTTTATGAAGTCATCAATTTTTTTAAGGAAGATGTTTTGTGTTTTTTCTTGATTTTATTTGCTGTATTGTGGTACAAATAACTAAAAGTTCCCATTTTATTCGTTCCAGGCAGAGTAGGAATGACCCTGAGTGCTCATTGGTATGAGCCCCTTGACAACTCTACTGAGAATATCGAAGCAGCAGAGAGAATTCGCGAATTTCAAGTGAGTGTTATCATCACCAGGTTATCACTAAAACATACTTATGTAACGGACAATGCACAAGCCAATCCGATAAAACTGCCAAGGTTATCTATAGAGATGAACATGAACATGAACGATGAACAATTAAAAACGAAATGTTTACTACGTAAATTTAATGTAAATTTCATTTAATTTGTGATTCATGTTTAAAAATGTCTAATTTACTATAACTGACATACTCATTTCATTATTTACGTTTATTTCATTATATTTTGATTAATATGGTTCCCACAATCCAGCTTGGATCTATCAAGATCTATCTCTGGTCCAGACTTTATAGCTTCCGGAAGCGCATTATAATATTGCATTCCTTTGTATAGTAAACTGTTTTGTCCATTTTTGGTAGCCTAATTTCATTGCACGTCCTTGTGTTATGTCTGTGAATGTTTTTGTTTTATACAACATTGTTTAAAAAGTATATTGGGGACAGGTTGTTTATTATTTTATGTTTAAATGTCATCGCGTTCAAGGTCTGTTTCACTGTGAGCCATTTTAGTTACAGTAGTTCCACTTTAGCTTTTGAAAATCTATATTGCCTAAGTATTATTTTAATTAGCATATTTTACTAATGTTGTTCAACTTATTTTGACTGAAGTTTTTTTTTGTTCGTTTTCAGATTGGACTTTATGCCCATCCAATCTTCTCCAAGGAGGGAGATTATCCAGCTGTGATGAAGGACAGGATCGCCGCACGCAGCATGGAGCAAGGCTACAGCACATCTCGTCTTCCTTCCTTCACTCCTGATGAGGTGGAATACATTAGGGGGACGTACGACTTCTTTGGACTGAACCACTACACCACCATGCTGACCAGAGCTGCTACTTCTGATGACGTATTCGAAGATCCCTCTTTTGATGATGATCACCAAACTGTTGCCTCTCAGGATAAAGATTGGGCTGGAGCTTCTTCGAGTTGGCTGAAGGTAGATTTATTTATCTGTTTTCTAACATCCTGACTCTTAAACCATCACAAAGGTCATAAAATATGTTCTCTTAGCTCTTCTTATGCCTTGAACAGTTGATTCACCCTCAGTATGGCCGTTAACTCTCTGTAATTGCATAACTAGTATTATTTTATCTCAACTCTTGGTCTTCTGTAAATTCCTTCAATTCCCTTCATTAATTGGTTGACAATCTCTTAACTTTATTAGTTTAAACTTGCATTTTTAGCAGTCTTATCTGATATCAATGCTGATACAACTACATTCCTTTATTTGTTATCACTTAGATTTTACAACGAAAGTGTAAGAAAATGAATTAATTAGGTAATATAAAAAATAAGTCAGACCGATCAGTGACTGGGTTGGCAATGCGTCGGGTTCCACCCAGGGGTCGTTAGTTCAATTCTTCGGCTGTCATCCATAATGACAAAAACAATTTTCCGTTTAGTGTCATTGTTATAAGAGATTTTCAATATTATTAAGATTATTCGTAATTCTGGAATGCTTGTCTTTTTTTGAAAAAACCTTTGAAGGTTAGGTTTAATATTGAAAAAAAAAGATAATATTAATACATCTAAACGAAACACGAAACAGGACAAGACACAGAAAATAAAAAAAAGTAACGGTCCCAACTGGGGATCGAACCAGGATCTCTGTCTTACTGAGACAATGCTTTTAAACACTAAGCTATCGAGACTTAATTAATTTCCGTGTGTTTTGTTTTGTCTCATTTTTAATTTAGATTTTTTAATATTATATTATGCTTAAATAAAAAAGGCCATTAAAGCTGGTTATTTTCCAGTTGCCAAGTGACCTTCGTAACCTTTAATATTTGTAAATTTCCATGTGGTTATATGTAAGATAATAATATTGTGCAAAACGTTGACCTCAACATCTATAAATACAATAGTTATTTCATCATTACTCACATCATCTTTAACCTAATTTATTAATAGATACAGATAAAAGATATCCGCAATATTATCGCCAAGTGCTCCAAAATTAGAGTCTTATACCTTCGATATCCGTTTATAGATGGGAGACGCACCAAACGCGTGTCCAATATTTGTATTCGGTTGACATTTTTCAGATCATTTCAAGTCCATTTATCTACTCATTCATATGGTCAACAGCTCGGCTGTGGAACGAACTGCCAGATATTGTGTTTCCTCCCTCCTACAATATAGACCGAGAGGTCGGAAGATGATATGCGGAATCCGCCTTTCAAAAAGACCTTTGAAATAGCATTATCCCAACTTTTACAAACAATTTCTTCCTGGCAAGTTATGTCCGTCAAGATTGTCGTGTATTCATATTGCCTATTCTTGTCGACATATTGCCCTGTCTTGGCGGTGAGTTCGCTCGGCTACTGATATTACGGCTTTATTGCAAAATTGGCTTTATTTATTACAAACAAAGAAAATAAAACACTTTTTATTATTATTATATTATTGCCGGGTCAAATCTATCTCTCTCTCGCTCTGTTACATAATTTATGTACGGCTCTGTTTGCCACCCATCCGCTGCCAAAATTGCCATAATTTCGCACGCCATTATAATAAATAAATAATTTCAAGATTTTTTTTTCATATTGCATGTTACATTCATGTTGCAGGATATCGATTTTTTCGCTTTGTCAATATGTTTGTATTATTCATTACTGTAATCTTGGCCGGACATGACAATTTTGACGGCCAACAACTTGCCAAGACAATTGTTCCGTAATCGAAAAAACAAATAATTTATGTTAGAAAAGTATAATTATTATGATAATAGTGATAAAATTAATTTTAGAAAGAAAGCTAGTCAATAAAATGCCAAATTAAAACACAATGATAATTACATGGGTAAAACATTATTAGGAGAGAAATCCCTGGTCACACGCAGGGACAAAGTCTAACCACCCCCAAAGAGGGGAGGTCAACGGCACAATATATACACAAGGGCATTGTCATATCTAATTTGACTGAAAAAAGTGGGAAAGGAGATGAGAAAGACGAAGGTTGGGAAGTATTATTGGACTAACATAGCTAAAGCCAATTAAATTTTAATTCTGAAGACCACATCTCACCACTCTAATATAGAGTTATCTTAAGAACTCTGAATGACAATTTTTGATTATCTTCCAGGTCGTGCCGTGGGGATTTAGAAAGCTGCTCACTTGGATCAAGGAGTCGTACGACAACCCCGAGGTGATCATCTACGAGAACGGATATTCGGATTGGAATGGTCTCAACGACACCGCCAGGGTCGACTACTACCGGCAGTACCTGAACGCCATGCTGGACGCCATGGAGAACGGCAGCAAAGTGACGGCCTACACAGCCTGGAGCCTCATGGACAACTTCGAATGGATGTCTGGATACACGTGAGTTAATTTTTGATATCAAATATTGAATTAATAATTTGGTAAAGTCGTTCAACCGACATGAGTTTAAATACCAGTCGTACCTAAATTATTTTTTTTCAATAAAAAATAAATAAAAAAAATTTACGATAGAAATACAAGTTTGAAATTCAGAATTATTAATAAATCAAGTACCTTGAAGAAAAGAAGAGAAAAATGATCGCTTCCTTTTTGAAATACAGTATCTGTGCAGACAGACACCCTCACTCGTCTCGTACATCAATATCATTATTTGTATCAACACGTGTTCCGCCGTCCTTATAAAACATCGGCTTTTAACTAATACTTTGTTAGAAACTCTGTCAATTCATTCGTTTAAGGCCTGCAGTCCCATTTTTAACAGGAACACGAATAATTTTACCAGATTTTTAATAAATTAACAATATTTTAAATCAGTAAGTTTTCTCCATATACTTTATCGCTTGCCTAAATTGTTTCCACGATCAGATTCAATTTTGAAAAAATACCAAGTAAATCCTAGTTTTAGAGTTCATCGAACCGGAGTTACAGAGAGAAACCTAATATCAAAATTATTATTTTTAATTAAGGTGTCAAACCTATTACAACATTTATTAATTACGTATTAATCTCAGCAAATTTAACGATGTCGTGGTACTTGCAAACATATTCGTTCTAGAACTGTAATTTCCTTCGGTCCAACGGTTTGCTGCTCGCTAAAATTTAATTCTTTTTGGAACATATAAACTGACAGTTTAATTAAAATTATACTTCTTGTTGCATTTATAAATATAAACTTAAATAAAAAATCTGATTTTTTTAATAACATATTTAATTAAGTTACACATCAATGTTGATTATTGATTCAGAATGCCTGATGATTCTTACGTTTACATAATAAATACCCTATAATAAGGTCAACTGCTCTGTTTCTAAAGTTAATAATATATTTTATAATGATGAACGACTTTGCTATTAATGAATTCCGAGTCAATGTCGCCATTAGAATGTGTTTAAACATAAACCAATGACTTAGTAACTAGGTTACTGGTAGCGTGACAGTACTACAAATCAAATGGTTTAGTCGTACAATCCACAATTACCATTTTACATAAAATTCCACATATTACACGATAAGAAGCTGATCAATACATTCGTTCAAACGAATTTATCATAAACAAGAAAACAACATTGTTAGCTTTATTTAACAAAGCGTTTCTGAGGTTATTCCTTTTATAAGATACACAATTAACCAGGTCATGTACGTTACATGTTTTTCTTTTTGTTATTTGAGGATCAATGGATAATCATCAAGATTAAAAAAAAGAAGAAAAAGGTTTAATAGTTTATTGATGTTGTTTTAATGGCATGAGAAAAAAATGGTTTAAAATTGTCTTTTCCGATATTCTAAGCGCCCTTGACAAAAATGGTGTAACATAAATTCTCCAAGTATTATTGTTATCTCCAAGAATTAGAGAAGGAAACCCCGCGGTCGAAACACAAAATATCAAGACATCAAGTAGTCCCGATTAGCATTCAATTGAAAATTGGTTCACTGTTTTTGAGTGTTTCCCAACGTGTTAAAAACATAAAAAAATTAACGCAAACCTAGTTAAAGTTTTTAAAATTGCTTACCGTTGATTTTTGTTAAGATATGGACACCACTTTTTACGAAACTAAAATACAGATTTTCTTACTTACACAAACAGTAATTATCACGTCACTTATTTTTATCTAAAACTCGTTTTTTTATTATTTAAAAGTCATTATTAAAAAAGGCAAACCATGAGTGGGTGAAATGTTTGGCGGTTTTCTGTTTTGTAGAATTATTCAAATTATACGGTAGCCTTTAAGTGTAAACTTTTAAACGCAAAGAAAAAGCTTGGTTCTTATACTTTTTAAATCTGTTTATATTTTAGGTATGTCTGACCATAATAAAAAATGAGATAGAACGAGTTTTGTGAGGACGTCTCATTTGGTGACATATGGCACCAAGATATCTTGTTAACATCAACATTTTTCTTGAAAGTTGTAGGATTATTTGGTTAAAACTCTGTAATTCCCTCAGTTTATTATTCCTACAGACATTACAGTCAAATGATCAAAGCGCCCGTCTCTCACCCGTTTCTCTTCCACATAACACAAAAACACAATGCTTATAGATTGTTTTCTTTATTGCAGAGAAAGATTTGGACTTTACCACGTGGATTACACAGACCCGAAAAGAACCCGAACCGCCAAGGATTCAGCCAAATTCTACGCTGAAGTCATCAGCAATCGGGCTATCGACTTATAAAAAAATGATTCCAAGATAACTCCACACCATGACAATTAATCATACCTTTACCCGATATAAAGTAATTAAAAGCCATGAAAAAAACTAACCCATAAACCTAACCTACGTAACCTATTTAGCCGAGTTTTTGTTTCATCACATTTCATGACTTTATATCTATTTTTAAAGGTGTGTTGAATTGTCATATTGATGAGTTACCCAGTCACCTGAAAAATCAGGTATGAAAGAATTTTTAAGTAAAAATTTTCTACATTTTTGTCCCAATATATTTATATTCATTTTAATAATCAATATTGCAGTTCATAGAACCCAATTAACTGTTCATTTAATACTGAACAAATTTAAAAAGATGTGATTATTTAAAGAAAATTGCTTGATTATATTATGTTACTTTATTAAAATATTTAGGTTTTCAAAGTATTTATCAAAATTAGCTAACTAGTCAATTTTAGCCTAATTTTTCAAAATTCTTTTTTGTTGTTGTGTGTACGTGTATTTCAATTATAGATGAGCATAATCGAAAAGTTGTCGATTATGCTCATCTATAAAATAAAATATACAATTTAGGAGGATTCATATACCTTCAAAGTTATTTAATTTAGGAGGTTTATTAAAATGTAGTTGTTATTTCGATTAATTGATACAAATACATTTATTTTGTATAATTATTTTATGCCCTTAATAATTTATTTGATCGAATTTGTGATAATAGACATTTTAAAGTCATCATAAGTATGAAGGTGATAGAATGGGTTATTAAAAAGTTGGGTGGGATTTGTAATGTATTTAAAGTAAGAAATGAAAAGACTGTGTTAATCTTTGAGTTAGGATTATGGTTTGTCGTACTAGAATATCTCAATTTAATAAAAAAAAAACTATTTATGTTTATTTATTTATTTATTTATTTATTTATTTATTTATTTATTTATTTACGGACAAATAGTCCATTAACAACATATTAATTACACGAATAAGTTTTATAAACAGAGATGACAGTGAAAGGAGAGCATATATAAATGAGGAGCGAAGACAATAATAATGACAATAATAATAAAAAGTAAGAATGGGAGATAATAATAAGTCAAAGCATGAAGATGGTTCAAAGGGCATTAGAAATTAGACATTGCGTATTGACTGTCGAAAGTCATTTAGGCATATACCACAAAATTCAATGCTTTGACTTGACAGTGAGTTGACAAGTCTCGACATTCTGGACAAAGGAGAATGGTATCCATAATTGGTAGAATGTTGATTGACGAACAGCAATTCATTATTTCGGAGTCTACGGGAAGGGATGTTGAATTGGATAAGTTGCAACAAAGCAGGTGAGTCTGTAATACCATTGATAATCTTAAATATGCAAATCAGATCAGTGTCCCTTCTACGTTTCTCCAAAGAAGAAATGTTTAAAGTTTGTTCAACTTCATCATATGAGTACTCTCCTCTTTCAAGACCCAACCTCCAAGCGATTCCTCGTAGGAAGCGATGTTGTACGGATTCTATGTGACAAATGTGGACAGCATAGAAAGGAGACCAAATAACACTAGCGTATTCAAGGTGAGGGCGAACTAACGAGCAGTAAAGAGTTTTAAGGGTACTTATATGTTTAAAGTCAGAGGTTATTCTATGAACGAAGCCGAGTAGTTTAAGTGATTTGTTAACAATGTTGTTAATGTGCTCACGGAAAGAAAGTTTGCAGTCTAGAGTGACCCCAAGATCCTTGATAGATGTTACAGTAGATAAACAAACATTGTTTAATTTATAATCAAACTGAATAGGTTTTTTGGTTCTATAAAAGGACAAAATTTTACATTTATCAACATTAAGTTCCATGCAGTTTATTTTGCACCAATTATTAAACGAGTCAATATCACGTTGAAAATGTAAGCAGTCAAGGTAGGATTTAATTATCTGAAGAATCTTATTATCATCCGCAAAAAGCCAGAAGCGTGTATGAGAAAAAACTTTGGTGATATCGTTAATAAAAAGGTTGAAGAGAAGCGGGGCCAAATGAGCTCCTTGGGGAACGCCGGACGTTACGTCAATGTTAAAGGATTCAAAGTTGTTTATTTTAACCCTTTGTTTTCTATCGCTCAAGTAAGAGCGAAGGAATGATAACAACGGGTTTCTAATGCCTATAGCATAAAGTTTGGCCATGAGAATCGAGTGATTTACTTTATCAAAGGCTTTGGAGAAATCAGTATAGAGTACGTCAACCTGAGTGTTGTCTTCCAAGGCTTTAACAATGGTATTTGTAAAGGACAATAAATTAGTTGTTGTAGATTTCGCCGATCTAAATCCATGCTGTTCATCAATCAGAACATTTTTGAATATAGGAGTGATTATCTTTGTAATTATCGACTCAAATATTTTTGGAATACAAGATATAATTGATATTGGTCTGTAATTTTCAATGTTTGACTTGTTCCCGGATTTAAAAATGGGTCGAATATATGAAATTTTCCATGAATCAGCAAATGTTCCAGATGAGAGTGATAAGTTATACAACATACAAATTGGGATAGATAATGAATATTTACATTCTTTTAGCAAGATTTCTGGAATGCCATCAGGTCCGGTACTTTTTTTGTTAGAAAGTTTACTTAAAGATTGGTATACCTCTACAAGTGAGATTTGGCAATCATTCAAGTCAATGTTGTAGTCATAGTTGAGTGGAGGGATGTTGCATGAGGCACCAGAATATACAGAGGAGAAGTGTTTAGCAAAAAGGTTGGCGATGTCAAGACCGTTAGTAGCATGAGTTTCATTATAGTGCATACTAGAAGGAAGATCATTATCAGTACGCTTTTGCGCAACAAATTGCCAAAATTGTTTAGGGTTTTGCATTAATTTTGACTCAGTAACTTCTACATAAGATTTATAGCATTTGGCTGATTCGATTTTGGACAGTTCCCTTAAATGAGAAAATTTTCGATACAAGTTTAAGTTGCCAGTGTCTTTAAATAGCTTATGAGTTTTCTTTTTTTCAATTATTAACTGTTTGAGTTTTGAGCTAAACCAATTTGGAAACTTGGGTTGATAGTAACATCCCTTAGGAACAAACAAATCTATAGCGCGTGAGACGCATTCATTAAATTTAAATACAGCGTCATTAATATCAGATTTTAAAAATAGTACTGACCAATTAATCTGGGAAAGAAATTTGTTCATATTAGAGTAGTCACCATTAAGATATTTGTAGTGATAAGAGGCACTTGGTTTCAGAGAATCTAATTGGAAGAAATTAGTGATGTTAATAGAGAGAGGTGGATGATATTTATCTATAGGTAACAAAGAGACATCAGCTTCACTTACTATGATATTTGGTATGCTAGAAAAAATTAAATCTAGGCAAGAACCTAGATAGTTAGTGACTGGATTTACTTGAAACAGATTCAAGTAGGCAAAAAAATTTACAATTTCAGTAGCTTGTGGGGAAAGATTTCTAGTAGGAGTTTTGACACCTTGATTGTCGTTCAGCCACAATATTTTAGGTAAATTATAATCGCCACAAATAAATAAGGAATCAGCGTTTCTAGAAACATGTTCAGTTAAAACAGTATGTGACTTATAGACTTCTATCGACGAGGATGGAGGAATGTAAACACAACCGAGTACAAGTTTTTTGTTACCTAATAGAACACATAGAAACAATTGATCAGACACATTGTTAGATGACTCTAGAATATAGCAATGGTATTTCTTGTTTACACATATCATCACTCCACCACCTTTACATTTCGCAGAAGAAGTAGAACGGTCACTACGAAAAACGTTATAGTCAAAAAATCCCAGCTCAGCAGATGAGATATTATCGGAGAGCCATGTTTCAGTAAAAAATATAAAGTCATATTGACACACACTGACGTTACAGCGAATGGTGTTCAGTTTTGTGTTTAGGCCACGAACATTTTGATAGTACATTGAGAAGGAATTATTCACAGAACGATTGATCAGGTTCAACCTAAAAAATTAATCCGAGAGAGTTCACGTCTTTCAGCAGCCTGGCGGGCGGGGCAGTCCTGAGCTCCAGTATTGTGAGAAGCCGGTTTCCTGAAGAAGGTGCAGGTGGCGCATACTGGTGATTTCACCTTATTGGGGCAGGCATCACGGTTGTGGCCAACTTTGGCACAGTGGGGACAGGTAGGTAAGTCAGTTTGGCACTTTGAAGCTGTGTGACCATATAATTGACAGTGGCCACACTTTAAACTGTCTACCCAGTCTCTTACTCGGTGTAGTTGCCAGTCTATGGCAAGTTTAGTTCGCGATATTAAAGAGTGACGCACAGATGGAGGGACTCTAAAAATGTGGATGCAGTTTCCAGTGCGAGGGCCAGATTTATGGGAAAAAGACATGGTCAATTTTAAGTTCTCCAAAGATAGACCAGTGTCGTTGGAAGATTGAAGATGAACGGCACTTATAATTTCCTCTGCCGAAATGTCTTGAGGGAGGTTGTGGATGGCGATGCGAGGGAGGCGATTTGGGGCAATGGTTGCTTTTAATCCCGCTTCGTTAAGCGCCGGAGCGTTCGCGAGTTTATCTGCCTCAGCAGAAGTGCTGGGGTGTATTAACACCCCACCATTTTTTAGTTCTCGCATTCCAGTGACTCGGATGCCCAGTTTACTGGGATTGATAGCATTTTTCAGCGATTTTAGGGTCGACTCGGAATTGTCTGTTGACTGGTGAATTATTACCGAAGGTCTGGCAGGTCCTGGAGGAGCATTATTTCTGGTTATAGGTGGTAGTTGGGGAAAATTTTCCAGTTCAGCTCTCGATTGATGCTCTACAGTTGAGATTTGAACACGATTGTTTATCTTCCTTAAAATTCTATTTTCACCGGAAATTTCAGCCATTTTTGCCGCCATTTCGCTAATTACACCTAATATAGTTATAGTCTTAGGATTCAATTTACTCATTTGTTCTTTGCTCAGTTTCGTTGTAGCATCATTTATACAGTTTTGCATCTGTTTTACCGCTTCCGTAGCTTTGGATATGTATATCTGGGGATCCATCTTGAGTTTTGATTGTAAATAAGAATTTACGAAAAATTTTATTTATCACAGCTTGAATCACCGTCTACTTCAAAAAGTGTCTATGGTTAACTCAACTGTCAAAATCACTTTTAGAACTTGAAATTCACGTAGGTTATTAAGATAGCGAAAAACTAATTTTCGCAGGAGAATAAACGAATATTTCTCCACAAAATGATGTATCACATATATAAGATATCACTCTTTTACTGCACTTTTTCACGTAAGAAGAACAGCTAACAGTAAGTAAATGCGCTTAGAAGTATTGTTGTACAATCTGTCAAATCACTAGTAAACACTATTACTACTTGTAAAATTTAATAATATTACCAGATAATAAAAAAAATATAATTAAATACTTTTGTCTATTATTTTTTAACCAATTACCTCACACTCTATAGCTCTGACTCTTGCAGTGATCCAGCCTGTCGACTTGATCGTGCCTATTTGGTCATCTTTGTAGAAAGTTCACTTCACCAATATAGAACGAGTTCAGCACAAATTCCTAGGGTACATAAATTTTAAGGTCAACATTCCAATTGAATACATTTATAATATCAGTTTTATGACTTGAATTTAATTGCATCTAATAAAAATGTCTGACATGGGAATTATGTCAGACCTGGTTGTATTAAACAGTCATTTTCACCACTATTAAATTCCATGTATTTTCTAGGAACACAAGGCAAATGTAACAATATTTTTCAATACATACACAACCAACTATCAGACACACTCACTAACCAATAGGATGCACGATCTAGGGAACAAGGTTGGGGGTACTGTTGACATATTTACTGACACCATTTATAGAACTAAGCTCAATCTACACTATCTTGACAATACAAAAAAAAACACAAAACGTAAAATATATTGAGCATGATAACAAAATTATAGATGCCAATATGCAACCTAAACAATCTGCAAACATATTTAACTCTTTTTTTGCTAATGTCGGAAAAAATCTCGCGAAAAATATCCAAAAATCTTTTATCCCGGAAAATCATAATAATGAAAACTTACAGGAACGTAATATACTCTCAACGTTTGAAACAACAACAGAATGCGAAATCATAAAAATAATAGATAATATGAAAGGAGGTTCGTCTCCCGGTTTTGATTCTATTACGGCACATATGTTAAAATCTATGAAACCTTATTTAATAAAACCCATCACTCATTTAATAAACTTAAGTTTAACAAAAGGAATATTTCCAACGAACTACAAAAACACAATAATCTCACCTATTTACAAATCTGGAGATCCACATCAAGTAACAAATTATCGACCAATCTATTTAATTAAAAATATAGGAAAAATCTTTAAAAAAATAGTAAAAAAACAATTGGTCAATTTCCTACATAGTAATAAAATACTACACAAAAACCAGTTTGGATTTATAAAATCACTTAGCACACAAGATTTGCTAACGTAACTTCATACATTTACGAATCTTTAGATAAAGGTAAAAAATGTGCAGGTATGTTTATTGATCTCAGAAAAGCTTTCGATAGCATATCCCATGAGATTCTACTGAAAAAATTGAATAATATAGGTATAAAAGACAACGCGATTAAATGGATTTCAAACTACCTAAAAAATCGACCACAAGTCGTAAAAATAAATCATGTTAATAGCGATAAAGAACATTCTGACTTTGGAATCCCGCAAGGTAGAGTGCTTGGACCAATTCTTTTCACCATATATGTTAACGAAATTTTCTTTCAACCACTACATGGCCAAATTACTTCGTATGGCGACGATACAGTTCTAATAATTAGCGAAAAAACTTGGGAAAACGTTATACTTAAAGCCACTGAAGACATAAATACTCTTAAGAATTTCTTCGAAATTAATTTACTATCACTAAATAGCGAAAAAACATATGTAATTCCATTTGCAATACACACAAAAGACATCCCTAAAAATTTTGATATTATCATTCATGACAATTCCAAAATACATAATAAAAATTACTGTCTCCAAAACTGCACAATACTAAAAAACACAAACACAATCAAATATCTAAGAGTAATTATCGATAAAAATTTGAATTGGAAGGAACAAATATGTCAAGTTGTAAAAAAAATCAGAAAACTGATATATGTATTTTTAAGAATTAGATTTTTTTTTTCTTTAAAAACCTATATTTAATATATTATGCCTTGGTCCAATCAACTCTACAATATGGTATCATTAGTTGGGGATCCACATACAAAACTAACCTTACTCCAATAGAAGTGGTACAAAGGTTAATAATTAAAATAATATTAAGAAAACCTTCCGATTACCCAACGAATCGATTATTCGAAGAATTTCAAGTGCCTTCATTTAAAGATCTTTATACTAAAAATGCATTAATTCAAATCATAAAAGAAAAAGACAAGTATCATTTTCTAACTGAAAACCGTACTCGACTTAAATATATTTTTCCATGCCCAAAATTAAACACTTCTTTTGCACAAAATTATTACACTTACCGGGCAAGAATTTTTTCAATCGACTACCTGAAGAAATTAGAAACATTAATGATAACATCCAAATAATAAACACTGTGAAAAAATATTTTAAAGACAAACTAACAAAAAATAAAAATGTTTCCAATTGAATTAATCTTAAGAATAACTCATCTCAATTAGTTTCCTTAAGTAACATTCCATTCTTCAAATAAGTTTAAAATCATTTTATTTTTAATTATTTACTTACTGTAATAAAACAATGTACACTCCTCTTCCAGCCACAAGCTAATGCTTCTATGGAAGAGGGGTCTTGAAATATTTGATCATATATTGTAACAAATAAACAAAAATGTACTTATATAATAAAAAAAAAAATATATATATACTTTCCACTTTGTTGAATTCTACAAATTATATTAGAGTTGGTAATGTAGTTTTAGTGATAGTTTTTTTGTCTTATATGTTGTATTGCTCTAGTTTATATATTATTTTATGTTTTACTCATATTCAGTTTATTAGTTTAAAGTTATTTCATGCTTTAAAAAATTGTGTATAATTTCGATAGGTCATAATAACATAATAATAATTCATGTAAATAATAAATAATAATTCATGTAAACTGAGATGTTCTAACATTTTCATTTAGTCACTGACAAGCCATACGTCCCTTTCCTTTTGTATTATAGTAACAAAACTCATTGTAGGACGAGAGGAACTTACAATAAATAGTTATTACATTGGTATTTTGATATCAAAATTATAAGTTTCACATACGAAACAGATCAAAAATAGAAGAATAAAAAAATATCTTAATTATGAGTTTCACATTCAAAACAGCACACAAATAGAAAAAGGGAAGTTAAGTAGAACTATATAAGAAATAAATAAAAAGAAGCAGACAGGGATATTACACACAGAGTTAAGGTAGGAATTTAGTAGAAGGTACTTACCCACTAATTCATTGGTAAAAATGGATTATGCTCGATTACAAATAAAGGGGATAGAAAAGGAGAAAGAAAGAAACTAACAATGACAACACGACAAGAATTACGTATTTTCGTTTTTTATATGTTTAAAAAAATATTCTTGGTCTATCTTTGAATTTTTGGATTATGCTGATTGTTTTTATACATATCTGGAAGTGAGTTATAGAGTGTGTAGGCAATATATTAAGAGATGTTATTCCATACGAGTTAGATGCTCTAAATAGTACACAAGTTCTGACCCTGTTCAAATCGTAAGTGCGCCCAACTGTTGAATTTGGCAGCCACCTCTGGTCTAGAACCCCAAAATACTATAAAACCGTGGACTCTGTGAAGAAACGGGAGGTGTTCCGAGCGTCATTTATCCCCTCGGTACCGGTGCATATTCGGGAAACCAAACGTGCGCCCAACATTTTGTACAAGGTTGACATAAATTTGTCACATGTCAACTGTCAAGCTTGGGTAAAACGATTTGCCAGCCTATGTTTTTCCTCCCTCCTACAAAACGGGTCTCCTCAAAGACCCTTCGCACAGCATCCCTATGACAGGCCCTGAGCGAAATTATTTTCCTTAGGGCCTATACTTACTCCCATGTGGAGTAAGTATACTTTTGTTATCGCTCTGCCAGTTCTACACCAAGATATCTTTGAATACATTATAACCATGTGGTATAGACATAATTTTATCGTTCACTTCAGTGAAATCTAATTAATCAATGAAGCGGCCACAATTTTGCAACAGTATTACAAGAAAATCCCAAGAAAACCGATAACCAAGCAATTCAAATAATGTGAATTTATTTTTTTTTTATGTGACACCTCACAAGAGTGTCCTTGTCTGTGCAGTGTACAGACAGGGGAACTATGTCACCACCCGGTTGGGCGGCGTTGTGAGGCGGAAGCCACCATAAGCCACCGGAAATAGCCACCAACATAATGTTAGAAAATAGAAGTACGATAAAATGTCCACGAATTGTCTTATGTCGCTAGTCCACATTAGCTGTGTTTGAAACATTTAAAGTAAAACGTGAATTGAAAAATTTATCGCCAAAAATATTATCATTTTTAGTTAAAAATGGGCGACGAAGAATAGATCGACACACTAAACTTATGGGTATATAAAAAGTTTTCAACTATCAATAACTTTGCGCAGTGGCGATATCGTAACCAATGAGATTGGTCCGCGGTGCGATTATTGCTAGTTGAAAACTTTTTATATACCCATAAGTTTATTGTGTCGATCTATACTTATGGTAAATAAAAAGTTTTTTATGGGTATATAATATTATACTCATAAATAAACCACATTTTACTATAATCGTAGTACTTTCGTTCGTAAGTTCCTCCGTTGGCAAAGGGAAGCCAAGCAGTGGGCATCATTGAATTTTATAGCGACATCTGTGGTTTGTTTATGAAACCACAAATAAATATTACCTTCACCATAAATAATTGAACCAACTCAAAACGATTCAATTCTTTCATAACTAGGAATATAGAGGGCGCTATAATAATCGATGAGGCCAAATGTTTTGAACCAACAACTAATAATTACATAATAACTAATATTAATAATAACAGCGATGCTGAATTGATTTCGGCAAAAATCTACTGAAATTAGTGAAAATCAATCGAAATTTTCCGAAAATCTACAGAATGTTTTAAAAATCTACCGAAGTCAGTGAAAAGATTCTGAAAAAAAATGTGGGGAATATTCTTCTTAGCAATTCTCTAGCAACCCCCCCCCCCCTCCATGGGTTTGAAAAAATATTGCGGGGAATCTAGTACTGAGTGAGCATTATTCCACACATGCCGCCGACGGGAATTGAACCCTCACCTTCTGATTACCGGTCAGCTGCACGGAACTACTGTGCAACGTCGGCTTATTTTTTACCGCTGAATTTGTGATTTTTTTCACCTGAAAACAAACAACTTTATGTTCGTAGGAAAGGTATTGTTAAATACTTAAATTCTCACTAGGTGGCGTAGAGATAAATTATATCTTCATTTAAGGCGATGCACTACGTCGTGTAATATTTTAAATTGAGTCGCTATCAATAACAACCCTTACGTAGATGGCGATAAGGTTTAAATTCCCGCTTAACACCATCCGCCTGATTTGAATTATGCAAGAAAAAAACATGGCCAAAAAGTGCCTTTTATTTTATTTTGTGGATGTTAAGGCATAATTTTTTTATTTTTTTTCAATCATTTTATAAATAGCTTAATTTTCCACATTATACAATAAAATCATAACCGAAAATGGGTTCGCAAGTAGGAGATTTTGAACTTTAAACCAATTTTTATAGGCCTTTACATTATTTTTTTCTGGGCTTATAAAAAGACTTATCTAAAACATACTCGATTATTTCAAAGGCCAAGATGTATTCTACTCGCAGTATTTAATTAAAGCATCTGAAACATTTCTAGGCGACCAAATTTTCAAACCAAAAACACATGATTTTGCATTACTACGTATGGCATCGCCTTAATGGTGAAATATATTGACTTGTCTAACATTATTATTTTTATTAGAAAATAATAAGAGTATGGTGTCTAGGAGTGACGAGCCGATGAATCCATTCCTCCCGCTGCTGTACGAGGCAATGTGTCGAGAGAGTCGAGCTGGAGAGGTCACAGGGCCTCCCTCAACCGGCCTTTCTCGATCCCTGCTAGGTCACCACACTTTTCAATTTAGGAGGCGGGTACAGGTACCGCGGCCCCGGGACCCACTTATTGGATACCAAAACCCCTGCCATAGGTCACTCCAAGTAGTTCTCTACGTTTGGTGGCCTAGCAGAGGTGCCCGGGTTCATGGAGGTGAGGTTTGTCTAGGTCTGGGCGGCTGATGCGTTTATCCATCTACCGCGTGGCGGGCCGAATCGGGAGAGACTAGTTGAGGTAGACCTTTTGACATCATTAGCTGAACTCTCTTGACCCATCGCAGACACTTTGAACCACACACCCCTCACACCTTTTTCCTTCCCGGGACTTCCTCTCCTTCATTTCCATACAAAGACCCTCAACATAGCATCCTCAAAGATGACATAGGCCTTGCGGAAATCCCGTAGCGATCCCCTTGGGGTGAGGTTTTGGTTATCCAATAAATGGTTCCCGGGGCAGAGGTACCCACACATTCCTCTCAGTTTGTGTCTTGCAGGGCGTGGACGATGTGGTAGCAATTCTCCGGTAAGAAATGGCCTCTGAAAAATTAACATATCTATGCGAGATTCACAACAACATTCATAATGTGTACTTTCCACAGACATAGGAATTAATAGACGAGAAGATAATGGCGAGGGGTAAAATCAACTGTTGAAGAACGAAGGGAGTGAAGCTGACTGTGATTCGTCAATAAATCAATCTGACAGTAAATAGGCATCTCGCATTATAATATCACCATTTACTTCTTAAAAGTAAAATCTGCTTTTGAATGAATAGACATTTTTACATGGGAGCGCAAATTACTCGCCACGTTATGAACAAATTTGCGAAGTACAAATTCGGCAAAAAAAATCGGTTCTATTTTCAGAGTCGAATATTTAGTTTAAGTATTTAGTTAAGACACTTTTATAAATGTTCATAATTTACTTCATATGTCTATGGTACTTTCTGTTATCGCCAGTGCTAGTCTAGCAGGTCTTATTCACCTCAAAATGCATCGCGGTAATTTAAATCAAGTTAATTTATAGTCGGAATATCCCACAGCACAGAGGACATTAAACTATACCGGAAGTGAGTGAGATGTTACTTGGTAGCCACTGTCCTTGTCCATTCTATGACCTTCCTTTCATTCCACTGCCTCACTGTAATAGTCCTGCCGCTGAGAACTCCGCTGTAGCATCTCTTTTAGTTACATGCCGCGCTTATGAGAAAAGGGAGAGGTGTCTAGTCCTGAAACACTTTTCTGACTTAAATCAAATAAATATTACGCCATACTATGTTCGTCGATTGATTGACTTAAAAAATATATATTTCTAAGAAGTGCAATTTATTTGTAATGCCTTTTTTAGTATTATTTTTATTGTAAACAAGTTGATATGTACCCGGCGTTGCTCGGGAATTTTGTACCGGAAAACTGGGTGGATTAGAGGAAGCCACAAGCCAAAAATGTGTATATTCTTGGTATACCTTATATTTTAGGTAATAGGCATTAAAATCGCTTGACAAAGGGAGTCTAGAAACGTTCGATTTCAAGCACAAAACTGGTTTTTATTTATTTTGTAAACAATTTTATAAGGAAGTAAAAAAGTTAATCAAGTGAAACTGTCACAGATAATCTTAGCTATAATACTGTATTTTTTAAAAGTTGTTTCCTTCACGCGTTCATACATTTCTATTGAAAAAAGTATTTTTTAGTAGTTTACTTTTATATATTTGATTGAATAATTTATTTTTTTATTTGTATTCTACTCAAGCGAAACGATAGGAAAACCTTCAATTTATCTAAAGCATATTTTTTGGTATTCATAAAGTACACAAAATCGTTATAAAGATTAATCAAAATAGTGATTAAGCTTTAAGCTTCGCCTTAAGGTGGAAATAATGTTTAAGTATTAAAAAACAGTTTACGGACGTTCTCGATTTCTTCTACCATTCACTTCCACGTCGTAAATTCTCCTTACTCCCCTTTCTTCGTTCATCACGTACACCACATTTTATCACACATATGTATTTGATGCATTTCATCATGCCACGTCTTTCTCATATGTATTTGATTCATTTCATCATGCCACGTCTTTCTCATATGTATTTGATTCATTTCATCATGCCACGTCTTTCTCATATGTATTTGATTCATTTCATCATGCCACGTCTTTCTCATATGTATTTGATTCCTTTCATCATGCAACGTCTTTCTCATATGTATTTGATTCATTTCATCATGCCACGTCTTTCTCATATGTATTTGATGCATTTCATCATGCCACGTCTTTCTCATATGTATTTGATTAATTTCATCATGCCACGTCTTTCTCATATGTATTTGATTCCTTTCATCATGCCACGTCTTTCTCATATGTATTTGATTCCTTTCATCATGCCACGTCTTTCTCATATGTATTTGATTCATTTCATCATGCCACGTCGTTCTCATATGTATTTGATTCATTTCATCATGCCAAGTCTTTCTCATATGTATTTGATTCATTACATCATGCCGCGTCTTTCTCATATGTATTTGATTTATTTCATCATGCCACGTCTTTCTCATATGTATTTGATTCATTTCATCATGCCACGTCTTTCTCATATGTATTTGATTCATTTCATCATGCCACGTCTTTCTCATATGTATTTGATTAATTTCATCATGCCACGTCTTTCTCATATGTATTTGATTCATTTCATCATGCCGCGTCTTTCTCATATGTATTTGATTTATTTCATCATGCCGCGTCTTTCTCATATGTATATGATTTATTTCATCATGCCACGTCTTTCTCATATGTATTTGATTCATTTCATCATGCCACGTCTTTCTCGTATGTATTTGATTCATTTCATCATGCCACGTCTTTCTCATATGTATTTGATTCATTTCATCATGCCACGTCTTTCTCATATGTATTTGATTAATTTCATCATGCCGCGTCTTTCTCGTGCGTCCCCGACTTTTCTACCATTCACTTCATGTAGTATTGTGAAATCTACATTGCTACTGTTGAAACATTACATCACACCCGTTACTCGTCACGCCTAAAATGTGTAATTCTTCCAACAAAAACAGCATTCGCCCAGCGACAATTCTCTTACACAGGGTGTATCGGTAAGTACCCGACAAACTTTAACATTTGGAGTAAAAAATGTTATGGGCGCTTTGCTGTCCGGTAACATTTTTTTCCATTAAAAACAAAAAATAAATAAAAAATCCACACTCCGTCACTGTCATTTGCATTGTATCTCGTGTTCAGCAGCTGTTATTAGCAAGTGTGTCAAAAAGTGTCCTCGCTCTTTCGTACACACTAAATAATAATAGTTAAAAATGAGACGAATGGTGCCGTGCCATTTCGTTGTGATTGTAAAAGCGCGCCAACGTAGGTACGTACGTACATTATTCAACGAAACTCGAACAAAATATTGCCAGATGGGTTTTCAAACTTTGACAAAGGATAAAACATTGGTGACATGTGGTGAAAATATGAATAATACATTTTTTTATTAAAAAAAAATGTTACCGGACAGCAAAGTGCCCATAACATTTTTTACTCCAAATGTGCTAAGGAATAGCTGGTTAAAGTTTGTCGGGTACGTACCGATACACCCTGTAATGCTCCCAAGATATTCAATTCACTCAATTTAGATACCAGAAAATCGGAAACTGATCATCTTTATTTAAAAAATATTCAGAATTGGCTATTGGTAAAGGGAAGGAACTATTTCAAATAATGTCTTGTGTCATTAAATTAAATTAACTGTTCTTTTATTCCATTCATATGTTTTCTTTTATTTTTCACCTCTTTTTTCTCTCTCTCTTATCTCGGTACATCTAAACATTGTAATCAAAAACATTATGACTACAATAATACGGGCATGAGCCTATTATGGTGGTTGTAGACAACAAAATAATTGTAATCATTTAAATTTTTATGTATAAAGAAAAACCAAAAAAAACATCATCTTTAACTCAGTATCTCATTCCAGTGCAGAGATAATGCGTTCTCCTTTTCCTAACACACTCAAACCACTCTCTAATACTCCACTAATAAGAACCAACTTTGAAATTATCAACAAAATCTGTTCAATAGTTTTTGAGTCTATAGGGCACAAACAAAGAAACATTCATTTTTATAAATATATTTGTTTTAAGAGAGTTGCATTTTAAGATATCATATTATTATAACGGTCTTATTGTGTGCATTTTTTGTAGCACAGGACCAAAAGCTAATGTAATCTTTGTTGTTATTGCGAAATTTAATGTATGTTTTATTTTATTATTTTTTGTCGCAATTAAAACTTGTAACTCTTGTTTCGTACTTTGAAATATTAATGTACTGTCTGAAGTCCCCGGCATTGCCCGTGCTTTACACATATTTAAAAAAATCAGATAAAGACCACATTTTATTTTTGAATGTCAAGTGTGTAAAATTTCACCATAATTCCTTTTTAAGCTGCGGTAAAAAGGGGTGGGAGCGGTTACCTTCTTCCTGTTTTGAAGGTCAAGTGAGCAAATATCATTAATCTTGGAATAAAACTGTAGATTTGTTTAAAAAAACAAAACCACCCTTCCACAGACACTTTTCTTTATAATAGATTATTAAAATAATGCTGCTGGTTCTTTTAAAATGCATTTTTTTAAAGGAGCGGTTGATCAAAATTTCGTTAGCCAGTGTACAAAAAAATAACGGATGTAAAATAAATTATCGTTTTTTTTAGTACAAGAGTTTGTGAGACGGGTATGGACTTCGCACCGGGACCATTCATTGCATAACCAATAAATCATCTCAAGTGTTCGTTACGTTTATTATCTTAGTAGGGGTGCCCGGGTTCATGAGGTGAGGCTTGTTCAAGCCTTGGCGGCGAATGCGTTTGCCTTTCAGATGCGTGGCGAGCCGGATCGGGAGAGGCTGGTTGAGGGAGGTGCTTTGACGTCTTGACGGACTCTCACGACCCATCACCTTGCAACCCATTGGGAGGGATGGATTCATATCTCACTCCTGGACACACTGACCTCCAGATTCCTGCCAAACCCTAATACTTTTTCTTTCACTTTCACTGACAGACAGAGCTGGCAGAGTCATGTGCATGTGTTTTGGCGCCTTCGGCGTTCATGGGCTCAGTTCGTGGCGTTCGTTTACTTCGGGTTTTCTGCATGTACAAGGAGTGATGTGCAAATAGAACTCTCCGTTCCAGGCTAGCGTGAAGAGTGCATTCTGGCTCGCCGCTAGACAGGTTGCGGCAAGTACTGTCTGCAAAGGAACCACTCATACATAGGTACAATATCGCAAACATATGAACGTATTTAATAAACTTAAGCACTCAAAAAATTAAAACTCTAATAAATAAATAAAAATAATTCACATTTTTAATTAATGTTTATGAAAAAATTATTTCACTCTCGAATAGTGGCGGGTTCATACGAATCGTTCTGCAGGCGCCATGGTGCCCGCGGGCACGGGGTTGGGAACCCCTGGTGTATAGGAATGAGTTGGGAATGGGGAATGTTGAGTGTTGAACACTATAGAACAGTTCTTTTTCTATACCGCTCAATGTTGTCATTTTTACCACGGTAGGCACTTCAATTAGGTAAGGTACGTAATAGAAGTGTCTTTGAAAAAATAATTAACGTATTAAAATTTTGATTACCTTACGATTAAAGGTTATAGTGGGTGGCTAAACTATTAGTTACAATAGAGTTTACTCATCTACTGCGTGGCTGGTCGGATCGGGAAAGACGAGAGAAGCAATAGGAGGGATGTATTCATACGTCCGTCAGTCCTGGACACATTTTCTTTCCCAGGACTTTCTCTCCTTCCTTTCCCATATCAGGACCGAGTCATTTCGATACTCGCTTGTATCTAGATTGCATGTAGTTGTTAATACTTTAGCAGAAATTCTAGACGCGTTCAACTGCACGGAATATAGTTACAAGAAAACAATAATAAAATTCCATAGTAGTAATAACAATTCAAGTTAGATTCATAATTTACTAGTGCTATTTAATTTTAAAATAAAATTTTACTTTTGATTACTGTTCAACTAAATTAAAATGTACATATTATTACATGTTTGTAAAATACCATATGGGCGTATAATATATATAAATAAAACTGCGAAATGAAAAATACTCATTAATTAATTTATTTGTAACAGTATCTCCAGTTCAGAATAACGTTATAATTATAGAAAGGAAAAGTAAACGAGATAATTGTTGATTTTCCTGATTAGATAATTTACATATGTATATATTATTATAACATTTACATATTGTTAAAATTTTAAAACAGAGAAATACAATAAAGTAGATAGGTACTCAAGAAAAACATGTGGACAATAAAGTAAAACATAATGACAGCAAATTACGAAGACGCTTTAACCCTTTAACACCCGCATTATTGTTTCCAAATATATAAAATATGTAATGCTTTATAATACCTCAGAAAATTATTTGAAAAATTTTGGTATTAATTATTTTTTTGTTTATTCTACGTTAATTTGGCTTAACATTGGACGTCGGAGGGTATTTTATATTGTAAGGTAAAATAAACATAACACGAAAGTAATACAAATAACTGTTTCATGTCAAAAATTCACATTTACAATGAAGTGATAATCTCTAAGGTTTGAAACAAATAACATTTGAACTAAAATTCTTTCAGAAATAATCTAGGATAATAATATTTAAAAATTCGCCATACTAGTCGAAGATCTTCCCATCACTGCTAGTGTTAATTTGAATGAACATTGAAATTAATTTACGATATTCTGGAAAATGACTGTGAACCGGGAATTGAACTAATGTTATTATTATAGAACACATCTTTATGCCTTAAAATATTTGTAATTTGAGTAGAAAATATTGATATCTCATCTTAAATGAGGTAATCAATGACGGCAGAAATTCGATGGAACTCACAATCAGCAGATGTAAAAATATTTATCGTTTTTGTGGCGGGAATAAGGATTTCAACCGAGCGGAAAAAATTGACGGCACAGAAAAAATTACAAGCTAACAGAAAACAAAAACATGGCTTTAAAAAAAAATTGCAAAGTTCGTATTAATTCGAATTAACACTGGGGATGAAAGGGTAAACTACATCAAGATTTAGCCATAAAAACTATTTTTATGTACTGGGAACATCAAAACATAGATATTATGAAGATTGCATTGGTTAACCAATACTAAAATATTATAAGATTATGGATAGGCACTTATTATCCATTATATTTGTAAATTTATCTTCAGTATTAAATATACATCTAAATACAATAAATACAGTTCATCAATATAGTTATGTTTATAATAATGTGGTTACTTTATTATAAAACACGCGTGTTATTTTTGATTTATCCAAAAAAGGTTTAATCGAGTGCTGCATTACAAATTTGAAAAATTTGCCATTGGATGATGGAGACCAGGGGGGCCTACTCTATATCTTTCGGGTTAAAAAAACAGTAAGTTTGTGGTTTAACCTTTCCTTGCCAGTGTTGTAAACTGAGTCAATATCGTTAATAAAATATCACTCTAAATATATTAAAAACTGAGTTCAAATTTTAAGTATTCCTCCGCAATATATGTATATATTACAATATATAAATATATACCGAGTGAATAGCACCGGGGACCTGTTGACCTTATCGGAAGAACTCTCTCCACTCGTCGCCTTGCACCGGAGTGAGAGGGATGGATTCATACGTCTGTCACTTCTGGAGGTCTAGCACGGACAATCGATAAATACTCGAATTAAATATTATATAAATATATTGAATAAATTCATCATCTATGTAAAGTTTGTGATATTTGCGAGCACGGCCAAAGATTGATAACAAATGTTCCGACGGCCGATAAACAAATTTTAGCGTGGCCTTCATAGTATGAGATAAGCTTTGGTTAATTGTCATATACACATCTTTTTGAATAATGTCGTTCGGTTTGTAACACAACAGTCTTATTTCGAACAGGGTTGAACTAATGAAGGTCTTAGAATTGAAAGAAGTCGTATACGCGGTAAGTTAAATCCGTTCGGGCCAATGACACCGCATTGGTTTATAAAGACCTCATTACCTAATTAACTCATTTTTTAGTGTCAAAAAGTAAATGCAGAATGCCAATGCATATCTAGGCTAGTATTTCAATTTGACATTATCAATTAATTAATATTTTTACGTAGCTGTTCGACGTTTGACGTTCCCGAATGTCAATTCATAGACAATATGTCCAGAGTTGCCAGCGTATATCAATTTATTATTTAATGCATTATCAATATCAGATTGGATATCAACAGTGCGACCGTGCTCTGGAAATCGGTGTAAAATAATCGGTAGTTACGCCTATCGATCTGGTATTGTAAAGTTATCGATTTCACTACACTAGACCCGCTGGATAAACTGAACCCTAGATTCCTGCTCATACCCTTTTCCTTCCCAAAACTTCCTCTTATTTTTTCCTTAAATATATCCTCCACACAGCATCCCAAAATATGACAGTCCCTGAATGAAATTATTTTTCTCAGGGCCTTTTGTGTTGCGCTAGTGTTAAAAAATGAATAATTATTGTCGGTATAAGCTCATTTAAATAAGTAAACGAACGATTACAACACAAAGATAAGTCATTGTGAAATGACTGGGAATTACTTGGAAGGGATTCCCCACGCACACACAGACGTGCACTCATCTGTGCGCACAGCGCAGGGGCCGGTCTGCGCAGTGACTGGCCTGATTTACCGCATTGGCGCATATGCGCAACGCCGGTGAATCCCAAGGCTTGCGCGCGTCTTTTTTTTATTACGGCACACGAATGCTTGCCAATATTGCCATTTACATAAATATCTATAAATAGTCGCCATTATTATGTAAGTACCTACATATTACCGAGATTTGATTACAATAAATAATATGAAATTCTGACGGTAATAATGGCTATAAACAAGATTAAAAAATGTGGCCATCTATCCTAACCTAATTTCGAAATTTCAGTAAAATCGATGTACTCATAGGTGGATTAAAGCAGATTCGAGTTAACGGTTTTCGATTTCGTCTCCAAGACTCGCATTTAGCCTACAAACGATTTTTCCATAATAAATTCCTGCACAATTTTTCTGTCTTCAGACTACCAACCTTAGAACAAATGCAAGATGTCAGAAAAATCGGTGAAATTTCTGTTGACACTAAATTTTGTAATCTCTGTTTAATTTTTCAATTTCGGATCTTGAATAAATGCTGTCTTTTAGTTCTCAAAACAAAGATGTAATGATTTTATTTTGAAGATCTTATTATTTCAAGCGTTTGCTGACCCGGAGAATTCCTCACTGATCTCCAAGTAATGACTTTGCTAATGACGCGCCACAGCAAATGAGCAAATAATTGATAGGATGAACTAAATAATATATTCATAAAAACTCGAAGTGAAGAACTGCCGAAAGGCTCCAAAGTGAGCGCTCAGAAAGAAGAAGAATATGATTTTAAAGGGAGATACGTAAATACGAATGTACGAGGGAGTGCAATAATATTAATATTTGTGTAAGCCAAAATACTTTTACTTTTATTATTTTTTATTATAGAATACAGTTGACGTAAGGTTCCCGTGAGCACTTATGCCATAGGCCCATTGTGCTATCTCCCATTTTACCTCATTCCTTTAACAGTAATGCGGTCCCTTTTATAAAGTTCACCAGGGTTGTCATTGGATGCGTGGCTATGTCTTCTGGTTCTACAATGTGTCTTCCCAGGTCAGTCTTTTTCCCAACAGAGCTAGACATTAGAACCATAGGTGAATTGGAGTCTCTTCATCCTCTTCACATTTCCTGCATCTGTTGGTGTTTTCAACTGCCAACAACTGCATAATACTTAATAAAGCATGATTTATTTAAAATAGAGCAAAAATCTCTCAAAATATAGCATTTAAAGAAACCACGTGAACTTTTTCACATCGACCTATGACGTGTTAAATAACTGAACCAGATGTGTTTTTAATACATCTGGTTCTTAAAAAATAACATGTGTGCATATAAGTGCAAGTAACTTCAGGTGTTTACGGGAAGTAGGTATGTAATATTACGGTAAAATCATATAACATACTCACTTCCCATAAAACTTCACGTATTTAAGGGAAGTAGGTATGTTATATTACGGTAAAATTCGAAATGCGCTGTCTAAAGCCCAAAATAATGTTGGTAACCCACCCAACACAGAATTAAAGACGATATTTTGGTTTCCATAGGCTTCCAAGCAAACTTTTACTGCATTTTTTTGGTTAAAATTTTACGGTAATTTATAGAAGCCTTGAATAAAATATTTTTTTACGGGAAACGTATTGCGGTTATGGGAATCAAATAATAACTCTTCCATCAGTAGTGAGGTAACAGTTCCGTGTGCAAACGCCCCAGGAAATGAATTCCACATGACGTCAATACAATAAGTAACACGTTCGAAATAATTCCCACCATGAACAAATTCACAAATAGAATGGAAATAAATCACGTACCAATGCTAAAAAAGAACCAGTTTTCTCATTTCTAATTTTCGTAATAAAGGCTTTGATAAACATGCTTTACAACAAAACTGTTTATTTTCGATGATATTAAGAGGAAGCTACAAGCCAAAAATATGTATATTCTTGGTATAACTTATATCGTAGGTAATAGGCGGAGTCTAGAAACTTTCGATTTCAAGCACAAAACTGGTTTTTATTTATTTTATAAATAATGTTATAAGAAAGCAAAAAAGTTAATCAAGTAAAACTGTCACTGTCTGTTAGCTATAATCTGTATTTTTTTTAAGTTGTTTCCTTTACGCGTTCATACATTTCTATTGAAAAAAAGTATTTTTTAGTAGTTTACTTTTATATATTTGATTGAATAATTTATTTTTTTATTTGTATTCTACTCAAGCGAAACGATAGGAAAACCTTTCATACATTTCTATTGAAAAAATATTATTTTTAGATTTATATTTTTTATTGAGTATTTTTTTATTTATTTGTATTCTACTCAAGCGAAACGATAATAAAATCTTCAATTTATCTAAAGCATATTTTTTGGTATTCATAATGTACACCAATTCGTTATAAAGATTAATCAAAATAGTGATTTTGCATTAAGCTTCGCCTTAAGAATCTAACTTTAACTACGTTATTTTATTACTATAAGACACTTATCAAAAGCCTTTGTAAAATTTTCGCTATACGAGTATCTTTTATACTTTTCATGTACACCTTTTATCGTTTTATTAATTTAGTTCTGTAAAACACCAAATCTGGCGTAATAAAGGTTTGCTAAATACAAACATGTTTTACAACAAACCGCATTTATTTGTATAAATATCATCAGATTGCTCTGTAACTACTTCCATAGTACCGTACTTATTTTGTATTGTATTGTACCTGCTTTTATCGTTCTGACTGAGAAAAATAGTATTGTTGAAAATATTAAAACACGGTTAAAAACAGGATTGCAGGCCGTTTCCTGTTAAACTTTTAATACATTCATAATATATCGGAATACAAGCTCATGCACCTGATAAACAAGAAATGCGAAAATATAATTATTTTTATGAAAAATCCGATATCGCGATAACACATTCATTTTTTACTAAAAGTTTAACAGAAAATCTAACAATACATTCATTAAGGGCCTGCAGTCCCTTTTTTAACCGGATTACAAATAATCTGAAGAGATACTTAATAAATTAACAAATTTTTTTAATCCTACTCAGTCTATACGAGTACTATACACTTCGGGCCTAACTGATAAAAATGTTTTAAGTTTTACACAACTGTTAAACATCCATTAATGTATGGAAAATGGTTGTTTATCAGTTGCGTAAAATTTAAAACAGGTTTATTAGTAATGAGGTTATTATTGTACTCCGGAATAACTTACATTTTACAATGTATATACGTAAAAGGCATAGTAAAAGCGTAGCCTTCAAGGATTTAATAAATAAAAATCAAAATAGTATAAAATAAAGTCGCTGTCCGTCTGTTTGTGCGCTTAGTTTTTCTTAACTACGCAACGGATTTTAATAGAGTTTTCACTATCTTTTAGAAAATTTCTTCCAGGAGGTGTATATATATAAAACATGTAAATTTTATTTATATAAAGTAGAGGAAAGTCTATGTTTTGTAATCAAGTCGTAAAATTTTTTACGACTTGATTACATGGCTAACGTTGGCTATAAGATACATCAAAAAAATGAAATATGGAATTGTATATCTTGAACAGGTCTACTGAGAAGTTTTGCAATGGTATATGTCTATATCCTAAGCATAACCCCCAGCAACGCCGGGTACATATCAGTTAGTAAATAATAAATTACTACCACAAAATGTTACTACACCTTTCTCCAGGTGAAAAGCTTTAAAGCTGTAATCAAAATTTTACTAGAGATTGAATTGCTGTTTATAAAAGAGATTGTACATTATTATTCAGTGAAAGGAGAGATATTTTAAATCCATTCATGTAGGTATGCTAATGTTTTTCTTTTCTTATTCTTAATACGCATTTGGTTGACGAAGTGGTCTTTCATATTGAGATGAAAGACCTGTGCGATTTGCAAACTGATTAACAGTTTGGAAGAGTGTTGATCAAATTATTAAGAATGATATGCAATAAATTTAATACGTGTAGTGTGGGTATTTACTTGCGTGCAGTATATATATACACAAGTCACAGTAAATAGGTGTATTGTACTTATAGAATGTATGGATATATTCTGTGCGGGGAAGTAAGTTTTCTTAACCACGGTCGTATTTTAACCACATTTGGTTTCTTTAAGAAAACCACAATGTGCCGATGAGGATAAATTTAATATTATGTAGGTAGGTTATGTAACCACGATAAGGTTCTTTGATAAGCGGCGGTGCAAGCTTCTGAAAATTATGGTTTAATTACTAGGAAAACCATAGAATAAATAAAGATATTAATTAATTAATCTTCTTCATAGATCATCCTTTGGAAATAATACCATTTCGTTGATCTGAAAGCCACATCAGACCATTGACATAAGTACGCGTTATGTTCATATTAATCGAACAAAAATGTAGCACTCTCCTGTTTCTAGATTGAAAGCGAATAGCGAAATGCATAAGCAAATAAAAGCCACAGTGAATATGCGTGAATGAATGAAATGGCCAAAAATAACATCCATCATAGCTAAATGGAACGAAACGCATTAGATAGAGATAGTCATTCAAAGAATATGTACACGGGTGAAACAGCTATATTATTATGAACGCCTCTCATTTCCGAATGCGTGCCTTGCGACACCAGTTGCCACACTGACGGGCATTTTTCCACAAAAAGGGCATAGAGCGACGTGTTTATGGCAGCTGGTGACAGCTTGTCTGACCGACGGACTTATGTGTATACTAAACGCTGTAAATGACAAGTTTGTCCACTGGACCTAGTTCGGTGAAACCATACGCGTTGTCTTCCCTTTTAATTCATCTAAGCACCGGACCAAACGATTTATTTTGTGTACTTACCACATTGAAAAATCTAAGCATGATTCATCCGCATGTTTTGTGTCCACAAAATATTCCTACCTTAAGAGATGAAGACTTTTTCAACTGTACCTTGAAAACATATTTATGTCAACACCAAGTGAAAATGACAGAATTTATCATTGAATATTATGATAAGAAACTTGTAACGATCACTACTCATTTTGACCGTTTTTGCTGTTCTTATTATATACTTTTTTATCTTTTGTTTTTGTTTATATAACTTATTTGGTTTACCGTATGTTCATTTCACAATGTATTTAGCATATCATATCTGGTTTGACTGCCTGATTAATTGATTAATATCCGTTAATAAACTATCACGTAACTAGTTTACTAACTAGGCTAAAATCACATTACTATTGCAACAATACTGGTATTCATTTTCTTAATTTTTGTTTTCCATATTTCCATTTTTTATATTGTACCACAGATTATTCGTACAAGACTTCTCATTCTGACACTCTTTAACATCTGGGAAGATAGATTAGATAGACACAAAAAAGTCGGCGATGCAGCACGTCACTTAACATTTGGAATCAGGCCGCTAACAATAACACTCCTTATGTAGATGGAGATAAGGTTTTTAATACCGCTTAAGAGGAATCTATAAGCCAAAAATGTGTACATTCTTGGTATACCTTATCTCTCTCTCTGGTTTCAATCCTGGGATTGGTTTGCAGCAATTTTATCTAATCTCCTCTTCCATTCTTCCCTGTCTTGTGCGGCTCTTTTGACTTCTGCATATGATGAGCAGCGCACGTCCACCAGCAGGTCCTCCAGGTACTCTCGGCGTGGGCGTCCCCTAGAGTTGGTCCCCTCGGTCATACCCTCCATTATGACATGCAAGAGGCCTTCTTGTCGTATAACATGGCCGATCCATCTTGCACGCCTTTCGGACAAGGTCCTGAGCAGGTGCCTTCCTCCTTCGATTCTTTGGAGAACCTCCTCATTTGTAACATGGTCTCTCCAGGAAATTCCTAACAGTCTTCTATAGATACCACATCTCAAAAGCCTCTAGTCTCCGTTTATCTCTTTCGGATAGGCACCATGTTTCGCAGCCATACATCAAGATACTCCACACATAGGTCTTGAGGAGGAGTATTCTCAGTTTTAGGTCTATATTATTGGATTCTATTATTTTCGACCTTTTATTGAATGAAAGCCTAGCCTGATGTATACGGCTGTCGACCTCGCTCTTAAACCGACCGTCCCATGTTATTTTGCTCCCGAGGTAGAAAAACTCCTTGGTGTTCTTTAGTGGAACTCCTGCCATCTCTACTCTCATCTGATGTTGCGTTCGGCCTACAGTCAGCAGCTTATACCTTATATTGTAGGTAATAAGCATTAAAATCGCTTGACAAACGGAGTCTAGAAACGTTCGATTTCAAGCACAAAATTTGTTTTTATTTATTTTCTAAATAATTTTATAAGAAAGCAAAAAAGTTAATCAAGTGAAACTGTCACAGATAATCTTAGCTATAATAATGTATTTTTTAAAGTTGTTTCCTTTATGCGTTCATACTTTTCTTTGAAAAAATATTTTTTTTAGTAGTTTACTTTTATATTTTTAATTGAGTAATTTATTTTTATATTTTTAATTGAGTAATTTATTTTTATATTTGTATTCTATTAAAGCGAAACGATAGGAAAGTCTTCAATCTATCTAATGCATATTTTTTGGTATTCATAAAGTACACCAATTCGTTATAAAGATAAATCAAAATAGTGATTTAGCACTAAGCTTCAGCTTAACACGAGCCGCCAGTTGCGTTATGAAAGAGAAAAACATCGCCAAAAACTGTGTTTTATTTTATTTTGCCAAGTTCAGGCACAAATATAAAAACAATTTGCGAAGTAGGAGATTTTGAACCAGATGTTTTAGGCCTTAAACTTTTTTTTTTCTGTGCTTGATTATTTCAAAGGCGAAGATGTGTTGTAGGTATTCGCAGAATTTGATTAAAGGCGTACAAATTTTCAAACCAAAAACACATTTCTTCGTAGTGCTTCGTCTTAAGGCTATTTAATGAGTAATAAAAAATAAAAAAATCCACTGTTTTAGAAATTTCATTAAACAGCATCATTTTTCTTGTCATGGTGTGCTGTGCTAGAACATCTGTTCTACCGTGTGGTATCTTGAAAAAGTCGTGGCGACGTCTACGGTTGAAGTTTTCAGGCATGTATTGCAAGATTTTCATAACGTCTGGTTTCTTGGTTAAATCTATTTGTTGCCTCAAATAAGTCTATAATATGATACTTACATGAACTTTGGATAAGTTCTATGCTTCCTCGTATGTAGGTATAGACAAACTTGAGGTTTTTTTTCTGAATTTGTTCCAGCTATAGACATAAGAAACATTGTCTATGGTTCCAGCCTAAGAGTAACAATATAAACAGACCTCACTAGTCTTGACCTCAGATGACTAAAGGATGTGTGGTAGAGGTGGGTCTTGTGAGTACTTTTCGTTACTAGGTTCAGTGAATACAGGTACAAAAAAAAATCTTTAAAAATACCCGGTACTTTTACTGGGTACGATAAATACGCCTCTTCTCTAGTGTGTGGCCTACGATCTGATGATGCATGGTTATCAGTTATCACAAATTAAGTAAATTAGGTATTTTTCGAGTATGTCAACGATTTGAACCAATATTTAGTGTGATCTCTTTATATTGTTACTCTAAGGTTCCAGCATATTTATATATTTGGGTTGGTGCGGAGTCAACACACCACTAGCATTCTCCAGGTTACTTCTTATAACGCCACCAAACATGGTTATCATTGCATTTGGGTCATTAAACTGTTTAGATGTTCTGTAGTGCAGAACAAAAATCATATATCACTTGCACCGGATAGGTAATGAATATTCTAATATCGACAACGCCGGTAGTCTATTATAAGTAGCAATAGATAAGCGTGCATCCAACAACCTGTATTTGTATGTTAATAATGATTAAATTACCATGTCAGTGATATTAACCTCTATAAAATAATTCATAATTAATTACCGTACTATTAATAATATTTTTTACATGTCTACCTTATTATATTTAATACTTTTTGTACCTATGCATATACTTTTTTTAGATATTTTATACTTCTTATTTGATTTTTTTTACACTTTATACTTGTTGCTTTATAATTATTATGTTAATGACACAAATTGTGCAATGTGTATAAAAATAAATAAATAAATAATATGTCAGATTTATTTGAGATTTTCACAGCAATACTTTTGGGGTATTGCAGTGTCCGTCAGCACTGAACACATCTGCCCTGATTATGGTCACTGTAACACTGTCCGAAACGTTGGCTAAAGAAGGAGGTAGCAAATACCCCAAAAATAAAACAGTTTTAATCATTACAAATTGTTAAATAACTGTTTGAAAACTAAATACAATAATAAATAAATAAAAAATAAAAATACATGAAATGGGCCACAGGTGTGTTTCGTGTTTTAAAATTTTAGCCAATCGGCCTTAAAATTTCCAATACAAAACAATATATTGTTTCATCATTGTTGATTATCATTGTCCTTGCAATTTTTCCCATCCTATTTTACCTACAAGTACCTGTCATTATTTATTTATTTATTAATCTTAAGTTAGCTCACATCTTCGTGTGTGCTAATAGTTTTATAAACATATAAACATGTATTTTTGTTGTTTGTTTTTGGGGTGTTATGCCGTGTTGCGCTAACTCCTTCTTTAGCCGACGTTTCGGACAGCGTTGCAGTGTCCATCATCAGGGCAGATCCGGTAGATCCGAAGATGTCACATCTTCGGATCTACCGGATCTGCCCTGATGATGGACACTGCAACGCTGTCCGAAACGTCGGCTAAAGAAGGAGTTAGCGCAACACGGCATAACACCCCAAAAACAAACAACAAAAATGCTTTTGGCCGTGAGAATCTAAAAACTTACCATATAAACATGTACATTGTTTGGCAAACATAATCTTTCTTTAAATATTTCAATAAAGTCACAAAAAAAGAAACATTAATAATTGAGATAGACATATTTTCTTAATTCATTTTTGAACTTATTAATATTTTCTATCACAGCAATTTCCTTCGGGATTTTGTTATAGAGTTGAACGGCCTGGTACATCAGAGATTTTTGGGTGCTTGTTTTTTTTCTTGTTGGCAATCTAATTTGCTTAGAATTTCTCGTCCCGTGTCCGTGTATCTCGTTATTGTAATTTATTTTTCTTTTCAGTTCCTTAGACATCATCCCTAAGTTAATTTTATGTATAAAAATAAGTACATTCAAATACACAGTTTGCTTCACCGTCAAAATATTCAGCTCCTTTAACATGTCTCTTATCCGTGTGTATATGTTGCGCTTAAGTATTATTCGCATTGCTTTATTTTGCAGTATTTGCATTTTTTTCATTTTCTCTTTATTGCAGAGAAAAAGAATACTTGAACAGTAATTAAAGTGTGGTGATATAATTGTATTGTATATTATCTGGCATGTTTCTTTATTTACTTTGTTTCTGATTCTACCAAGAAATGATATTTTTTTTGCAATTTTTTTAATTGTATAGTCTGCATTTTTTGAGAAGTTCAATTTTGAGTCTATAATAACACCTAGATATTTAATTTCTTCGACTTTTTTTATGATTTCTCCATTTATAGAAACCTTTGGTTCCTCATGCGTATTTGTTCTGCCTATATGCATGTATTTTGTCTTATTTACATTTAGTTTTAATTTATTTAGTTTGAGCCATTTTGACAATGTTTCTAAGTCACTATTTATCTTTTTGATTGCTTTCTCATAATTATCTTCTGCGATATAAATTAGTGCGTCGTCTGCAAACAGTCTTATTTTGCAATGTTTTAATATTTTTACCATATCATTTATGTAGAGTATAAACAATATCGGACCCAATACAGATCCTTGCGCTACACCCAGCTTATTTTCAATCGGATTTGATATATTGTTTCTTATCTTTGTTGTTTGTTGTCTGTTGCTTAAGTAGTTTTTAAACCATTCCAGTTCTTTCCTTTTTATTCCATATTTTTTTAATTTTTTAATAACTCTTTTTCTATCTATTGTTTCAAAAGCTCTCTGAAAATCTAAAAACACCGCAACAATATGCAAGTTTTTATCTATATCTTCCTTCCAATCATCAATTACTAAATTTATTTATTTATTCATTTATTCATTTTTGGGAAATCAACAGTTTACATTTTTACAGATTGTACATAAGTAAAATAGCCAAAATAAAACCAATTACGGATTTCCTCCTTGTGACTTTACGTAAGACAGCATTAGAAGAAATAATTAAATTTATGAGAAATGTGAAGTTATAATTATATAAAATAAAAGAATTGTATAAAATAATAGAACAAAATAATACAACAAAAATAAAGGGGAAAAAAAAACTAAAATTTATATAAAATAAAAGATTATCGATACATTGGTAACCATAAGAATACAAACAATATTGTGCATATAAATCATATAACCATAACCATAAGAAGACAATGTTGTGCATATAAATCATACCATAACAGGATTATAAATATATAAATACTAGAAACATAAACATCAGAAACATCAATTCAAGAAACATCAGTGAAATACTCTTTTAAGGTCATTTTATATTTAGTAAATTCGCAATTGAAGATGTCGATATTGAATAATATGTTATTGTAATTATTACATATTCTGTTCAGGCAAGAATTTTGTCTACAGTTCGTTTTGCTTTGATTGATTTTAAACAGGATAGAAGACCGTGTTAAACGTGCAGGCACATTAAATTTAATATTATTTAGCAACTCTGGGCATTGAATATTATAATAAATTAATTTATATAGGAATAGAGCATCTGCATGATGTCTTCGTACACTTAATGAATCAATTTTAAAGTACGAAGCTGCCTCTGCATAATTATTAAATCTTACAAATGACCTGTAACAGAGATATTTTAGGAATTTGTTTTGAATTGCTTCGATTTTGTTTATGTGGATTTTATAGAATGGAGACCAAACAATTGATGCAAACTCCAGATGACTTCGTACGTAGGCAAAGTAGAGTTGCTTAATGATATTGATGTTATTAAAAAGTTTTGTGTTTCTAATGATGAAACCTAACATTTTAGCAGCCTTATTTGTGATTTGTTGTATATGAAGGTTATATTGAAGTTTATTATCAAGAGTTATTCCAAGATCACGAATATTTGAGACTGTTGCAATGTTGATGTTATTTAAAGAATAGTTAAATAATGTTTTATTTTTATTTCTGGAAAAGACAATGTGATGACATTTTGAAACATTTAGAAATAATTGATTTTGTTGGCAATAGGTAGCTACATTGTTTAAATCATGTTGTAAATTAATACAATCGTTTAGACTTTTTATTGGCTTGTATAGCTTAGCATCATCAGCAAATAATTCTATTTCAGAGTTTTTTACAACATTGACCAAATCATTAATATATAAAATGAAAAATAATGGTCCGAGATGTGAACCCTGTTGGATCCCTGAGGAAATTTGATTGAAGTCTGATACAAAGCCCTTTATTGCTACTGCCTGTGATCTGTTAAGTATATAAGATGTAACCCAACGAAATAAATTACCACGTATACCTAATGCCCAAAGTTTTCTTAGTAGTAATTTTTGATTAATTTTATCAAATGCTTTGGCAAAGTTTGTATAAATGATATCTACTTGAGTGCGATTGTCCATGTGACCAACAATGAATTCGGTAAGAAGAACGAGATTACTTTCCACATTTCTGCCTTTTGTAAAACCATGTTGTTTTGTTGTTATGATGTGATTGAGTTGTGGACTTAGGTATTGGTAAACAATTTTTTCCATTAAGTTACTGAATATTGTTAGTTTTGAAATCGGACGATAATTTTTAACATTATTTTTTTCGCCATTTTTGTGGATTGGTGTTACATATGCTCTTTTCCATATTTCAGGTACCGTGCACTTCGTTCATTGATTTATTATATATAATGCAGAGAGGTTTAGCGAGTGTTTCAGCACAATAACTATAAAGTATGACGGAATATCATCACACCCCACGCTTGTGTTCATGTCAAGAGCTTTTATTTCTTTTAAGACTATTTCTCGTGTGAATTTAACCGTGGTGATATTTATGTTATGTGTGTTTTCTGGTATGTCAAATGTTGGTAGGTTATTATCTTTTATGTAAACTGATTGGAAATATTCCATAAAAATATTACATACATCTTGGCCATTTTCAGCTTTTTTGTCATCTAGATGCATCGTCCTTGGAAGGGACGATTGTGTTTTTTTCATATTATTGAAATGATTCCAGAAGAGTTTAGGATTACCATTCATGTTACTTTCAGCAGTATGTATATAATTAATGTAGAGTTCTTGTGCAATTCGTTTTTGTCTAGATCTTAAGAGTGAAAACGTTTGGTAGTCACGTGGATTTTGAAATTTTTTGAAATATTTATGATATTTATTTTTTTCTCTAATTATTTTTATGAGAGATGATGTATACCATGGCGGATAATTATAAGTTTTTGCTGGTTTAGTTGGTATGTAATTTATTTTAATATTGTTCAATATGTTGTAGAAGACGTCAGTTGCGGATTGAGTATTCAGATGGTTCAGATTATGATCCCAATCAATTTCGTTTAGTTTTGTGTTTATCATTGAATAATCTGCTTTTCTAAATTGTAATACTTGCTTTGTGTTAGTTTTCAGGATTTTATTTTTAATTTTTAATAGGAATTGAAATTAGCAGTGTTTTATGATAAACATCTTCTGGTACTAATGAAATGTTATTGTGAGTAATTTTCAGTTGTATGTTACTTAGAGCTAAATCAAGAATGCGATTATTTATATTATTACTCTGAGAGTTATATTGTTGCAGATTATTAAATGATAAAAATTCTATAAAGTTAAAATGGGCGGGATTTAATGAATTGATGGGTTCAGTGTACATATAACATTGTTCTTCTAAATTCGCCGGCATTACGTACGTGTTTTTCGCCGCGCGCCGTAATTTTAATTTATTAAATAATTTACAAGTTTACAAGTTTATCCTAATGGATATCAACGAGGAAACGAATGCGCTTCGTTTGCTAACGATGGCCATCGAAGTTCTCTCGGTTAAAGTGGACAATTTAACTAGTGAGTTGAATATTGTAAAAAAATATTCTAATAACGTCACCAGTAATTGTCGGTAGTTTGTACAATAGTGAAACTGCGGTTGCAGGTACATGTGTGCACAAGATTCCCGTTCTCGCTACAGGCGACACACTCGGCCCGCCCGCGCCCCTCGTCACCGCCACCTCACTGCCCCCGCTCGCTACTACCGCAGACAATACAACTGCAACTGCCGGGGCCGGTCCCTCCGTTCCATTCTCCCCGCACGTCGCCCCGTCTACTAAGCCGACTCGTACCTCAGATGACGCTACAAGTTTGGCCGTCGGAAAAATAATAACCCGCTCGCAGGCTGCAAAAGCCTCCCAAAGAGGGAAAAAAACGAGTAACGCTTCAGACAAGGGACAATCTTCTTCCGCTTATGCTTCATCCCGAAGTACTCCTGATGTGACACCCGTTGCGTCTACCTCCACAGCGCCTACCTCCACGCCATCTGATAGTGATGCGCTGCCCCCGGCTGGCGGAACTGATGTGGATGCACCGCCCCCGCCCGATGGAGCTAAAGCAGATGCACCGCCCTTACGTCAAACTCCAGGAAGTCAACCTTGGACTTTGATTAATCGTAATCGTAAACGGCGTCCCATCACCATACGAGGTAGTCAAAAGGACCAGGAGAAAGTGAAATACTTCCATCTTTACCCCTTGCATCCAGAGACTACAGTAGATGACTTAACATCGCACCTCAAAACAATAAGTAAATCTGTCAGTATCTCCTCATTTAAGATAACAAAAATCAAAACGAGGGGAGAATATGCATCATTTAAAATCGGTGTACCCGGGTCAGCGGTGGCAGAATTACTGCAATCTAAGCATTGGCCTAAGCATTCGTTCTTAAAAGAATGGGTCAATAAAGTAATTACACCACGGCTACCAAATATTAAACCTAGTTGACAGTACAATAGTTTTCATTTTTTTTACCAAAACGTTAGGGGACTGAAAACTAAATGTTCTCTATTTTATTTTAACGTTTTGGTAAACAATTACGATGTAATAGGGCTCACTGAGACTTGGCTGAACTCCAATGTGTGCAACCAGGAGTTATTCGATGACAGTTTTCAAGTGTACAGAAAAGACAGAGATAGTGGTAGTGGCCACAGACAAGGCGGAGGCTGCCTTTTGGCTGTCAAAACTAAGTTTAAGGCCGAACACATGCCTGATCTGGAAGCTGACATCGAAGACTTGTGGATAAAAATTACAATCGATTTCTTTGTTACTTTTATATGTGTAATATATTTTCCACCGGCATCAACTCTGGAAACATATCAACTATTCTTCGATAAGTTTCACGGAAACGTGGATCTTCTCGGAGGAAGGAATATTATTGGTAAGTTTTTAGATTCTCACGGCCAAAAGCATTTTTGTTGTTTGTTTTTGGGGTGTTATGCCGTGTTGCGCTAACTCCTTCTTTAGCCGACGTTTCGGACAGCGTTGCAGTGTCCATCATCAGGGCAGATCCGGTAGATCCGAAGATGTGTTCACATCTTCGGATCTACCGGATCTGCCCTGATGATGGACACTGCAACGCTGTCCGAAACGTCGGCTAAAGAAGGAGTTAGCGCAACACGGCATAACACCCCAAAAACAAACAACAAAAAAAGGAATATTATTGTTTTGGGAGATTTCAACATCCATTCAGCGCGTAGCGGTAAGGATGTTGAAAATGACCTCAATTTTTTATGTGTTTGGGCTCACCCAGAATAATGGTATTCCCAATTCTGAATTGAGGATGTTGGATCTCGTTTTGTGTAACATTGAATTAAATGTCATACATAGCGATTCTCCCCTCGTATATGAGGACAAATATCACCCCGCATTAGAATTCCGGTATTTTTGTAAAAAGCCTCCGAAGACTACCAAATTACCTAAAACTACAGACGGCACTTTGCGGGGATGGATTTTTAGTAGGGGTGATTTTGTCAAACTTTATCAGATGATGAGCCAATTGGATTGGCAGGAACTTTCTAAATTCGATACCGTTAATGAGGCGCTACACCATTTTTATTCATGTATAATGTATTTGACGCTTGTTTCCCTAGGAAACCTCCCAACAGAGGTGGACGTAGATATCCGAAGTGGTTCACTAGAGATACCATCAGGAGCATTGAGAAAAAACATGCTCACCATAAAAAATGGAAAGCTATTGGTGACCAAAATGAGTATGAAATGTTCAGTAATCTCAGAGCAGTTGTTAGAAGAAATGTTCATATAGCATTCCGAACGTATGTCGACTCAATAGAGAGTGATATCAAGCATGATCCCAAGGCATTTTGGGACTACGTAAAATCACTGCGCAAGGATGGTGGTATAACAGACATCATGATGCATGGTGATCGGGAAGTTAGAGGAGCGGATGTAGCCAATGCATTTGCAACTCATTTCCAATCAGTGTACAGTAATGAGCCTCCATTACTAAATCCCATGTCTGCTTCCAAGATGAATGTGAAGGGAGCACAAAACATTGATATAAGTCATATAGACGAATCAGATGTTAAATCTTCAATTAATAACATGAAACATACACATTCACTTGGGCCAGACTTTCTTCCAGTATTTTTTTTAAAAGGATGTGTTGAATTTTTAAAAATGCCACTAAGTTTTATATTCAACCTATCTTTAGATACTGGTATATTTCCTGATTCCTGGAAAGTCTCAAAAATTTGTCCCATTTTCAAAAGTGGATCAAAGACATCTGTCGAAAATTTCAGGCCAGTGGCAATACTTTCCGCCCCGGCTAAGTTATTCGAATCGATAATTCATAAACATGTGCTGTTTCAAGTAGAACCTTCTTAATATCGGAACAGCATGGGTTTAGAAAAGGTCGATCAACAGATACTAACCTACTGGTACTCACAGATTTTATTTCCAAATCTTTAGATAAGGGCTACCAAGTAGATTGCTCATATAATGATTTCTCGAAGGCATTTGATACCGTAAACCATGACATATTATTAAATAAATTGTCAACTATAGGTTTTTCTTTACGGTTTCTCATATTCTTTGCAAGCTATTTTACTGGAAGAAAGCAATTAGTATCTCATGGAATATTCTTGTCAAAATTATTCCTTGTGCTGTCAGGCGTTCCACAGGGCTCTAATTTAGGACCGCTCCTCTTTCTGATTTTTATTAACGATATTACAGAAAGTATTCTGCATTCCAGGTCACTTCTTTTTGCTGATGACCTAAAACTATTCTTGGAAATTAAAACTTTAGAAGACTGCATTCGACTCCAATCGGACATTAATAGAATTGTTGACTGGAGTAAACGGAATCGGATCGAATTCAATGTTTCTAAATGTTTCATTCTTTCTTTCACACGGGCACGTCATACTTGGTTTTACCGGTATACCATGAATGCCCGAAGTTTAAAACGTGTCTCCACTATGAAAGATCTTGGCATCATGTTTGATAGTAGGCTGACATTTCATACTCATATCTAAATGACGTGTAGTGCTTCACTGAAAATGCTGGGCTTCGTCCTACGCACTGCGATGAATTTTAGAGACACCCGGGTTCTCCAAGTGCTATACATTGCGTTGGTTAGGAGTAGGCTTGAGAGTGGGTCGGTGGTTTGGAGCCCGCATCAGGTGAAGTATTCCCTTATGTTGGAGAGAGTACAGAAGAAATTTCTGAGATTCCTCTACCTGAGGAAGTATGGCTACTACCCGTGGCTCTATCCTACTGACTTTCTCTTGGGCATGCTCGGTATGAACCATCTACGGGTCAGAAGAGATGTGCATATTGTATCACACTTCTTCAAATTGATTCGTGGATGGTTTGAAAATCCGACTATCATGGAGAGTATTAGTCTCTATGTTCCTGATGGTTATCTCCGTCACCGACAGCATAGACTGTTTTATCTCCCGGCCTGCAGGACCAACTTGCCAATGGTCATGCCTTTGGGGAGAGCAGTCTTGCTGTTGAACAGAATTAATTCGGATATCGACATATTTAGCATCGGTGAAGCTGCCTTTAAAAGGCAAGCTCTATTGATGCTGGTATAGTTTATACACCGCTAACTATTATGTAATACCATTTTACAAATGTACTTAAAAACGAAATAAAATGTTTTATGTATAAATTTTGTAATGTTTTTAAAGGAATAAACAAATTGAATTGAATTGAAAAAATAATCACAGTTGTCATTTATTGGTAACCAAAGTAAGTGAGGTAGGTTGTAGTCTCCCACTATAATGAAACTGTCATTATTGTTATTCGTCATAATCTGTGATACTTTGTTTATGTGAGAATTAATATTTATAAGATGTTTATTGTCAGGTGGGATGTACGAAGTACATATGTGAATTTTTTTACCAGGAAGTGATATAGTTACCCATATGTCTTCCGCTTCAGAATCCCATTCTAGTTTTTGATCAGAAATGAATTTACTTTTGACTGCAATTAAAACTCCACCACCGCGATTTTGATTGAGGTTATGATAATCTCTATCTCGTCTGTAAATATGGTACCGTGGATCGAAAAGTTCCTCATTAAAGATTGAATTGTTAAGCCATGTTTCACTGAGACATATAATGTCATAGTTGTTTAATAATACATTTTGAAGAAAAATATGTGTCTTGGTTCTGAGACCTCTTAAGTTTTGATAGTATAATTCTAAAGATTCCATTGTATTAAGTATATAGTGCAGTTAATATAAAGTTGCTGGAAAGTTAGTTGATGGAAATATTGTATGTTTTTAGTTTTTCTAGATCATTATAATTATTTATGCAATGGTGATTTGTGTTTTCATTAAGTCTTACATAAATTTTACAATTTTTGATCCAACAGAATTTGAATTTATTAATTTTGGTAAACTCTCTGACCTTTTTGTAGAGTACTTTGTTTTTATGAGTTAAATGTTCATTTATATAGATCCGTTGTTTTCCATTAAAGTTAATATCCTCTGCTGTTAGGCCCCTTCTTGTCCGGATTGCTGCTATGATTTCGTCTTTCTGTTTCCTGCCCTTTAGTTTTACTATAATATTCCGCGGTCTTCCTTCAATCTTCTCCTTGGGGGTGACTCGGGTGGCGTATTCAATGTCGTCGCTTACTATATTTAATTCTGAATAGATCCTTTTGATAATCTCCGTCAGGTTCTCTTGTTTTTTTTCTGGTATCCCAATGATCTCTATGTTATTAATGCGTGCGTGTTGTTCGTTAGCATCCAATTGTTTTTGTAATTCTTTAAATTCACTTTGTATTACGGCGTTTTGTTCCAGAGTTTTTTCAAGGTTGTTGTTTTTTTTCGTATCAATTTTTTTTTCTAGAGTTAATATTTTATTTTTTAATTCCTCGATTTCTTCTTTATACTCGTTTCTGATGATTTCCAGAAATTGTACCTTAAATTCTTCAAACTTTTTGTCAAGAAGTTGGAGGAGTTGGGTGTCCGTAGTATTTAGTGTTTTTGCAGTTGCTCGTGTAGTCATTTTGGCACGAAATATTAATTAGTATAACTTCACTTCACTATTAAAGCTATTAAAATATAGATATTTAGATTTTAGCTAGAATTTTTTATTTTATTTTGAGATATTTCAAGAGTGAAATAAAAACACGACAGCTGTCATTGAATGTTATTGTTGTATTTAACGCTGTTTCACATGAATTATTGTTCCTAAATCCAGATTGTTTTTCACAAAGGATGCTATTATTTTCCAAGTATTCTCAAGTTGAGATTTAATTATGTATTCCATCACTTGCTCATATTTTGGTAACATATTTACAGGTCGAAAGTCTTCACATTTTTTTGTGTTCGAAATCTTTGGAATCGGTATCACCATAGACGTTTTCCATGATTCAGGAAACTTCCCTGTTTCTAACGATTCGTTTATTAAACTAAGAAACTCTTCTCCTATTACAGGTAATGCATGTTCTAATATTTGAATAGTGATCCCATCTTGGCTGGGCTTTGATTTGATTTTGGACAGTATTCTTTGGAGTTTCTGGCCGTCTATTTTCTTAAACTTTATTTCGCAAGTTTTTTCTTCAAAATTGAAAATTTCTTCTTCTTCTATGATTGGGATATTTTTGTTAATTTCTTCTATACTTGTCACAAAATATTTATTAAACTTATCAGCCATGTTGTTTTCGCCTGCCAATTCGGTTGGGAATATGATATCTTTTTCCACATCTTCACATTTATTTTTCATCATTGACTTAAGTATTTTCCACATTTTCGTTGGATCTCCCCTTTCCCGTTGAATTTTGTTGATGAAATGTTCATTTTTTGTATCCTTTATAAGTTTTGAGTACTTGTTTCGAATTGTTTTAAATCTATTCCAAAGTTCGTTATCCGTTCGTTATCTATTCCAATGTTATTATCTGACTATACCGTTACCGTTTATCGTTATCGTTCGTTATCTATTCCAATGTTATTATCTGACTATACCCACGTGTGTGTTTGACATTTTACAACAATAAAAGCGACTGTCAAACCAGTTTATTGATAGAGCCTGTTTGATGAACATCTCTTTGTAATCAGTGCTGTTATTGATATCAACTCAGGGTAGAAGGCCTGTGAAGTGAATATATTCGGTTCCCTCAGTGTCTTTCTTATCTAACCTGGAAGTTATGGAAGCTTGTGCGTGAAATAAATCATATCTCCTGAGAGTGAAACCAACCATCAACATCTTTGAAGAACACCAAAGGGGTAAGTCAGATTCCTTCCTTACTCCGTGTTCACCATCTCCAACCATGGTTGTGTCAACTTCCAAGTTCACAATTAATATTTTACAGTTCACTCTTGATTCGCCTATTGCGATCACAATTATGAAATTAAAATGAGGTATACAGTACGTCATACTGAGTGCGTGCTACATAGGCTTGAACTGAATCAGCTCACACAAGGATGAGGACAATACAGTACAGAAGACTAAATCAATATTGTCCTTTACCAGCTCCGTCAACAGCATTTACTGCACAGGACAGGTCAATGGGACAATACAATAATACGACCGTAGTCCAAACGCAGAACGCTGCGAATATGAATACAAGACGTCGCGCGTTACGAGGGAGTTCGCTAAAAATATAATGGTACGTATACATTTGTGAACCGACACGCGAACCGATCCTCAAATGACGGGAAAGCAACGAAGCAACTGCAAGCGGCGTTTCAGGTATTTTATGTTGATGTATATATATAGTATTGTTCAATTTACGCGACATTTTTAAGCCGAATACTAGATCCCGAGATACTTACGCGTGGAGCGACTGATTATTGTCCTACCAAGCACGTTTACACGCGGACAATGCTTCGGGTGCGGTGGTGTTGGTAAAACATTGTCATAATCCATCTTGGTTCATAGTCCTGTCTTCCAAGCTTCTATTCACACTAGGACAGTGGGTTCTGATATGGAACAATACCATATTGTCCTGTCCTCGTGTAAGCTAGGCATAAGTCAGATAAGACGCAAAAAAAGTTGGGTATAAACGGATCACTTCTTTTAAATCATATTTTTACCGCAGAAGAATCCCAACTGCTCCCAATCGTCTGCATCTCCTTCTCTTCCCTACTGCATTCGTATCATAGTATTCCAACTAGCTCTGGGCAGGCAGTCCAAACACGTTCATTTATTAAAGGTTGAGATATATGTTTTAAGTGTGTAAGAAAAAAAAAACCGCAAAAAGTTCACAAAGCGAGAAGAGTCCCACAGATTAAAACTACTAAATCCTCCTTGCCATCACATTATTCATCCGACTTCTTCTACCATTAACTTTTGCGTCTTATTTTCTCCGAACCCGCACCCTTTTTCTCGAATCTTTTGCTTTACAAGTCCAAACCATCGAATAGTCCTTTTCTCAATCTTGCTCACTACGCCACATATGCGTACTTTCAGGAACTCCACATTTGTAACACGGTCATTCTTGGTTTTATTTACCAATCTTACGCCTCAAGGATCTCATTTCTACAGCGTTTAGTCTACTTTCAGCAATATTTATAACATATTAATTTCTTTAGAAGAGTGTCCGTTGCAATGTGACTTTGTTTTTTATACAGTTGTAATTCATATTTTTATACAGTTGTAATCCTTTTTTTGTACAGTTGCAATCCATTTTTTATACAGTTGTAATCCATATTTTTATACAGTTGTAATCCATATTTTTAAACAGTTGTTATCCATATTTTTATACAGTTGTAATCCATATTGAAGAAATTTAGCATATTTGACCTCCAAAACAAGAAGAACGCCACCTTCTAGATGAAATTTCAATAAACCACTCTATCTCCTTTTCTAACCCCTTGAATCAGAATTTTGGTACTCAATGATGAAATTTTTCGCACTTGAAGATTCAAATTAAGAGGAAAATTACTGTCTTCTTCATCAGATTTCTTTTTTTTGTTTCAACCCGGGCAACGCCGGGAAGGTCCGCTAGTCAAAAATAAAGCTTATTAATAAAGACTATATTGCATCACTCATAATGATTTTTATTCGCTGGGTAATCTCGTAAACTTATAATGGAAATGCATGTATGTGATGCATTTACATAATATGTTAAGTATTAATGGGTTTGCCTTGCATTCAATGGTACTTTTATAAATCAGTTGTTATAATTATAAATTTTAATTATTCAGAAAAAAAACAGGTATACCGGCAGACATATCGAGATTCGAAGCTATTTTTGTATCGATTCAATGTTATAAAATCCATTAATGATAATTGATGCTAATTTCCGACGCTGACAACAAGAACACACGACACTAGTCAGCTAATGATCCAGACAACACTAATTAATAATTAATACATATGTGATTCCTATTTGGACTATTTCTACATCTTTGAGATCCGTTTCCTAGTAATTTTGGTTCAAAACAACTCGGATAAAAATGTAATTTTTCCTGAAAGTAGGTTCTTATCACTAAATCATGAATCTAACGCACTTTAAGACCTCTAAGTATATCTGATTTAGGTCTCTGGTAAGCATCTGGTAGCATAACGTGTTTTTTTTTTGAGGAAAGTTATTTGTATTTACTCATCGACCTCCGAATCTAATAAACTTCTTTATTTGTTGTATAAATGTTGATTATTTATTTCCTTTTTTAAAAATATTTTAATATACGCTATGCCATTGTCATGCACAACCCTTGGATGCAATCCTACATAAAATAATGTTAAGGCGATGCACTACGTCGTGTAATATTTAAAATTGAGCCGCTATCGATAACAACCCTTACGTAGATGGCGATAAGGTTTAAATTCCCGCTTAACACCATCCGCCTATTTTGATTTATGCAAGAAAAAAACATGACCAAAAAGTGCCTTTTAGTTTATTTTGTGGATGTTCAGGGATAAACATTTAATTTTTTTCCGATCATTTTATAAATAACTTAATTTTCCACATTATACAATAAAATAATAAGCAAAAATGGGTTCGCAAGTAGGAGATTTTGAACTTTAAAGCAGTTTTCATAGGCCTTTACATTATTGTTTTCTGGGCTTATAAAAAGACTAATATAAAAAATACTCGATTATTTCAAAGGCCAAGATGTATTCTACTCGCAGTATTTAATTAAAGCATCTGAAAAATTTCTAGGCGACCAAATTTTCAAACCAAAAACACATCGCCTTAAGTATAATCATTAAATAAATACTCCACTAACATGCATGTTATGCAAACCTAATGGTATTATTACACCTTGTTGATTTTTATAACATTAGCTCCACACAGGAGGCTCAGGAAAATAACATCCCTCATCATATTAAGGGATGATGTGTGGGGGGTTCTGTGAATGAAAAATGTATGAGGGGTGAGTATAGGGCCGGCCCTACGTGAGCGCTATTGGAGCAGTCACTGGCAGGGAACTGCCAAAGCGATGATAATACCGGACACTTAACAGTCCTGACACATCGCCCTTGAGGAAGCTACAAGCCAAAAATGTGTATATTCTTGGTATACCTTATATTGTAGGTAATAGGCATTAGGATCGCTTGACAAAACGGAGTCTAGAAACGTTCAATTTCAAGCACAAACCAGGTTTTTTATTTATTTTGTAAATAATTTTATGAGAAAGCAAACAAGTAAATCAAGTGAAACTGTCACAGATAATCTTAGCTATAATACTGTATTTTTAAAAAGTTGTTTTCTTTACGCGTTCATACATTACTTTTGAAAAAAAACTTTTTTTAGTAGTTTACATTTATATTTTTTATTAAGTAATCTAATTTTTTATTTGTATTATACTCAAGCGAAGCGATAGGAAAACCTTCAATTTATCTAAAGCATATTTTTTGGTATTCACAATGTAAACCAATTCGTTATAAAGATTAATCAAAATAATGATTTAGCATTAACTTTCGCCTTAATAAAAACGGCGCTTCACAAAAATACAAATCATCCGAATATTATTGATTACAGCGACCGCCTATGTAAGTGTTTATTGGTTTTGACAAGGGGAGCCAAAATTTTACTCGCACCGGGCGCTTTTTTTCTGAGGGTCGCCCCTGAGTGAGTAGAAATCTGGGGGACAGTGTATCCAGGATTGACGAACGTATGAATCCTTCTCTCCAACTGCGGTGCAAGGCGATGGGTCGAGAGAGTCCGTACGGAGAGGTCAAAAGGCATCCTTCAACCAGTGTCCCTCGATTAGGCCCGACACTCAGTAGATGGGCAGACGGATCTGCTGGCAAACCTCACTTCCAATGATTCTAAAAATACGTGAAATGCTCATTGGGTTTCCATTGTTTCGGAGTATTAAATTTAATGTATATTTTTATCTTAGTAAGTATTTTAAAAGAATTGGTTTAATCTATGACTATGATATTATTAAATTCATTCAAAATGGATTACAGACGTCAATATTCATAAAAAAATGACGTCTGATGTTGTTCCCATTACGCATAGACATGAATATTAGTAGACCTGCCCTAAGTGATTAAAAGCGTATTATCCCCACTCCCCATACCGGTTCCATTGGAGCCGGCTGTGCTCGCGTATGGCCTCAAGTGAAATTTGAAAACGTGACGTCATCATTCTTGTGCGAACTATGGTCGAGGCATCATCGGTTCATTTTACGAAATAACACGGCAAAATGTTGACTTGTACTATGAAAACTTGTAAAAATAAATGTGAAAAAGAGAATAAACCCAATTGTCGTATTACATTCCATATATAAGCATTATTTTACTTTATTTTAAGCATATTCACATCGTATAATATAGATCAGTTTTAGAAACATATACTATCACATCGAGAAACGTCTGGACGCGAAACACAAAGCTGGTTGGTTGCTGGGAAGTAAATTATGAACATTTATAAAAGTGTCTTAACTAAATACTTAAACGAAATATTCGACTCTGAAAATAGAACGGAATTTTTTTGCCGAATTTGGACTTCGCAAATTTGTTCATAACGTGGCGAGTAATTTGCGCTCCCATGTAAAAATGTCTATTCATTCAAAAGCAGATTTTACTTTTAAGATGTAAATGGTGATATTATAATGCGAGATGCCTATTTACTGTCAGATTGATTTATTGACGAATCACAGTCAGCCTTACTCCCTTCGTTCTTCAACAGTTGATTTTACCCCTCGCCATTATCTTCTCGTCTATTAATTCCTATGTCTGTGCCATTACGTCATAATTCAGTATCAATCGCCTGGTGTACAAAATAAACGATTTCAATATAACCTCAAATCCTGTAAGTTATTACTATCTCGCCACAATATCCTTAATCGGAATTGCCAAAAGCAACCAATTAATTATTACAAATAACATTTTTGCGGTCAACTTATTTAGTCAGTTATTCGGACGCATTATTGTGGTCATCTGTACATCTATTAAAAGTGAGCGATGTTTGGATGGATACAAATGGTTAATTTCTAAGAAAACTGCATAAATATTATGATAAATGTTTCAAATATTTCTATGTCTGTAAGAAATTCGTTAGGCAGAAACATCGAGTAATCAAAATGACAATTCAATACACCTTTAAAAAGTTATATAAAGCCATGAAAGGTGATGAAACGAAAACTAGGTTAAATAGGTTACGTGGGTTAGGCTTATGAGTTAGTTTTTTTCATCGCTTTAAATGATGAAGCGGACAAATATTTGTAAAAAAATATTGTGCAATTTATTATGATACAATCAAATATAATAAACACGGTATCCGGAAAAAACACTTTACAAACTTTTTTTTTTTGATTTGAACATTTAGTTTTTTTTCTAACTTATGTATTATTGATCACAATTACAGAATCTGTCAAATTCACATTTGCCGTTGCCATCAATAAATAATTAAAATAAACGCGAAATTTTAAATAGCGAACAGTAATAAACACATAATTTTGATTATTATTAAATAGCTGTACTTTCGCCACGCGTTGCTGTGGCTCAGTGTGTCTGTGCACATAGAGAAACAATAGCGCGTGTTGCTTTTAGGTCTAACAGATGGCGCTGTTTTTTAAAATTACATTTTTGAGGATGACAGTGGTCAATGGTGACATACATTTAAGATAGATATATAAAAATTGTGTCAAAACTTCAAAGCAATCGGTAAAGAACTTTCGAAGAATAAGATTTTAAACAAACGAACATTTATATTTTTATTAAGGTGATGCCATACGTAGTAATGCAAAATCATGTGTTTTTGGTTTGAAAATTTGATCGCCTAGAAATGTTTCAGATGCTTTAATTAAATACTGCGAGTAGAATACATTTTGGCCTTTGAAATAATCGAGTATTTTTTAGATAAGTAAGTCTTTTTATAAGCCCAGAAAAAATAATGTATAAGGCCTATGAAAACTGCTTTAAAGTTCAAAATCTCCTACTTACGAACCCATTTTCGGTTATGATTTTATTGTATAATGTGGCAAAATTTAAATATTTATGCCTGAACAACCACAAAATAAAATAAAAGGCACTTTTTGGCCATGTTTTTTTCTTGCATAAATCAAAACAGGCGGATGGTGTTAAGCGGGAATTTAAAACTTATGGCCATCTACGTAAGGGTTGTTATTGATAGCGGCTCAATTTAAAATATTACACGACGTAGTGCATCGCTTTAACGTAGATTAAAAATGATGTAAACAAAGTGTTTCATTTATTTATAAACAAAGTAATAATTTTTTTATCAATATTTAAAAAAAATAAATAAATAAACTTGAACTTTCCACATTATAGTTACGTAATGATATGATGCCTGATGACATATGTCAAATAATGTCAGCCATCTGAAATTGTACGAAAATCAGTACCAAAATATAAAACGAAATTATTAAATTATATCAATCCGATTTAATATAAAAAGACCACCTACACGGAAATTGGTCGCAAAACAGTATCTTGTAAAACGCCCATTATGGGCAATTGGGACTCGTATTCCTCATAAAACTATATGGTATTCACATAAAAAATATGCGTTGCGATTATTAAATTATTTTTTTATTACAACGTATCTCCTGAATGCTGTGAAAATGATATTCATGAGGCGTATGTATGGTAAAACCATGTACGCGCAGATTCGCAAAGAATGCAAGGTAAGCGCAATGAGTAAGATTAAAAAAGAGAAGCTTTGATGGTTTGGGCATGTAGAAAGGAACCAAGAAAGGTGTGTAGGGAGAATATATGACGTGAATACGAATGGTATAAGAAGTCGGGGATCTCCGAAGAAGATATGGCACGATGAAGCAAACCAAATACTTGAGTCGGGCCATGTGAAGAGTCAGAATAACAGAAGAGTGCGTATGAGACGATGTATAAATGTATGAGAAGCAAGGAGTGTGTGCCAAGACCGAGTTGTTAGGCGGTGTGTCTTGTCTGCTTATCCCTGCAGACGGCGTGATGGTTAGTTGGTTAGTTCGTGTACATCTGACGCAGAGTTCGAAACACAAAGTGCCAAAGTAGAGATAGTGGCTAGTTGGAAAGCGGGATTCCCTCCTAGAGTTTGGGACTTATCGTGTATTTGTTTATCAGTGTTCCTTGCCACATACAATATGATACCTGAAGAGCATTATATATGTGATCATTTCACGCTAAAAGTCGCAACACCCATATGGTATCGCATATTAAAAAATCTTTTATTAATATAATTTTTTTATTTATTTGGAACAATATTTTTTTCAATTCAAGTTTTCCAGTAATGTTGGCCTCACTGGGTGGCTTGCCTTTATAATATGAAAATATAATCTACATAATACAATTAAAGAGAAAATAATACATTTAATATATAATTTAATATATAATCTTGTGTGTTTGTGAGTGATGTGTGTTTATATTGGTTTTGTGTGTTACGTGTAGTTTTTATTTTCATTTTATGCTATGACATTTTGGTAATATTGTCTTTTTTGTTCTTTAAATCCATATGCATCTCCAGAGATCCCTGAGGCGTATGTGTGGTAAAACCATGTATGATCGTGTGATAAATGTGAAGATCAGCAAAGAGTGCAAGGCTGATGTAAGTGTAATGAGTAAGATAAAGAAAGGGACGCTTAGATAGTTTGAGCATGTAGAGCGAATGAGCGAAGAAGGGAGTGTAACGAGAATATACAATGCAAATGTGAATGGTAACAGAAGTCGGGGACGCCCGAGGAAGACATGGCACGACCAAGTGAATCAGATACTTGACTCGGGCCATGTCAAGAGTCAGAATAGTAGAAGAGTATGTATGAGACGATGTATGAATGTGAATGAGACAAGTAGTATGTGCCAAGACCGAGTTTTTTGGCGGTCTGTCCTCTCTGCCTACCCCAGCAGGAAAATTCGTATTTGTCCGCGTGTGGGTGCGTGATTGCCACCAAGAGTTGATATAAAACGTGTCTACCTACAAAATGTTAATGTTTTGAATGGGGCTTGGTTTTTTTGGGTAAAGGGTATATTGAGAAAAATTATTTGGGAATCGCTGGTAAATATATAAATATGGATGATTCTCGTGCTTGGTTTCGATAACCTCAAAGATTATCATAACCTAGCGTTAAGCATTGGTATTTTGCAACTTTGCAAGAATAAAAAAATATCACATTTCTCTCGAAAAGGTGAAGTCAGTTACCTTTTCAGAAAATCTTTTGTTTAATATCTAGGACTGTTAAGCTTGACAGGCATGTAGAGATTGGCACATCACTAGTTACTGTTTGCTTACGTGTACAGACGTAATATCTGTATTTTGTTCACCAGTGGTAGCCGAGATTTTTGTTTTATTACTGATATAATTTGGTTTTCACAGCGAATTCTCAAGAAATAATAACGAATATTATTTTATTTTAGTTATTGTAACTGAAGTAATCAAATGAATAATCTTAACTAAAACACCTACTATAATGTTTTATCTTGTTTATTTTCTTTCTTATAATTACAGCAGAAGTGTAATTTTTCTGATCATTAAAAAACAACTTAAAATAATGTAATTAATTCAGAACAGAGTAATAATGAGGTCTGTGTTGTGCTGCAGCAGATATAATAGGATAAATCAACGCTACGCCAACTCAATCGTGTGTGTGGCAACGTTTAGTCTATGATTCCCTAGTATTTATATATAAATTAAAAAATAAAATGTTACCAGATTATGTGACAAAAAGTGTGAGTATTAATAGTACAGTCCATGGCTATCCTACGATAAGCTGCAATTATTTTAGGCTTCCTGACAAATTTATCGGTAACACAAAACAATATGTCTTATAAAGGTTTTAAAATGTCCAATGAACTCATGTTGTGAAGTCCAAATTTGTAGAATAAATTGTTTTGCCTATTGGCTTTGTTCCATTTTCTTAGTGTGGCAAAAGGGGATGTAGGTACACAGAGAAAACTTGCTAATAGAAATACTGATAGTTTATTATATTAAAAATCTCGTAAAATTATTCGTTTTCCTGTTAAAAATGGGACGCAGGCACAGACATATGAATATTAATAGACGAGAAGTTAAGGACGAGGGATTAAAACAAGAGTTGCGGGACGCAGAGAGGAAAGCTGACTGTGATTCGTCAATAAATCAATCTGACAGTAAATAGGCATCTCGCATTATAATATCACCATTTAGTTCTTAAAAGTAAAATCTGCTTTTGAATGAATAGACATTTTTACATGGGAGCGCAAATTACTCGCCACGTTATGAACAAATTTGCGAAGTCCAAATTCGGCAAAATAAATTTCTTCTATTTTCAGAGTCGAATATTTCGTTTACGTATTTAGTTAAGACACTTTAATAAATGTTCATAATTTACTTCCCAGCAAATCTCGATGTGATAGTATATGTTTCTACAACTGATCCATATTATACGATGTGAATATGCTTAAAATAAAGTAAAATAATGCTTATATATGGAATGTAATACGACAATTGGGTTTATTCTCTTTTTCACATCTATTTTTACAAGTTTTCATAGCACAATCCACCATTTTGCCGTGTTATTTCGTAAAATGAACCGATGTTGCCTCGAACATAACTCGACGCTAGTTCGTACAAGAATGATGACGTCACGTTTTTTAAATTCACTTGAGGCCATACGCGAGCACAGCCGGCTCCAATGGAACCGGTATGGGGAGTGGGGAAAAATACGCTTTTTATCACTTAGGGCAGGTCTACTAATATTCATAATGCTATGGACGCAGGCCTATAATGAATGAATTGAAAGAGTTCCTAACAAAAGTATCAAAAGCGAATTTTTAATGAGGACGGTGGAGCACGTGTTCATACAAATAATACTGAAATTGATATTGATTACTGATATTGTCGCATTTCGTCATGATATGAATGAGAAAAATAGCTCGTATTCTCGAGATATTCTGAATGACTAAAATTTTATAAGGAAGTTGGCATTCTGTCACTTTTTAGACAAAATAATTTTTCTCCGTGTAGTTACTCAAAATCTCGTGTGGAGATCTCGTTTCGTCAATCTCAGAATAAAATAGATTTGTGGCCTCCTGCCGCTCACAGACACTTTTCGTTATATAATAATAATATATATGTATTTGAAGTGGTAAATAGCGCCAAGTTAAACTTCAAATGAAGTCATCTGATAGTTGTCAATCTTCAGATGACGTTCCGTACGGTAAATGTCACTAATGCCAACTTATGTTTGTCACGAGCAGACACTGTCTGTTAGGTATCCACATGTCCAGTTAGTATATGTGTATTGCATTATGCCGGCCAAGTTACGCAACTTACTCGTCTTGCTACTTTACTAATAAATAGTAATGTTAAGTAATAACTAACAGATATCAACCTTGAGGATTTTGAAATAATGCGCTCTCGAATTTGTACAAATTAACCTTACGTTCATTATACAGGTACAATATCAATCTATCTACAGGGTTTTCCAATAAGACGTATTATTTTGATATTCAATCGTAAAAGATCAATGGTTTCGTTGCTTGTGTGGCACGTAGCACCATCTTGTTGAAAGTAAACGTTGTACAGATCAATACCATCCAATTCCGGCCATAAAAAATCATTAATCATCTCTCGATAGCGATCCATTCACCGTAACTGTTGCTCCAGCCTCATTTTCGAAAAAGTAAGGTCCAATGACTCCGCCGGACCATAAACCATACCAAACAGTCACACGTTAAGAATAAAAAGGCTTTTCAACAATAACTCTTAGGTTTTTCGAGCCCCAGATGCGACAACTTTGCTTATTGACGAAGCCACCGAGGTGGAAATGGGCCTCATCACTCAAGATGATTTGCATTTGATTCACTCAAGTGAATTTAAAAAATTTCAATGCGTTGTTGAAGGGTGTATCGTTCCATTTTTATTAATGGCGTAGTTTCTACTTGTTAAATGTCAAAAAATGACAGCTTCAAAAGTAATATCTACCGAAATAGCGGGCTATTCAAAATAACACCTCTTATTGGAAAACCCTGTATTTATATAAAGAATGGCGTCTTCTGTCAGACACCGGCCGGCGGCGTGGATTTGATTTGTATACAAATCAATAGTTTTTTTTCCGAGACTGATGAAATTATACACATTTGACCTACAAAACACGGGGAAGGAGACGCCGGGGACTACATATAATCTTAGAATAAAGAAGAACATAATAAATGCGATTTGCTTGTTTCGTGAATCAAAAATATGCCAAATCGGGACTTAAATTTCCAATACTAAACTGTGTTTAGTCATCATTATAAAATAAAATGGGATGGCGATATAAGATGTCAGGCAAGTTCAAGAGGGACAGAGCGCGTTCTAAATGGACTAGAATCAAAAGGTATATTCAGTGTAAAATATGAAAAAATAATAAAAATTCTCAAAAATGTGAGCAATTCGTCATCAATCATTTCCTACGTAACTAATGAAGCTCGGTTGTTCTAATTTACATGTATTTTGCATTATATATATATATATATATATATATATATATATATATATATATATATATATATATACAGGGTGTCCGGGGGTAAAGTGCAGTAACTTCGTGGGGGGATTCTACATGATCGTAGGAGTAAAAAAGATAAATAACTTTTTCCGAAATTCCAATTTTTTATTTTTCATACAAAAAGACATACCTGCTAAAAAGCCATAGTGTAGGTGTAAACTTACCCGATAAATTCGCAAGTCTGAACGTGGCAACGTTGCATATTTGTGAGTGGCGCGTATCCATGGAAACCGCATGTGAATTGTAAACAATAACAACACAGAGTTCGCTGTATGTTTTGATATTTTACCAAATTCAAAAAGAGAACTGCACTAAAATCACGTTACACTTTTTATTATAAAAAATATTAATAACTCATTGAACACTTAACTAATTTCATCGCTTTTTACTAATAGGCCACTTGCATCATATTTTTTATTTTTTTTTTCCGGTTAAGGAAAATATTCTAAGACATTCTGTATTATTATTTTTTTTTTAATCGTATTTTTGAAACCCTGGGGATTTTTTGAAAATTTCAATCCTAAAAATCAGACCTTTTTTTATAAACCGGAAAGACGGGATATAATTTTATAGGTGAGAAAAAACAATGATTACATAGCCGAAAATCATTTTAAAAAAAAGAACGTTTTCCACACGAATTACACAGCAGAATAACGAGGCATACCAAAAATATTACATCTCATAAATATTTTTTTCCTTGATCCATCTTATTGATCATAAATCATTATAATGTACAACGTCTATATTAATAAATCCAATGTAATATACTTGTACTTGTAAATTATAATAATAATAAGAATATTATAAAATTTGATTTTGATAAAATCAGCACCATAACCATTATACCTCTAAAACACGTACCGACATCTAAATTGTACGGGGTTCTCTTCACATCTGTCAAAAATTCAAACCAAATGAAAAGTTCGTAGAGAACAAACAATAAATCTAGTGAACGAATTCAAAAATTCTTAGATAAATTAAATTTTCAAAGTTGTTTACTCCGCCCGTCAAATTTTGTGACACATTACATTCAAAGCACGATTTACTAATAGCGGGGGGTGCTGGAGGGGGTGCGGGGGACAGTTTACCAGCTGACCGACTGAATTCGGGTGCCGGGGGTAGCGGGGATTAGTTACCATGGGGGCGCGGGATGTAGATTTGGCAACGACGAAACAAATAATGCCGTCTAGGCACGTCGGAGAAATTTTTCGTTATTAGCTTAAAAGTACATCTAAAAGTTGGAATTTCAGAAAAAGTTGTTTATCTTTTTTACTCCTACGATCACGTAGAATCACCTCCCGAAGTTACTGCACTTTACCACCGGACACCCTGTATATAAAGGTGTAAACTTTTTAATATGATGCAGAATATATTACATTTTAGTTTGGTTTGATAATATTGACAAAAAGGTCTGAAGATGTATATTAGATTTTGTAATGTTTTTAGTGCAGTTGTGTATTTTCTGTTTTAGTCTATATTTGGTGTTTAGTGTATGTTTTCCTTTTCAGATATCCCTGTGTTTTGTATATTGCATTAAGTCATCATTTTGCTCTTAGAACTTATTTTCCGAATCCTCTTCTTATGACTCCACTAGCTCCGGATTATGCCTTGCTTACCTTGTTTAGTGGTCAGATCTGACTAGCCAGGTGCTTTAGAACGTTTTTCTTCCTCATCTCCTTCCCCTCCGAACGACCTTCAACCTCATAAAATACCCCAAATAGGGATACCTCACTTTTACTGGGTCTTGTAAGATGGCAACTCTAGTGGTCTAGCACGGACGATCTATAAAGCCCTATAAAAATATGATATTGAACAAATTCGTTATATATGGGCAAGTAGCGATATTTGTGAGCACGGTCAACGATTGATAAGAAATATTCCGATCAACTCGTCTTAATACTTTAATTTAAAATAGTGATGTTAAGTAATAACTAATATGTATCAACCTTAACTAATAGATGTAAGCGCAATGAGTAAGATTAAGAAAGGGATGCTTAGATGACTTGGGCATGTAGAGCGAATGAGCGAAGAAAGGAGTGGAAGGAGAATATATGATGCGAATGCGAATCGTAGCAGAATTTGGGGACGCCCGAAGAAGACATGGCACGATCAAGTGAATCAGACACCCGAGTCGGGCCAGAGTCAGAATAATAGAAGACTACGTATGAGACGTTTTATGAATTTGAATGAGGCAAGAAGTGTGTGCCAAGATCGAGTTGTTTAGCGGTCCGTACTCTCTGCCTACCCCTGCGGGGAAACAGCTTAATGGTTAGTTAATTAGTTAGCAACGATAGAAAAATATAAAAAAATCTTCGGTTAACTGTCAATATGTCGTTTGTTGCGCAAATTTACTGGCTTTTAGAACGAAGTTGAACTAACGATGCTCTTTTTTTTCCATTATTTCTGGCTTTCACCCTTCAAGGGTGTTCTTGGCCATCATTTAAAATTATTGAGAAATAAAAGGTGAATTTAAATATTAATTTTATTTAAATAGGAAAATTTCAAAATTATAATGAAAATTGGAGTCGAGTTCAGACTTAGAACACGATGCTCTTAGAATTGATAGAATTTGTATTCGCGGCGAATCAAATAGGTTCGGGCCAATGTTAAGTTTAGTATTTCAATTAACATTGCCAATTTATTAATGTTTTTACGTAACTGTATGATGTTTGAAGTTTCGGAATGTCTATTCTTTGATAATACCTTCAGAGTTGCAAACGATTTATGATTTAATGCTTTATCAAAATCAAGATCAAGTTATCAATAGAGCGACCGTGCGCGGGAAATTGGAATAAAATCATCGTTAGTTAGGTCCACTGATCCGAAATTTGAAAGTTATCAATTTCACTGCACTAGATCTCCAGGGCTAGCATGACGTTTTATCGATAATGTCGGTAACTTGTCATCGCTCCCGAGCATGACTGTAGATCGCAAATGAACAAAAAACAGTTCACAACGACTAAGGATGGGTTGTTTCGGAGAATTTGAACAATTCTTCAAATTTCAACGTTCTTTTTCGGTTTCTGAGAAAGTCCTATTCAAGTTCTGTTATCATATAGGCTAGTTGCTTGACAAAACTTGAATAGGAATTCTAACACAGAAACCGAAGATGAACATTGAAATTTGATGAATTGTTCAAATTTTCCGAAACAACCCGTCCTTAGTCGTTGTGAACTGTTCTTTGCTCATTTATCTAGTTTCTGAAAAGGATTTTCATATGCAATCTGATGAAATTACATATTATTAAATATAATGGGACAACATAAGTATTTGAAGGCTACCTAACCTTGCACCAAGTTCCGAGATTCATTGGCTAAGTCTAGACTAAGCCGCACAACCTAGCCGATCCGTACTAGCAAATAAACTATTACGCAGTCAAATGGGTAAAACAAAGTACTAAATCAATTATCGCGACTAAATTAAATTATTTCCGTTTGAAATACCGCAGCTGAGTTTATAAAAAGAGTGAAAGAAATTAGAAATGAATTAAAAATAGGTTTATTTCTTGTAATATGTATTATATTAATTTCTCATTGTTTGCTTTGTTATTCACATGTTCTTAACTTCTATTTTCAATTCTGTGCTATTTTCCACGCTAATTGGAGTTGTCTATTATCTATTTTCTATTCTGTGCTGTTTTCCATGCTAATTGGAGTTGTCTATTATCTATTTTCTATTCTGTGCTGTTTTACACGCTCATTAGAGTTGTCTATTATCATTTTTCTATTCTGTGCTGTTTTACACTTTCATTAGAGTTGTCTATTATCAATTTTCTATTCTGTGCTGTTTTACACGATCATTAGAATTGTTCTTAACTTTTATTTACTCATAATGTCATAAGGGCTCATAATTATTAACGCAATTCTAATTCCTCATGTTATGGTTTATGACTTATACCATAAGCTACGAGATATCATAAAAGCGGAAAGGTGTTAATGATACAAATTGACAATAAAAATTATTTCTTGGGCATTTACAATTCTGGGGGTCTAGCACAGTGAAATCGATAACTTAACAATGTCGGGTAGATAGGCGTAACTACCGATGATTTCATACCGATCCATAAAGCCCTATGTCAATACGATATTGACAAAATCCATCATCTATGGTCAATTTGCGATGTTCGGAGCAGGGTCAAAATATTATTCCGAAATTACTAAGCCCTTAAGTTAAGGGAATTGTATATACGATCCGTGGACGATTGAAACGAATCAGTTGATTCCGTTCCATCTTGGAGGAGCAAAAATTGTTAGTCATAACTAAATACCTCATTAACCAATTAGTACAAGCGGACTGCCAATGCACGTTAAAGTTATCATTTAAATTCTAAATTGTCAGTTTATTAGTATTTTTTACTTTTACGTGGCCGTTTGACGTTGATTCATTTGCCAGCTGCCAGTATTGCCAGCGTATATCGATTTGCTTTACCCAAAGATATTGTTCTTCTAATATCTTTGGCTTTACCGATATCGGTTGGCGTATCAATAGTTCGTCCATGCTAGCTAAATCGCTACAAAATAGTTATTGATATATACTGGCAACACTAGAGTAATTTTACATTCCGAATCATCAAACGTCATACATATACGAAAAAATATGAATAATTTGGGAATTTTGAACTAAATATGCATTGGTAGTCCATTTTTACTTTTTGGCATTAAAAAAGAAGTTAATTAGTTAATGAGGTTTTTATTTACAACTGAGTTAATTGTATCTTTTGCAATAATACGAGATTTAAGAAACAAGTGTCGTTTCAAACAATTTTCGTCTCTCCAAGTTGGAACGGATTTAAATGATGGCATAAATGACGTCCTTCAATTCTACGAGCTTCGTTAATCTGCCTCCGTTCATTAATAAACCAGTAATTTTGCATAAAAAACGACATTATTAAAAAAGTTGCGTATATCAACAGTCCGCCAACATTTGAAAGGAAGCTACAAGACAAAAATGTGTATATTCTTGGTATACCTTATATCGTAGGTAATAAAATCGCTTGACAAACGGAAAACTAGGTTTTATTTATTTTGTAAATAATTTTATAAAAAAGCAAAAAGTTAATCAAGTGAAACTGTCACTGATAATCTTAGCTATAATAGTGTATTTTTAAAAGTTGTTTCCTTTATGCATTCATACATTTCTATTGAAAAAATATTTTTTGTAGTAGTTTGCATTTATGTTTTTTATTGAATAATTTTGTTAACTTTTTTTTTTTAATACATATATATATATATCATTTATGTAAACCGAGTGATGCCCTCAACAGCGAAAATCCTTTAATGGGAAGGTCCGTCTACACTATTACTGTCACAAGAATTGATTTCGTACACTTTATTTTGCCCTTTTGACTGCTTAATTATTTGTTAGTTGGAAGCGGCTCGGTGCGTTGTGCGGCTTAATCTGGACTTAGCCAGTGAGTGGTTTGATACCACCGCGCACACTAATGTAAATCCACAATGATAGATCAACATAACTAATATCCGTGAAACATTAAAACCCAAGCTATTCAATGTTCATATAATTATGATAATAGCGATCAAGCCGCCCACCTAAATGTATATTATTACATAGTGGTGCATGATTATAGATATGTAGTCTTTAGGATATCCTAGTTTCTGGTTTTATGCTGTGTTTTTTGCATTAGAGTGCACCGGGCGAAGAGAAGTTGCCCGGGGAGAACCCCACATAACCGGAAATGTTTCTGAGACGTGGTCAGCCCGGTACTCTGACGTAAACTCAAATATGGACAAGAGTTCACGGGTGAACGATGGATTTTTTTTTTAATAATAGTTCTGCTTCTACCGCGATAGTTAAAAATTATAATTTTTGTTTGTAGCGTCATTATAATTCACGAATCTATAGATGAAATTTTGCGTACTTGACCTTAAAAACAAGAGAAAGGTCACTGTCTGATTAATAATTGATAATCCACTGATAATCCCAGGCGTTGTGGGCTCAATTCTCTATTAGCTAAGTCTTGCTTACGACTTGTAAGTAATTGTTGTTACCTATACTCGAAATAACAACGGTGTATGAGAAATTCAAATATTATAATACTAAAAATGTGTTGATATAATTTTTTTATATGTGACTTAGAATTCTAATTTATGTACTAATTTAATTACACAGTTAGTAGAGAAATACTCTCGGGTGTAACTGGCGAGCTAGCTTATTAACTTATACATACTTTATATAATAAAGGTTTATTTACATAATATGTGTATCTAGAAAAAAAACTATTTCTAGTAAGCAAATATTACAAATATTGGACAGTAAATGAATCAGTAAAAATACACACAAAATGTCAACAGGATGGCATGAGAATATATCTTATAATCATTGGTCAAAAAAAAAATAATAGTTTTCAGCTACAACAATATCAACTGTAGATTTGTTTAAAAAACAAATTCAAGCCGCCCCGCGCCCGCCCGTTGACCGTCCGGCTGAAACAGACTCTCTTCTTTATACCCGTACCTGTAAAACTAAAATAATGGAGGAAAATATAAAACAAAGTTCGATGGAAGTGGTTTAATTTCTCAGTGAGATCTCAACGTTCAAAACACTCGAAATAGAGGCATGCGAGCAATATTGAATTGTAGTAGGTATTCTAAGATTATTATTATGCAGAAAAAAACTAGGTATGTTAAGTGTGAGACAGCGTATAATTTACAATACGTTAATATTTATATTTAAACTCAAAAATGTTTAAGAATGTAAATTTTAATTTCTAAATACATGGCTACCCCACGAGAAACTGTGGAGATTTTAGACTTCCAAAAATAAATTTGTCGGGAACCCAAAATAATCTCTATTTTTTTAAAACAATAATCATCTGTATGGTATAGGTATAAATTTGTTTCCTGTGAGGATATTTATGCAGGACTCAAATAGTTCAACCCAAAAAGTGTTAATTCAACATCTAAAAACATATATCCTGATGGCGCCTAAATATTTCGGGTTTTTGCAATTTTCGTCAATTTCTCTATTTATTTATTATCAAATTGAATTTTACCATTGTTGTCCGAAATGAATGAATACAAATGTTGTAAGCGGAAATAAAAAAAAAAAAACGTAAGATTAAAAGCGACCGAGGGGAATAGGGTCCCATTAGCTCAGCTGGTAGAGCACTGTCCCGGAAAGACAAGGGTCCTGGGTTCGAGTCCCAGATGTGACCGTTTCCTTTTCTGATTTTTCTGTTTCAGATTTTCGTTTAAAAAACACTAATATTGTCTTCAATATTTAAATATTACAATTTGAGGTTTTACTCAATAAAGTTATTCCAAAAAATAAATATTCATTCTAGACTTGCAGAAAAGTCAACAGATGTCGCACATTAAAAATAAAAAATAAGATAGGTTTATCTAAAAAGACGCTGTCTGGATTGCATTTAGTTCGGGTTGAATCTTTCGATCATACATAAAGATAGTTGCCAATAAAAATGTGCGTTGAAAAAATGAAGACAATGTTATTAGTTCTCATTCGAAGTATGATACAGTTAAAAGTGACCGAGGGGAATAGGGTCCCATTAGCTCAGCTGGTAGAGCACTGTCCCGGAAAGACAAGGGTCCTGGGTTCGAGTCCCAGATGTGACCGTTTCCTTTTCTGATTTTTCTGTTTCAGATTTTCGTTTAAAAAACACTAATATTGTCTTCAATATTTCAATATTTAAAAACGTAAGAGTTAAAAGTCGGCACTTGGTGGCAATCACGAACACACAAGCGGACTTACACGCATTTCTCTGAAATTCGATGACATTACAGCAGTTAATATACGCAATAAATCTCGGTGTTATCCAGTCGGAATTTGGTAGAGTATTCTACTCAAGCTCCTGGGTAGTAAAGTTGAATCTTTAATCAAACTTTTTTTTATAGTATTTTTTGTAATAAGATTAATTTTACAGTAAAAAAACTTTATTTTTACGGGTTGATGGCCTAGGATCAAGATGGTAATGAAATATATCAATTGTGTTATCTTTCATAATACTTTCAATACCATAATTCTTTTATTATATTCGCCTCTAATAATTTATTATCGTGTCTGTTGTGCAAAAAGAAACCACGATTCACAATGGCCTTAGAAATGTGTTTACGGCCATTTTCACCAATCAAGGCGCTAAGATAAAATAATGTGTCTAGATAAATACAACGAATCGTCGTCAGCGCGAAAGTTTTGCTAAGCGGTACACTACTTGGTTGTTTCATAGAATTTTGACAATTTTTCAAATTTTTAAGTTAAAATTCAATTTCTGTTATTATTTAATTGTGGGTGTACTGTACATTAGAGGTTGCCCACTACTACGGCGTTCTAAGGAAACAGATGGTTTCTTCCTTCACCGTATACAACAAGCTATATTTTTTTATTTATAAAGGAAGCTACTTTTTATAAAAATTATTCTAGACCCCCATGTCCAGGCATACAGTGTTAGTAGGCAGTATGTGAGTTTGTACATATTGTTAGTTATATAACTAGATTAAATCTCATCTCCGCCAATTAGTGTTGCTGAAAAAAAATTATTAAGATAAACAGAAAAAAGTTACAAGAATTATAAGAGACTTATTAAGAAGATTGTGTCTTGACCAAAGCAGCTAAGTTGTAGTCGTCTGACAGTCCTACCGAGACTCGGCGCCCGCGCCTCTAAGCCAGCAGCCCGGTAGGCCCTCGAAGAATGTATTGGGATTGAGGGGAAAAAACCTGAAGACTCTATTGACAAAAGTAAGCATCGTGTCACCAAAAGCATGGGGGAAGGGCTCCGGTCCCCCGCAGTCCATCCTCAGGCCCGCTTATGGCGACGGAGGAGGCGGAGGCGGGTTATGCAGTAGCCGCTTTGGGTGTCATCTCCTCGGTTGATGCCGGGACTGGGTCTAGTCCACCCCCTTGTTGGGGTGAAGAATAATACAAAATAATAAGATGAGTTCAGTTCCAGCTCCTTGTGATAAACCAAGTCCAAGCACAGCAAAATTGAATTGATGTTTATCAAAAGTGCAATATAGGAGAAAAAGACAAATGGGAAGTATAGTTTGGCTATGCAGAATATAAAAGTATAAAAATGAAGAAAGAGGAAACATTTGGATGTTAAGTGGCTGCAGAAGATGGTGCAAGAAAATTTGTCGTTAATACGTAATTAACCAGTTACAATATAAAAAAAAAAAAACAAAAAGAGTGCATGAAATCCGGTAAATAGGAGTAAACGTGTTTAAGAAAGGATGACCGTGGACGCCAGGAGCAATCACACTGGCACCTGAAACAAGAATGAAGTTAATTCAAATCATCGACTCTAAGCTCAGGAAATTTCTCAACCCAGATCCAGCAAATTTCCTTAGGCATTCGAGATTTTATTTATTCGAAAGGAGATCAGCATTCCAAGCTGGTCTCGTGGTTAATTTCAGACCTTCAGCATTTCGTTTCTTGCGTCCGTCAATGTGCATGTGAATGTGCTCGGCTGATTGGTTGTTGTCACCACAAGCGCAGTACTGTACAAGTGTACAGGGTACAGGGTCGGCAGATTTTTTAGTAGTACACAACTGTTGACCCTGCACAAACATAAGCGCACCCCACTCTTGAATTTGGCAGCCACCTCTGGTCTGGATCCTCAAAATACATGAAAAAACCCCTGAATCTGTGCAGAAACAGGTGGTCCGTTTAATACCTCTACCTTCACAAACGGATTGCGATCTTTAGAGCACGTGTAGTATGCAGTCCTTGTTCTACCGGTGTTACAATGGAAGTTGCTCCGAGAATCCCTTCGGCATCGGTGCATAGTCGAGAAACACGCCGAACGCTCGCCTAACATATGTACACGGCTTACATTTGTCACATTAGAACAGATCGCTTCTATGACTCTTGAGTTCAGCGGCTCGGCTGTGGAACGATTTGCCGACCTCTGTGTTTCCTGTTTCCTACAACATTGGTCTCTTCAAGACGCCTGAGTGAAATTATTTTCCTCAGGGCCTTCGACGTGAGGTCAATGTAAAAAAATGTCCGATTGTTTCACAGCACTTGGATAGTAACAGAACTTGAAAAGGACTTTCGTAGAGCTTTAATTTTAATTATGAAACTTGACGAATTGTTCAAATTTTGTGAAACAATCTGTCTTTAATGTTGATATATTTACGTAGTGAACAAACAATCCTTAGAGTAATCATTCATATGAAGATTGTCAAGGGTTCGATCGCTCGGCAAGATTATCAAATATGTTTCAGCATCCGATCATTCTTGATTAAACGAATAATTATTTTTCGGAATAACTTTATTGAGTAAAACCTCAAATTGTAATATTTAAATATTGAAAACAATATTAGTGATTTCTAAACGAAAATCTGAAACAGAAAAATCAGAAAAGGAAACGGTCACATCTGGGACACGAACCCAGGACCCTTGTCTTTCCGGGACAGTGCTCTACCAACTGCGCTAGTGGGACCCTATTCCCCTCGGTCACTTTTTAACTGTATCATACTTCGAATAAGAACTACTAACATTGTCTTAATTTTTTCACCGCACATTTTTATTGGCAACTATCTTTATGTATGATCGCAAGATTCAACCCGAACTAAATGCAATCCAGACAGCGTCTTTTAGATAAAATAAGATAGGTTTATTTAAAATTACTCACTAAAATCAAGTTAATTAAGTATAAAATATTTTATTTTTAGTTATTTTGAGTTATTTTTATAAAAACTGTTTTTTTTATTAACTTTTAAAAGTGAAATAAAGTTAAATTTATTTTTTATATTATTCAAACAAATGATTTCGGTGGTGTGTCTAGAACTCTAGAACTGGGATTTGTTTGAATTTAAACATTGGAACTGATTGATATTCAGACAAGCGACAAAGTAAACACCATAATTATTTTATAGATTTATAATTCTATATTTGAATTGAGTATTTTTTTTGTTTGAATTTTTGACAGATGTCGTAATTTTTCAAGTTTTTATCTGTGACAGCATTACAGTGTCCATTATCATCAGCATTACATCAGCACACAGGACACATATGCCCTGACGATTAAACATTGGCTAAAGTAAGAAGTAGCGCAACAGGGCAAACCGCCCAAAATAAATGACTATAATTTCTTGAATTCTGAATTTCGAATCATCTTTTGAAAGGTTATAATCCTGTAATAATGTTTTTAATAAATACTTTGTATTTCACAAATCCCACAATTCTAATATCCCGTGATTTTTTACGGGTCTGCGCTAATTCTTTATTAATACGATAGAGTTCTACCAAATATTTTCAGTTGATAACATATAAACTCTGAACAATGAAGAAGAAGATAATACTAATAAATTTGAACGAAACATGAAACAGAACAAGACACAGAAAAATTTTAAAAAGATAACGGTCACAACAAGGAATTGAACCCAGAATATCTTGTCTTTTCGGGACAGGCATCTTAAACCACTCGACATTTGAAAAAATTATTAAACAACATATTTGTTAGATATTACATTATCTTCCATCAATAGTAGGTAGCTAGTACCTATTGACTACGAAGTGAAAAACTAATTAATAATTTTAATATTATTCTTGTGAAACCAAACAAACATGCAATAAATACATGTATGTGATTGTGTACAAAAATTGATTTATAATTTGAATAGTGATAATTATTTTTGTATGCATCCGAGAGTGCAAAACAAGTGTCAATAATCTGCAATCAATTGCACAATCAACAAATTTAGCCTTATATGATACTACCTGGCGTGTACCCGGCGTTGCTCGACTTTTTTTCTATTTTCTATAAATACAATATACATGTATTATATATTTAAACCATCGAGAATAAATTCTCAAAATGATACTGAAAGCTGTATCAAAATTCATTACGTCGTTTGGAAGAACTAAGCGCACAAACAGACAGACGCGGGTAGCGACTTTTCTTTACACTATTTAGAGAAATAGAGGTTCAAATATTGTCTATGGTCAGAGAATGCATTTTCTATATTTTATGAAAACAGTAAAAAAAGTTTGTCATTATGGCATTTATCAACAGGATTACGTTTTTAGGATGAAAGAAAACATATGTAAAATCGTAAAACAGGCGCTGGGCGTTTAATCGGATGCTAAGGCAGACGAGAAAAAAATTTTCCTATCATAATTTTTTCTTAAAATGTCTTTATTTTATTTTATTTTATTTATTTGGGAAAATCAACAGATTATTTACATATATAAGAATAAACTAAATAATAAAGATAAAATCCAATTACAGATTTTCACTTAAAATTATAATAATAATAAAGAATATTAACAAAAAAAAAAACTAAGGGTTCTGTACCCGTGGCCTGAGAGAATTACAAAAAATACAATATTGTAAATAATAAATAATAGAAGATGTAAGAACACAATTAAATAAAAATTTAAAGTTAACTGATATACTAATAACTAATAATTTAAAAAATTTGAAGACTGATATACTAATAACCAGCTAAAATTCAAAACATAATGTATTGTAAAATTTCAACACAGCAGCAATCAATAAAAGCACTACACAATAGCAATAATAACAATATAATAAATGTATACCTACAACTAAATTGACCACATGAGTATAAATTGGAAGGTAAGTAACTGGAAAGGATTCAAAGCAACAACATGATAACTTCCAGTAGAATATTTAATGTTAGTTATTACATATCTCTTAAAGGTTCTTAAATTACATGTGAATATGTCCATATCATTAAAATTCTTATTAAACATACTACAGGCTCTGAATATAAACGCATTTTGTCTGATATTAGTAGAACATTTATGGAGATGAAAAAGTGATTTTTCTCTAGTTCTAGTCTTTTAAAACATATATTTTTTGAGTAGTTAAAAAATTTCTAAGATTGTTATCATTTAAACTTGGGCTAAGTTCCGTACTGCAGTCTTATGAGGAACGACTCCAATACTTTAACTTTACGACCCTGGATAAAAGAAGACATTTTGCTGACTTAATATGTCTACACAAAATTATTCATGACAAGCTTGAAACAACTCATTGTGTGAACAATATTCTTATTAAAGTTCCTAATAGACGTAATCTAAGGAGTCAGAATATATCCCACCTAGAATTATTTAAGAACAATATTGCATACTTCAATCCATTGTCTCGAAAGTGTCGTCTGTACAATTATATCGAGTGTAACTACATAAGATATATATGCAAATAGTCTCGCTTATTTTAAAAAGCAAATTAGCAATATATTCTGAATGTTTGTTTTTATTTTATTTACTGTATTTGTTTTCTGTTTTATTTTTGTTGCTTTTGTTTTTTGGATCATATATTTATCTGTATGTTTTGTTTTTGATATCTCTTTTTTCTTTTTTTTTGCCTTTGCTCACGTTTTGCTGTTTATATTTTTTGTTAATACATAGTGTATAATGACAATTAAACTGTGCGTAATTTGAACATTTTTAAGTGGACTGTTGACCTATACGTTTTTTGCAGCGCTTATCTAATGATTTTTTTTTCATGTCTGTAAATGTTCCTAAACAATAAATAAATAAATTTGAGGATTGAACCTTTCTGCCCAGGAACTGAAGTCGACAACTATACCAAAATCACGAAATGCCGATCAGGTAGGACCGATATTTAATTCGTATATTAACTTATGTGATGTCAATCTAAGTTATTGATAGAGAGTCTAAGTGGTTTAATTTTCGCTTTTAAGATTTGCATTCATTCGTTCTCGAAAACCATGTAATCGCCCGGAGCGCCTTGCTCCAATTGCGTCTGCCCAAGTACGGGCCTGACCACAACAGTGAAGGGTATCACTACCCCGGGAACCATTCATTGGCTAACCATCAACCTTTACCAAAGGTCGTCCAAGCGGTTCGATGCGTTTGGTTGCTTAGGTTTATCCCAGTTGCGGGGCGGAATCGGGAGAGGTCGGTTAAAGCCGAACTCTCGGCTCATCACCTTGCGTTGCAGTGGGAGGTATGGATTCATACGTCCGTCCCACCCGAACACACTGACACCCCCTAGATTCCTATTCACCAATCATACCATTTTCCTCTCCTTCCTTACTTTAAAAATACCATCTACACAGCTTCACCAAAGATGACGTAGGCTTTAAGGAAAATTATTTTCTTCGTGGTCTCCTGTGTGGACTTGATGTAAAAAAAACCCCGACTCTACACCTAATTGAATAATCCTTCGTGGGAAATCTCAGATTAAGTTTATTAATATAACGTAAGTACCTACTACGTAAATAAAGCAGTACATTTCCATCTAAGATTCATCCTTGATTCGGAGAGTTCTTGAGTCATCTTCTCAATAGAGCACCGGCAATTGTCTATCAATTGTTGGTCTAATAATAAATAAGAATGTACCTCCGAGTGTAACGTAAATGTTGATTGTGGAAATCCTAACAGTTACGTGGCATTAAATAAATACTAGCAAGCCGGGGAAAAACATCTCAAATCGTGTAATGATCCCTCCCATTATAGAACATCGAGGATACCGACATCTTCAAATAATTGTGAGGTAGATAGATAATTTTAGTACATCGATTATAGAACACCGAGGATAGCGACATCTTTAAATACTTTTCAGTTTGGTTAGTACCGTCGTAGTAGTCGATTATAGAATATCGAGGATACCCATATCTTTAAATAATTTTCAGGTAGATAGATACCTTTAGTACATCGATTATAGATCATTTCACAAAATAATATATTAACAAATGAATCATGTATTGCATTTATATAATTATACACAAATTTCGACTTCCATAATACGGAAATGTGTCTAGTGTGGTAGTCGAAAAGCATGTAAAAAACTGTATTCAAATATATTTTATGAATAAAGAAAAAAAAAAAAAAAAAAAAAGAACATCGAGTATACCCACATCTTTAAATACTTTTCAGTAATGTACCTTTAGTATAGAGCACGGATGTCAACGGAAACCTTTGATAGAGTTCATAATGTTATTGTTCCGTCTTAGAAATTGGGCAGATAGGATTCCAAAAATAACAATTTAGTACACATAATAATACTGTTATTATGTTTGTGATTGGTCAGCATAGTTGTCTTACAAGTAGTTGATAGGAGTTAAATTCTCGTTATCTCAAAATTGTTATGTTTAAGATTTTCTTTCTTTCATTTTGATTATTAAATTTTTCCGTGATTTTGCACGGGTCAGCGCTTAAATGTTTATTGAAATAAAATCCAAATACAGACATAAAATATATTTTCACACAGAGAACTTATTATTAAGTTACTCGCCAAAAGGACATGAGTTGTGCATTGTGTACATTGTCAAAAAAAATCTTGCCCTCATGCATAAATGCTTTGCCTGTTTAAGTAATAGTTTTGCTTAAAATATTTAATTATTATTATAATAAATATTTAATTGCCTTCCTTTTTGTAACAAACATAAATAATCATATCCAAACTGTGATCTCCCGTGCCGAGGACTACATTTACATATTGTTAAAATTTAGTAGTGTTAATAATATGAAGTAATTGTAAATATATTATGTAGTTTTTGTTCTGAAATATTTATAAATATATTACTGATCTCCCTATGTTACGTATCCCGCTTTTTAGGTTTAAATTATATAATGTTATTGTGATTTTTGAAGTGGGTTTGTGTTCAAATATTGTGTGAGTAGTTGCTTGTTTTTGATCCTGAGATCTAGTGTTTCTAATGTATGTGTTAGGTAACAATACTTCTTGTGTTTTGTATTTATGAATATGAAGGAGTATTGTTCAAGAATAGAGTGGTTTAATTGACATGATATTAAGACTGTTGAAGATTTCGTCAGTGCTACTTCTTACAGAATAGTTCTCACAGAAGAGTTCTTACAGAATAATTCTTACAGAAGAGTTCTTACAGAAGAGTGCTTACAGAAAAGTTCTTACAGAAGAGTTCTTACAGAAGAGGTCTTATAGAAGAGTTCTTACAGAAGCGTTCTTACGGGGAATGGCTGTCAAAATAATTTTCATCTTGGTTTTTTGGGTTACTATGGGTTTTCAACAATGAAATGAATGATGGTTCGAGAAAACAATGTCTAGTTCTGCAGCAATAATATATAAACTAGAAGATGATAATAAGATATAGAAGGTTAACTTGGTTTAAACTGTATATCTAACCAAGTATAGTTTTAAGTGTTGCTTTCGCTAAAACCAGTACCTGCTTCAACATCCCACAGCTATCTTGACAATAATTTGTATTCAGACTTAGTTCGTGTGCTGCGTCCTCCTAAAATATCAACCTGTTCTTCCATGAATGGGCTAAAACAATTAGTAAATATGTAGTACAAAATACAGCAACAAGTAACGTATCAGTTTGAACTAATTATTATTGGTGTGACGTAGTGACGATAATACGGAGACAGCCAGTAGCAATGCACATACGTACTATACAACATGTAGAAATGTTTGACATATCTCGTTACATTTCTGGGCACCTACGCACGGACTCTTTTCCGTCCGTATTTTCACTGATGGGATTTCCCGCGTGATACATCTTCCGGTGACTGTTAAACCCAGTGAACACCTTTATCATAGCCGTGAAAATAAACCATTCGTTTTGAATAAATGTCAGTAAGGGCCAGCAGTGTGTAATCGAATTCATTTGTGGTAATGACCGCAATGTATGACTTATTACATAACTGTATTCGTGAATGAACATTCGAAAAATATGTCATCATGATTTTTATTTATACTAAACTTGACGATTTAAAAGAGAATTTGAAACCGTTAATAAATGCCCATTCATTTAACCATTTTTCTACAATGAACTTTGTCGTTATAAAAATGTACCTAAGATTTTAAAGGCTTTTCATTTCGATTGTTGGTTAAAATACATTTTTTGGATAATCAACACTTCTGACGTGAGTCACCACAAGAGGTTCTCTACGTTATGTGATTTTGGCAGGGGTGCCCTGGTTCATGGGGATGAGGTTTCTGTAGGACTTGGCGGCAGATGCATTTTCCCACTTACTGCATCCCGGGTGCAATCGAGAGAGACTAGTTGAGGGAGACCTTTTGACCTCTGCAGTACCCACTCTCGACTCATCGCCTAGCACCGCATTTGTTAAAATGTATCAATACCAGGAAGCAGCATTTAAAAAACTCGCTTGTACCTAGATTTCATGAAGTTAGTAATAGATACGCAGATGTGGCGGATCTAGTTAACTGCGCGGAATGTAGATACAAGAAGGCTATACTATCATGTATAAGTCTACTTATACGTGTATATTATATTTTTATATCCTTCTAGATCTTGTATTGATTTTATTCTTTCGGCCTGAAAATAACATTTCTTTGATCATGCTTGTGTACTGTGACATACAACTACTGTTTATGGTATGTTTATACCGTATATTATTATTTTTTTTTATTTCATTTTTGGTTTTTAATTTTGGGTTTTGAAAGTAATTACCTAAACCGAGGCCTTGTTGAGGTATAACTTAATAATTAAATTATCGATGCTAAAGAAAGGAATACTCTGTTTTGTTCATAAGTTTTAACCCAAATAATAGTAAAAAATCAATACCATGTTTATTTTGTAATACATTAAAAAAATAATTTTATTAATACGCCACGTGTCTACCTCTTTTTAGATGTGTTTAGTTATGATCAATATAGTACACGAAGAAAACTTACTTATATGAAATATTGTAAGTTTATTAAAAAAATTGCGTTTCCCTGTTAAAACGGGACTAGAGGCCTATAACGAATGACTTGACAAATTTCTTAACAAACTATCAGAAAATCACGAATATGTTATGAGGAAGTCGGAACACGTGATCCTCAAAATATTAATATTTTCGCATCTCGTCCATTATATTTATTCGGACAAGGCCTCCTGCGTAGAACACGAGTTCAGAATTATTCTGAATGACTAATATTTTACTATGAAATGGTCATGCAGTCAATCTTTAACAGTGTCTTGATAAAAAAAGCCGTACTCATTTTTCTCCGTGTAGGTACTTGTATGATGTGACCTTCGAAAATTGTTAAAGGCAATAAGTGTCATGACTACCAAAATTCTATTTCCTATATTAATAATACGAATAATTCAATAATCAATCCTAAAATAATAATATATAAAGTAATTTTTACATTTCCTGATACTTGCTAATGCCTAGTTCACACGAAGACAGGACAATATTGTATTGTCCCAGTTGTGGGCCCATTGTCCTAGTGTGAACAGAATATAGGAAGATAGGACAATGAACCAAGATATAGTCCTAGAGATAGACAAGCAGGATATCTCAGCAGGACAATTTATTATCCTCACCACCACGCCTGGCCGCATTATGCCTTGTGCGTATAAACGTTCTTGAACAAGACAATAGGATAAGACAGTCGCTCCACGCGTACGTATCTCGGATTTCGGCAAATGTCGCGTAATTGGAACAATAAAATATTTTTCGCGAATTCGCTCGTAACGCGCGTCTTCATGTATCTATTTTCGCAGCCTTTCGCGGTTCACGAAGATAGGTGAGGAAAATTTTGTTCTGTCTTCCGTACAGTTCTCGTGTAAATTCGGCATTAGCGTGATAATTTTAATTGCTTTAGTAAGCGGGCAATTGCTTATCTCAAATCTCTTGGTCTCAAAGGTTGAAGGGTTACCCTGAACTGACGGAAGGTAGGCCTTGCACCTATCATCAGGAGAACGTGTATAGTGTGAGTGAAATTAAAGGGACACATATACATCAAACAAACTATATTACCTTGACGATACAATAATTAAAAGTGTTTATGTATAGAAAAAAGATCACTATCGTGAAACCTACACAGATAGGTGAATTAGTTAGTCTTGGGAAATACTACGATATGGGAAATTTTCACAACGATGATAATACCAATATTTTAATCCATAATATTTATCGACGCTGAATTTAATATAATAATGCATTCTATCTAAACACGCATAAAAACATCCACACATCCTGTACTCAAAAACCACAAATTGTCTTTTCAAACGCAGATAATTTCTGTTTTTCTCGTGTCAATTTACTAAGCGTGTATCAGACAAAAATAAATCACTAGGTTAACTACGAACTCCTACTCTTACCCATGCACAGAGAAAAATAAATCACTACGTTAACTGCGAACTTCTACTCTTAGGCTAGCTTTAGACTTGTAAGTTTTTTCGTAAATTTACGACTTCTAGCCAATGGGCATATTGCATTCTGAAAATCCAATATGCCCATTGGCTAGAAGTCGTAAATTTACGAAAAAACTTACAAGTCTAAAGCTAGCCTTACTCCTTCACGGAGAAAAATAAATCAGTAGATTAACTAAGATCTCCTACTCGTACCTCTACACGGAGAAAAATAAATCACTGGGTTAACTACGAACTCCTACTCTTACCCCTGCACGGAGAAAACTGAGTATTGCTAATTTATTATTCTCTTCAAATTATTGGTAATCTTGTTAAAAACGGGATTGCAGGCCATTTCTTTCGTAAAGGACCTGCAATCTAGATTTTAAAAACAAATTAACATTGTTCAATTGGTAGTATTAGTATTTTTTCTCCCTGTGCTGTATATAAAGATCGCTGTTATTTTTCTCATTTCAGTATATAGTTTTTCTTTCTTTTATTTTGTTTTCATCGTTTTGTTTACAGTATTTTATGACTTAGGTATTATTTTTTATGGATTGTTTTTATTTTTTATCAGTATAAATTTTGATCGTTTTTATGATTTTTTCTCTTTGAATTCCAGTATGTACCTATGTGTTTTTTTTTATCATTTTTCGAGAGAATCTATTTTCTGCGGAAATTTCGCTGGTTTTTTCAACCCCGTAAACATGTAATTTTAAATATAATATTAATACAGAACTGTTTTTATTTAAAGTAGTTATTATTTAATTAATCCAAGACAAGAAAGTATTCCAGCAGATGTATTGGATGAACGCGAAAAGCCTGAAGGTTGCCGTGGTGGCTTATTGGCGAGAACATTATTTAACTGAAGCTATTATTAATTTTTATGTTACATAATGTGCACATTCCGAAAGTAAAAAAAAATATTAGCGGTCGACCACGCGTTGTACTCGAATGTCATTAAAATTGTGTTGAAAACCATTTTTATTGCAACAACAAACCGTAAACAATTGTGTTTAATTCTTCTTGATAACAGAAGATTTCTTCATTGATATTTTACATCAATAAGGTAGGCGACACATTACCATGGGTTGGCCTATTTCAGCACTACAAATGTATGGCGAATATATATGGCGAGCAATATGTTGAAATAGGCCAAGCTACAAAAATACATAGAGCGCGCTTATAGCGTCTGTCAAAGGCTTACATCAAAAGGCAATAATAAAACTCATACTGCAAGTATCATTCTACACAGACTCAACCAAAATCTTCAAAACACTAGACGTCATGTCAATAAGACAACTTTACGCCAAAATTGCTCTCCTAAACCTCATCCATAATAATCTTCATATTACAAATCAAGCACAAGCCATAATAAAAACCAAGTCCTCAACAAATAAAACACTGAACATTCCGATAACACACACGGACAAAGACACTTTCAATACTACGCAACCAAACTTTTTAACAGTATGCCCATTACTTTGAAACAATTATTGACTACAAACACATCTACAAATTTTCTCAAAAAACATATCGTAGCCTGGATAAAAAATCAAGATATTCACTTTATTCAAATGATTATAATTCCAAACCAAACATAACCAAAATATAATAAGTAAAATGAAATATTATACACGTTCTTCAAGAATTTTCCAAAAATACATACACGCACATATAAATGTGTGTTTTCATGTTTCAATATATGTCTGTGAAAAAAATAAAAAATAAATAACTTTCTACTACAACACATAAATACCTGTCACACTTAATCACAAACACGTTAACACCTCAGCACAGGTTCTCCTAGTGAGGTGTTCACGTAACATACAATATCGCACACACACAGTTTTACCTAAATCAACCTATGTTCTTCATTTTTTATACCTTTTTTTCTGTACTTTTTTCTCTGTACTGCAATATAAACCACTGTAATAATTTGTACAACGTGTATTCAAGAATAGACATAAACAAATAAAAATAAAAAAAGCCATTGTTTGCAAAATATTGCGAGTGAGTTATATTATAAAATTTCTAGCTGACGTGTACCGGGCGTTTCTGAGTGTTGACCTTAGGAGATAGACTATGCCATTATTGAATTTTCTGTAGATCTTTTCATGATATACAATTCCGTACTACATTGTTTTGGTGTATTTTATAAGGTTTAGCCAGCGTTATATAAAATATATATTTTTACGACTTGATTAAAAAACATCGACTTTTCTCTACTTTCTGCAAATATAAAATGCATGTACGAGTATTATATAAATAAAACTTCCAGAAAAAAATCCTCTAAATGATAATGAAAATCCTATTAAAATCCGTTGCGTAGTTTAGAAGAACTAAGCACACAAACAGACAGACGCGGATGGCGAATTTATTTTATACTATTAAGAGATAATCACTAGGATAAGTTGATTATCTAAAAAAAAAAATGCTATTTGAATAGACTCGTAAATAAATACGAAATTAAACCACGAATAGAAAACTAACGTTGTGTTAAATATGGTAACCAGCGCTTTATATTTTTTATCAAAGTTATTACGTAATTAAAGATTACAATTTAATATTTTTTTAAATAAAATCTTATGTTTAAAAGCTTAAAATTAGTTTATCGTCTGAACGAAAACTCGCAATCACGAATCTCTAGCATCATAAGTTTTATTATGGATTTTCTCTCCAGAATTTCTACGCCGAACAAATATTTTATGCTCACAATATCATTGTAATCATCTAAAGTAAAGCCGAAAAATGCGTTAAGACTCCTTTATACGCGTTAAAAAAAGAAGAAGATTACTGAAAATGGTTTGAGAGGGAGGTATGTGAATATGAATGATAGAGGGACCGCGCTATTAAAAAATGTTGTAATTAAAATGTGTAAGCAAAAATATTAATATTATTTAAGACAGAGCAAAATCTCCCGATATCCGAGTTAATTAGAATTTGAGGAAACACAGTGATTTTTTCATATCTATAGCATGTTAAATAACAGAACCAGGTGTGTGTTTTAATAGTTTTTGTTATAATTTCATATAGATACGTTTTCAGATAAGTCATCTGAATAGAGATTATATTAAGAAAAAAAAAATTAACAGCTTAAAATTTAAAGTGTTCAAGGGAAGTACGTTATATATCCGTAGAAATTCAGAATGTGAGTATTAACCGTCAACAAGTAAAAGTAGACGCCTAACACTGATGTTCCATATATTTTTTTAATTAGATTGATTGCGATACAAATGTGTTGAAACTTAGCAGTAACTACTTGTAAACATAATTATAAAAACGGACAATCACTAATATTTCATTCGTTTCATAAAGAAATTTCAAGCGAGAAAAATTCACGAAAAACATTTCAATTCAATTATTAAAAATTTGAAATTTAAATGAGTAAAAATATTTGACAAAGCGTCCGATTCTCACAAGTTGCATAAGTCCACTGGGCGGTTGGTATTCGGCACCTAACTGAATCAATAAAACAGGTGGTTTGAAGTTAGCCTCTTACAGTTTGGCAGGCGCCCTCTCTCAGTACGGTAACCGCCGCGGAGCCTTTACACATACTTTTACATACACTCACTCAGCAAGCCAACCGCTAAGACGTCGAGACGCGCACGACGCCGGCGACTTAGGCAAACAAACACTAGTTGCTAATTTTGTTTTGACTGGATTTATTGTAATAATTAATTTTTATTGTTTGGATATTTTAAAAATATTTAAGTGAAGTGATTTTAACAATGACGACGATGGCCAGATTTATAGCCGTTGGATTTTTGTTAATCGGAAGGTAAATATATTTTTTGTGATATTCTGAATATGTTGTTGTGTTAATTGAGATGTTAATAACGTGTATTGAGCATTTAAAAATATATTATAATTGAAATTATATCTTTTGATTCTTAAATGATTTAAGCTGGCAAAATATATCTGCTAGAGGGATAAATTATAAGAAAAAAAAATTCCTTAGGCGATAATTTATCTTGTTAAAAAATACTTCTTGATTTTTTTATGTACCCATTAAGTTATTCTGACAATGCCAAGATGATCTTCAATTCGTTCACGTAGGTACTGCTTAACAGACGATTACCTTATTATCTTGGGTAATTATATTTAAACTGTAATATAGAATGCTACTTGAATACTGTTGCCATGCAACTAGATAAGAGATTACCAATGATTTTTATAATCGGGTTTGAAAAAGTAATAAAGATTAGCAGATGATCTTAATTGGTACCACAAATACACTTTGGTTCATTGTAAGATGCTTTATAGTTTAATTATTTAAAATTAAGTATTATTTGTTCTTATAGATTAGTTTTTAAAAAAGACAATTCAACAATAATTGTTTCTTTAAATATTGAGAGTATTTGTTAAAATATTGGTTAATTTTTTTTACATGTAACATCTCAATATCAAAAAGAAGAATTTTATTCTTAAAAATAAGGACTAAAATTCCTGGGTTAATAACCTGACGATATTTACAAACCTCCTACTACTACCACCACAGTAAGCGCAAAATGTTGCTTGTGTCGTGATGGAGAACTCACGACGCTTAGGTGGGACCAAGACGTGATGCCAACTCAGCCATTGATTTGTCCATTCTTACTCGATGTATTTGTTTGCTTCTGACACAGTAAAATAATAGCATGAAAATATTCAACAAAAATATTAAAAACCAATTCATGAAACGTATTCTCATAAAAATTGTTTATGTGCATATTTCATAAATTGATTATTTTCTCTATAAAAAGCAGGTATTTTAATGTCATAAATTGCTAGTTTTATTAGTAAATTGTGTTGTTAATACAAAAATTAACCATTTTCTCTCAATAACTTTGACCACTGTTTGAGAAATGAATTCAGTTAATATATTAAGGTAGATGTAAATCAAAATATCAACATGTAGGTAGATAACAAAAAAATAATATAACCCTTCAGAGAGACCTGACATCTGTAGACGAAAGATGTCAAGTTGCTCTGAGGAGTTATATTAACATGTACCTACTCTTTAGACGAAGGATGTCAGGTCGCTCTGAGGGATTATATTAACATGTGATATACCCCTCAGAGCAACCTGACATCCTTCTTCTAAATACCGTCTTCTTAGTGTTTTAAGGGATCCTTTTTTCACAACAATCCGCATGTGGAAACTATATCAATACCCATATTCCTTTAGGTACACGATCATTTTTTATTCATATTTTTTACTCTTATTTAATGGTAACACCTTGAACAATAACCATAGATCACATGAAAGCATTGTCATTTAACTGTCGCCCGCAATAAAATATCAAAAATTCACGCGAAATTCACAATATCGAGTAGTAATACCAATTCACAGTCAGTAATAAACATAATACTATTGTCTTTTGTCAATATCTAAAATATAAAACAAATAATGTTCGCCAACTTAAACTGTACGAAAATCGGTACCAAAATTATACAATTCCATTTTTTTCATACCAAATTCAGATGTAAAAACGACCTGTATGGAAACATGAGAAAAAAAAACATCGTGTAAAACGCCCACTAGGCATGTTGGTAAAACTGCCTCACCCTTTTTATCGTAACCCTTGGTCATGCCAGACTTTCCGTCGTTGATCACCTTGGAGTATCTCAAAACATATACACAGAACATTGATTCCTATCTTACTATATGCTACGAGTTACATACAAGTCAAACACCCAACATGAACTCAATTCAGTTGCAATGCAACGTTTTATTGCTGACTTGTCATTGTAATATCTACATTTTAAAAGTAGTTACCTCCTCTGATACATATATTATTATGTTGGTGGGTAATATTTATGAATTAATACTATGTAGGTATGTCTCAGGCGACCTAAGAAGGATATAAATACATAATTGAATATCCGTGTTGCCATACGTAAATCTTAGTGTAAAGTAAAATATACACAATATCGAACCAGGAAATTCAGTTGATTACTTTTTTAAATGATAGTTATCAATAATTTTATCTGAGTAATTACTATTGAATAATAATATTCAATGTTATTATTTAATAACGAAATGTAAACATGAGATGATGATAACTTCCAACGAGCGTTATATATTGTATTAATCTGTTTGACGTCTGACAATATTTCTTATCGGTTTTAAATACAAGGTTTCGCCAATAGACGCCATGAACTCCACAAAATGACATTTAAGAGGAAACTACAAGCTAAAAATATGTATATTCTTGGTATACCTTCCATTGTAGGTAATAGGCATTAAAATCGCTTGACAAACGGAGTCTAGAAATGTTCGATTTCAAGCACAAAACTGGTTTTATTTATTTTACAAAATAATTTTATAAGAAAGCAAAAAAGTTAATCAGGTGAAACTGTCAAAGATAATCTTAGCCATAATACCATTTTTTTTTATTATTTTTTTTATTATGCAATATTTTTTACATTTTAAGTTTTCCAGTAATGTAGGCCTCACTGGGTGGCTTGCCCGTGCTGAGGCCTTCATTTTATAATATAAAAATATTATCTACATAATAAATTTAAAATTAAAAATACATAATAATATATTTAAAATTAAATTACTTTGAAAATAATCTTATGTGTTTGTGAGTGATGTGTGTTTGTATTGGTTTTATGTGTTACGCGTAGGTTTTATTTTTATTTTATGCTATGACATTTTGGTAATATTGTCTTTTTTGTTCTTTAATCCATTTTGTAATTTTGTGTGTGAATTTATTTTTATTTTCCTCATTTTTAATTTCAAGTTTTACACTGTTGAAAGCTTTTATAGCATGGTATTGGTAGTGTCTTTGTCCAAAGCTTGAATTTACTGTCGGAGTTTTTATGTTTTCTTTGTACGCTTGTCTAACTGGTCTGTTAGTGTTATTTTGTGTATGTTGAAATTTATTTTTTTTTGTCAAAAATGTAGTTTAGTAGTGTTGTAAATATATTTTTAAAAGTTGTTTCCTTTAAGCGTCCAATAGAAATGTATGAAAGCATACATATTTTTGGCTTGTAGCTTCCTCTTAAGCTTCACCTTAACGTAACGAGTCAATATATCACCCATTTCTGGTATTGAGTTATATAGATATTTCTAACTGATAAAGAGTGAACTAACATGGTGATTCACCCAAAAATAAAAATATTTATTACAATAAATCCCACTCTCATTCAAAACTAAACAAATATTATAACATACGTAAAAATAACCAGGTGGTGGCTCCACTACATCAAGTAGACATCCGCTTTTTAGCAAACACAGGTGTACCCTAGTGAGACAGATGTAGATAAATACACGTAAAAAACTTTATATTGATAGATAAATAAATGATAAAAATAAAAACCTGGGATTCGAGGTCCCAAAAACTAGAATTGTGGTTCATCGTCCCTCATATATACAACGCATTGAGCACCGATATGAAATCAACTAATAAGATATTCCTTTTTACAAAATTGGTGTTCAAACCTGGATATTTGAAAGGGGGTGAGAATTCTTTAAAGAATTTCTAAAGACTTTATTTCAAAAAATGAATTTAAAAAACTTAATATTGATTCTTCACCTTTATATTAATTTAATATTTTTTTTACATTGTATAATTTGTATGGCTACCATAACACGAGCATTAGCCTAGTATGGTAGTTGAAAATTGTCATTTAAAAATCTATAAAAAAAAGATAAAAATTAAATCTCAAGTAAAAAGCTGGATACAAAACACAGGGAGATCAGAAATAGAAAATATACTGACACCATGTAGACTGAACCCAAAACCACTCACTAAAAAACACTATGTAATATATTATTATCCATTCAATTAGAAGATAATAAAATTTATATATATTTTTAATAAACATTTACATTACATAAATAGATTGGGTTAAAGTAAAAAATATATGATTATGAGATACACGGACAAAAGACACACAAAGCATAAGTTTACCTGAAAAATCAAACATCCAAAATCTAATTTAAATACATAAATAAAAATGTAAATCTTAAATCTCCGAAAGTACTTCACCGATTGCTTTCAAAGTTTGACACAACGTTGCATTCGAATACGCGTGTGTATATATATACCCATATTATGTAGATGTCACATGTGATATTATTTAGATGTGACATTGGACGTAAAAGCAAAACGCGCTATAGTTTCTTCATCTGCACAGATAGACTGAGCCACAGCGACCCGTGGAGGGGAACAGCTAGTTACTTATTTATTTTTATTTAAGTACATAAAACAGGCATGGTGCCCAAAAATTTACATACATGGATGTTTAAATACATAATAATAACAAAAATAGTAACAAAATGAATAATCTAAATATGCAGAAGTAAATAACAAATAAGAGTGGTAAATACAAATATGTTCATAAACGATTTGTTATTGTCACACCTGTACTGGTGAGACACTGATTAGGTAGGTACAATATTGCTTCTCTTTAAATAAAGGAAGAAGATAATAAATAATTTATATAACATATGATATATAAGTAACAAATAAATAACATTGGTACATTTTAAACACAAGCAAACATAGATATTATTATATCACTATTTTCCATTGACTACGAATCGGTTTACATTACGAATACCAAACAAATTGAAGCTTTTCCCATCGTTTTACTTGAATACAATTGAAACATGAAACAATTGTTATTTTATATTATATAAAAATTTTGCTTGCGTTTGTTTGCGCTCGCAAAACTCGAAAAGTAGTCGACCGATATCGCTGAAAAATCGTTTGTTCTTATTTGTGTTTGTTCTAATAGTGTTTGGAAGTTTTGATGGTAGAAGGAATCGGGGACGTCCGAGAACGCAATATCTCTGCATTGAAATGAGATACGGAGTCGAATTAAATGATGTAATGTAGTTTTTTCACATTAATTCTATGGTATACAGTAGTCAATGGTACATAGAAGAAGTCGGATACGCCCGAGAAGGACATTAGCAATAGCGAAGCATGGTGGGGTCCACTAGTTACTTTGTAAAAACATACTAAAACTTCTTCTGGTAAATGAAACCAATGAAATCAGGCACCACTTATGTTTGATATTCTTCCAAATCGTATTAAGTGTACCAATTCCTTCGTTTAATTTAAAAATTTAATTGAGATTTTTGTATTGACAGACGATTGTCTTAATATTCATATTCATTAATAATGATTGTCAGTCCATTCTTAAATAATAAAATTTAATATAAGTCCCATTTGCTAAAAATTGAATGTCACCCTATCTGTCTTTATTATCTACTTGTTTTTTTCTTGGGAATAATGATTAAGGAATAGTTATTGATCAAATATTGTTACAATATATTGTCAAATTACCCATCTGGTAACTCTTCAAATACATATTTTTTCTTTCTTTTTGAAATATTTTGTGTTTGTATGTGGTATTACTTTATTTTTGTGATTACTCTATGTTTGTTTCACTCAAATGTAAATTGTTACCCTCGATACAGGCTAAGTCCTAGTGAGGTTGATTTTTATGAGAAAAAACGTGATTTATGTATGCAATAAATAAATATAGGCGTATACTTCAAAAAAATGAATTTTTCACAAAAAATATAAGAACGCATATACGTAAGAAACAATTCTGTGATAGTTTCTCTCAATGAACTATTTTCTTTCTTATAAAATTGTACTCAAAATATATTTTAAAAAATCTCGCTTAAATCGACCGTTTCTAGACACCGTTTGCCAAGCGATTTTTGCGCATTTTACCTATATTCGTAGTGATATAGGGCACGCTAAGAATATACACATTTCTGGCACGTGTATTCCTCTTAATTTGTGTTCAGCATACAATGATGATGTGATACAATAAAATAAAACATTTTGTTCATCCACAATTATTATTCAAAACGCTATACCCGCACATTCAGCACCAAGATAAAGCACAAATAAACTTATCGATAAGCGAATGAAAAGAATTTCAAATATTTCATTAATTATTTTTACTAGTCATAGGTCAACAAAGTGTGTGTAACAATTAATATTCACGTGTTAGCTCGATTTGTAAATGACAAGTGGTTTTTCCAGATTGATACAGCTCTAAATATCTCTAAAATCAGTCCACACCATTTCAGAAATGTCAATGATTCTCATCTCTTTTATCCTTATTTTAAATAACGATCTCTCGGTTTTTATGATGGCAGCTGAGAATTTTATGAAAGTGTAACTCTTTGCCATTCCGGGTTTTTCCTCCGTGCAGTATGTTGAACTTGATTACTGACGCAAGACATGAGAAGACCACGGAATAATAATTACACATTATTTTTCTCATCGGTTTCCTCCGCGACACCTTTATTATGTATTTGTTGAGAGTATTTTAAGATAATAAGTGGTTGAGGTTCGGAATAAAGGAAAACAAAAAAAAATCTGAAAAGTTTATTTTACTATTTTCTAAGTGGTGTTTGTCACTGATTAAAATTGAAATCGATTTGAATTATTGAGATATGTGAGTTGTAGTAAATTAGAAGTTAACAAATAGACAAATTTAGAATGTTTTTTATTTTATTTTATTAACTTACACAACAGACATGGATTAACAAGAAAATTACACAAGTTAACTAAGTATAAATACCAACCGTCCAATAACTATGTTCAACAATATTTAAACGTAAAACAATAACCCTTTACTAATAAAAGTGTTTTATATTTTACATATTTGATAAACAACCATTTACCATGCATTAATGGTACTTTATCAGTTGTGTAAACGTTAAACCACATTTATTAGTAAGGCTGTAAGTGTGTAAAACAACACAGAAAAACGGGAGATTCGAGATTAAGTTTTAAGTTCCAAGTTCTAATTTAATTTCTGGGGGCTATCTATTTTACATCTGAAATAAATTACATACATTATATTTTTTTTAATTGCCCAGATTTATTGTCATTATTTGGTTAAGGTCTGCCGCCCTTCACAAATAGTGAAACCATTCAATCGAATCATTTGTTCCTAACCATTGTGTTTTTTTTTTAAATTAAAAATTGTCGCCCATTGTCCGATCCGTATTTTAACCGCACTCTCAAAGATCATCCCAAACCCGTAAGTTCAACGTCTTATACGGTGACCATTCTAATTCAAATCACTTGTGAAATTCACAAATTGACATTGGGCGTTCCACAGGGTCGAGCGTTAGGTCCACTATTGGATAATGCTTTTGCGAGTAGGTACACAACACCGTTTAAATTCAATAATCCATCTCCGCTGCTAAAACTCCCTCGTCACGTGAGATTCTGTATTCATCGTCCATCCTAACTAAGCGCTGTATATTTTTTGCCAAGTATATAGTAGAAGTTTCCCACCAGTATTGCTAAAGTGAAAGCAAATGACCGCGGCGCGATGGCCTTCAAACGTATTGTATCTGGTGGCCACAGCCTGTGATCTGCGATGCACACACAATGTTTACCAACACGGCATAAAATCGGACCATCGTAAACATAATTACTGCTTGTTACAAATTAAACAATAATAGAAATCACTATTCATTTTCCGTTAGGAAATCGGATGGTTTATACCTTGTTAAGTGACAGTAACGGTTGGTACTTTCTGACAATTACAGCGTTGTTTAGATTTAAAACAAAACAATGTTTTTTTAGCTGACTGTCCATTGTTTTTAATTCACGCATACAAGGAAATAAAAGGCAGAAATCTGAAACAATTAATGAACCCATTTTTGTGTCTTTGTAGTTTAGCAACAAACTATCAGCATCAAATTGGTAATTTGCCACAATAAGTAAGGCAAATTTATCTGCGTATAAGTTTTTCCTGTAAAACGTATGAATATCAGGAAATAAAAATGTATGCATTCTAAAGGCAATGCAGTGGATTCCGTAGACGAGTCCCTTAAAAACTAGATCATTGTTACCTTCTTGGGAATCTAGGTCATCTCTCGTTTTCATTGAAGTTATTTCAATACAACAATAATTATCACAGTAGAGGACATTAGTATAATAAACTTAATCAATACATCGTATGACGTATTCAAATTCATTTTATAGAATATTATCATAAACATAGGGCATAATGTTGTGAAGTTGTTGTGCTCGTGGGTAGGGTAATTCTAAGTACTATTCAACGATAACTTTTTTGAAAGTTATACCCATCAATATGATATACCATTGAAGAAGAAGATGATTTTAATAAATCTAAACGAAACATGAAACAGAACAAGAAAAACCGGTCGGTGGCTGAGTTGACATCGCACTTGGGTCCCACCCAGGCGTGCTGTGTTCAATTCCTCGGCTGGCTAAGCCCTCCATTACAACACAAGCAACATTTTCCGCTTTCTGTGGTGGTAGCAGGAGATTTCCACACATTTTCAGGTTATTCGTAACCCGGGAATGTTTGTCTTTCTTTTAAAAAACTAAAAAGTAAAAAAAAAAAAAAAATTTCTACGTAAAAAGTTCAAATACACGATGTTCTCGAAGCAACAACAAAAACTTACTACAAATACCGATAACACATACTAAGTTTGGTCAACGAAACTTTAAATACTTTGCGACAAGACTCTACAACATTCTTCCGGACAGCACAAAACAATGTGATTCACAAAAAAATTTCAAAGATAAAAATTTGGATTAAAAATAAGAATAGGGCCTTTACCGGTGCATTCACCCAAATTCGCAGTTATTAAAGTCACCACATTACTACCGCATTATTGAGCGAATACTTCTTAATAAAAGTATAGGTATGTTCAATGGTATTAGGAACTAACACGAAAAATTCTGCCTCCACACAGGCTAGCCTAGTGAGGCGGTATTTGAGAAATCACAACTGTACTTTTATTTTCTTTTTACCTTCACAATATTATGTTTGTATTAATAGTTCTTCATTTTTGTTAAATTTATAACCTTAAATATAAAAGTTACAAATCAATGTACACCATAATATGTATGTATAGTTGTAATGTGTAAACTTTCCTAAATAAAGATATTATTATTATTATTATTAAAAAAAAACAAAAGAAAAACAAAGAAATTTTAAAAAGATAACGGTCACAACTAGGAATCGAACCCAGGATCTCTTGTTTTAACGGGACAGCGTTTTAACCATTCAACCATTGGGACCTAGTTATTCAATGATATCTTGAGAAATAATTTATTTTTTACTTCGTCGGCTAACCACCGACGTACAATACAGATTAATAACAATAACACTTATTTTTCTTAGGTGCCAGCGTATTTATTGCTGACGTTTCGGCAGTCATTCTCTTGGCAATCTTCAGGGTTATCAAGTGTTTTATGACATGAATTTGCAACTTTCATAGTTACACTGCCATACATTCATTTTATTTGTTTATTTCTCTACTCATATTAACGTTTAAAAGTAGGTCCTCTCTGCAGCACCAAACCTGATTTGTTCGTGATATATTGTGCAACAAGAAAAACCCATATTGGTGGTCGTTTTCCATTATTTCAATGGTCACAGCAGTAAAAAAAAGTCAAACGCAACCTTGACAGATTTATTAAAATCTCATCTTGACATTAATAACGTGTGAAAATCTTAGTTATATGTTTAACGCTCATTACTCTTTGTCACTATTGATGTATTTTATATAATGAGATATGAAGCAAAAAAAATAGATTCCAATTTTTGTCGGTCCAGTTAGTCCGATTTAGCCTCCAATGCTCCCAACATTTCAAAGCAGACCTCCACAAAATAGGGCCTAGGCGCAGTGCAAAAGTAATCACCCTATTTGAAAACGCTATAACTTTTGCGAATGGCGCCAAATGTCAATTTGGTTTTGACATTTGTGAAGTAAATAAACGCAGAATACAAATCAACAAGACATGAATCGGTTTACAAACAATTGAACAAATTTCACAAGCAGTACCAAATTTTATAATTTAAAAAAAATTACAGCAAACGGGTGATTATTTTTGCCCCACCCTGTATTAGTATGCAATAGCGCCTCTAATTCGATAACTACACTATGTTTGTTACTGGAATAATTACTGAATTTGAATTACTACTTCGTTAGATCATAAATTTGTTATTACAATTATTTTGAATACACCAAGAGCCCAGAGCCAATGAGACTATGATATGGTACCAACATATTTTGTGTAACTAGGTTCTCCATTCTAGCTGTGAGGTGAAAGGGAAACAAGGTGTGGGCGAGAAGGGAAAGAGTTGAATGTTATCTGGATATTCTGATCTGTTTACTAAACACTGCTTAACCCATTTTCAAGTAATGTTTCGATTGAGTCACGGAATAAACCATAACAAAACTAAACCATAACAAAACATAGCTTGTTAATTTCGCCCATTTTATTATGGTGAACAATAAAGAACCGGTTGAATCACAGACATACTAATATTCATATGTCTATGGGTTGAATGAATAAAATTAAAAATTGTTAAAAATGACCTGTTTATGAAATTTTTACAAGTCTATTATTTTATTATTTAAAAACCATCATGTAACTTCCCAGTTATTAGGTTTCTTTATAATCAATAACACCATTATATAATTTCTTTTGATTTTATAATGATGGACCGTTAACACAAAAGTCCTTGAGACGCTGCTGGCACAAATAGGTGTAATAATAACACCCAAAATACGAAGTACCCACCCTTGCATCTATCGAAAGAACTCTTTGAAATAAATTAGATAGCATTTGATCATATTTTGGGCGTGTTTGTGTGCCCGATGTAGATGTTGTATGAGGTTTGTCTAGGTCTTGTCTTCAACTACTGTTTGAAATATACTGGTCGGGGGAGACCCTTTGACCTCTCCAACAGGATATCTAATTTTTTTAAGGTTATTTTTAGAAAACCGTATTTATAGGTAATTATAAATTGAATAGAAATATTTTACATCAAAATTTGAATATAAATAAACAATTAGTTACTTTAGTTAAAACTTCAAGATCATTTAAATTTGTTTTACAAATCCGTAAATATTTGATTTTATCGTCTTCTGTCATTGAAATATTATATTTAGATGAGACATGAAGCCAAATAATAGGTTCCGATAGAACTCCAACTCTCACAACGCTACTAAAACTACCGATTCCGTTCTACGTGCGCTGCTTATCGCGTTCTAATAGTGGAACAAGTTTCAACGAGATATTAGTATGCATTAGCACCTCTAATTATAGCTCTACGTCTTCTGTAAATTTTTCACGTTGTGGTTTGAAGGGTTTTACCTAACGACAGTCGATATAATAGTTTTAAACACCTGCAGCAAATAAATTCTGTAATGAATGTGAAATTTGCAGCATCGTGAAGCCCAGTGAAGAAGAAAAAAAAATTTTGTGTGGTTTATGCAAATACTGATATTTGATTTTGTTTTCTAGTGCCTTGTGTCACGACAAACTCCGAACATTTCCCGATGACTTCCAGTTTGGAGTGGCCACTGCTGCCTACCAGGTTGAAGGAGGCTGGAATGCTGCCGGTGAGATATTTTTTCCAATATTTAATCTTTTTCTTCATAATACTCGTAAGTTGACAGATACGTTATTCATTTCTGAGCACGTGGTATAAATATATCTGGTCACAATGTGTTCACATGAATTGGAGTAAAACCTTTGGTACTACGAAGTTAAATTTCTTCTTTAGTCAGACGTTCCGTTTATTTATTGTTTAATTCGTAGAACTCCATTTAATTTGGGGAAAACTGACTTCAAAATACCCCCACAGAATATGAAATCTACTGTCACAATTATTTTTATCATTGAATTGGTTTAGCCGGTAATAGTTCCGTTTATGTTGGTAATTGTTTTATTGTTATTTTTTAAATTTATAACTCGTATATTTCACATATATTTCACTTTAATTTTAATACACAAATGCCGTTGACTGATAAAATAACCAAAAAGAAAAATATTAATATTTCTCAATATATATTTTTGGTTTTATATTTAATTAATATCATTCCTCAAAAATAAATATGGAAACAAATGAACTCCTTACTGCGTATAAAGCCAATGAATCCATCTAGAATTCAGCGTTATCCCCATATTTTTTATGTTTTATAAATTTGGCAGAATATGGCAAGCAAATCGCTCAAAAGAAGTGAGATTAAAAATTATTATTAATAATTTATTTTTAAATATTACCATACAAATACAGAATGTACGCTTATCCATTGAGACTTCCAGCGTGATAGATATTAGAATATTCGCTACCTAATCGGTGCTAGCGATATATTATCGACTTTTGTCTGCATTAGTGCCAGTATTGCTGCAATATTATGGTCATTTGAGTAGAATCGGTTACTTTAACGAAATTAATCTATTTTTTAATGTTTATAAGAAAAGGTTTTTTTATGCACAGCACAAAGATAACAAATTATTATAAGCAATAATGAGTCGCCTGAAATACAAATTGAAAACATCCCCATCATTTATTTACGGCATTTATTTTTACTCTTGAGATATTTTCAATTTGTATTGATATTTCAGGCGACTAATTATTGCTTATAAGAAATAAATCTAGCTATATGCATTGTGAACCTCTCTAGTTTAGCTGAGGAACGGCAGAGATTTGACAGAAAATTTCACCAAAAAAATTCTCAATAGATAACGGATTTATGGGCAATATTTAATTTGACTATGAGGGATAATGCCTTCAGAAGGCGAAAAAGCTGCCACTGGTAATAATAATTATTGTTTATGTATAGTTAAACTCTTTTATAATACATTTCTTTGATTTTAACTTTTTAATATTCGATTGAGCTGAAACTCGGCAGATGAACTCGTAGTCGATGACAATGTATGCAATTAACTTGGTGTCAATCACATACACACGCGAAAATATACGTATTTGTCTGAAGTTGGTCGATATTACAGCAGTTAATATACGAAATAAATTTCAGCCCTACACGATTGGCATCTCAAAAGGTCGGTAGCGCTGTTGAATCCGGTCGCTGGGAAGAAAGGTTCAATCCTCAGCCAAATCAATTTATTGTTGTTGTTTTAATGTTATGTATTAAATATGGTAAAAAACATTTTTTTTATCCGTTGATTTTTTATAAATTCAAAAAAAAGGAATAAACAAAAGAAAAAAATAAAATGGAGACCTACAGATTAATTTTGATAACAATAATTGACCGGACAGTGCCTGAGTTGGCATCGCGTTTGGGTCCCACCCAGGCGTCGTGCGTTCAATTCTTCGGCTGGCTAAATCTTCCATCACGACACAATCAACATTTCCCGCTTACTGTGCTGGTCATAAAAGATTTTCAAATATTGTCAGGTTATTCATAACCTGGAAATATCTTTTAAAAAAAACAAAACAATTTTCAGGGGATCAATGTCTTCCGAGCACGGAGATTGTGTAATATTATTTATCACTGTCAATCTATTTCCGTGAATATTTTCAATGATAAATAAACTGTATCGATCAAATACTTGTATATCACTAGCATACATCGCGAATACAATGTAGTACCAGGATAACATAATTTAACAGATCAATATTTTTTTTTTTTTTTTTTTTTTTTTATAATTATTTTTTATTTTTAATAATATGTTTTACATGGGACATAATTCATTTTACATCATTGGTTTTTTACTACTCTTCCATTGAAAGCATTTGCTTGTGTATGGAAGGGGTTATGTTGTTAATTTGCTTATGTATTGATAATGAGGAAATAGATGACTAATGGATATAGTTGATTGATGTTACGAAACTATTGACATTAATTACTCGGAATAGGCAAAACGATGTACGGCTAGTTTCAATTAGTTCATTTCCTAATTTTGCAATAAATTATGCTGTAAGAGTCAATATTATTAAAATTTTTAATTAAAACGAACTTCTGCAAAACAAGCGCAATGACAGGGGAACTAAGTCACGACCCAGTTAGGCAGCTTTGTGAGTCGGGTTAAGGTAGGGGCTGTAGGAAGGGATTCATTAATGCAGGTCTTGAAAAGATCCCGCGTTATCTAGAAAGAGGAAAAAACTGATGCCGGTAGCTCGTTCCACATATATGTTGCAAAAAAAGTGGTACAAGAAACGACCCGTTCTCATGGAGCTAACATCAACTGAGAATGGGTGTTCCGCTCGTGTGCGTCGTCGAGTTTCAAGCAACACTAGGTTCTTAGAGCAGAGCCCATTGAAATACCAGTAGAACAGACTCTGCGTCTGAGTATTAGAGATAGCAATCGGTCTGTTAACAACTGATTGTCAATCAGGCGCCGTCCTTTGCACAGAATCAAGTAGGTTTACGAAGTATTGTAGGGCTCCAGCCCAGATGTGCTTTTACGTGAAATTTCAGTCGTTCTATCAAGATAAATCTGGCACTGATTTAAGTGTCAGGTCTACAGCTATTTATTGGATAATTAGTACAAGATGATAAATATATATATATATATATTGATTCTGTAAACACATCTCTAAATATATAACACAACACTAGGTTCACATAGAATGAATGTATGTTTGTTCCAAAATACAACAATAAATACGGACAGCCAACGCTAGAATATAACGTGCCCAAAATGTTCAGCATGTTGCCAAGTAACATTAAAAAATGTAAATCCCCAAATAGATTCAGTAAAACAAAGTAGAAATACTTTATATTAGTCATCACTATCAGTCAATAGTTATTTATTAGCATGTAAATTTAGTGTTATTTTAGATTATGTGTGCCAATAATAACAATCTGAATATCTTAAAGGTAGTAACAAGATTATGTATATTTATAATTAGTAATAATATTATGTATACATATTTACACCGTAATTGAAAATCTACATACTGTTGAAAAACTGCTTAATTGTAGTTTAACGGGATAATACTTTAAAGAACAATAATTTTTTTTTTAAATCAAAATAACAAAATCGTCCTGACGGTTTCGCCCTGACACTATAGTGTTGTGAACATAATTTTTTTTTAAAACTACTTAAATTATGTGACTGTCGTTGTATTGGACGATTCGATAAATGAAATATATTATCTTCCTCTTAAATAAGTGAACCTCCAGTTAAAAAAACCACTAACCGTCACTGCAAATAAGTACTAATAAAATTTGATAATTTATTACCTTCCCATGAATTAATTAAAAAATATGAATAGCACTTAACAAACTTGGTGCGTGCAACACTAGTTTGCAATTTTCTACTTATTTAGAGGTCAGTATAATGCAAACGACCATAAAAAATAAGAATAATCATTAATTGATACCTTCTAGTTAATGCAATGTAATATGAAGTTATAGCTTCATTTACAAGAGAGTTTTTGACGCTGTGTGACTTTCGCAACCTGATTTTTTAATGGAATCTGACAGGAGAATTTTCAAGAGACTAATGTTTTCTATTTATTAAACTCTGTTTGGTAACTAATTACTCTGTTGCACAAGAAAAAAAATAATATGACAATTTGATTGTTATTTAACAACATATATCAATGCTCTGCAATGCAACTTTCTAATACGGATGTATTTGACTTTGCCGTTGACGTTGCCGTCAATAAAATACACGCTGAGTTCACAAAATCGAACAGAACACGTTCACAATCCTAAATAAACAATTATATTTTAATATTATATGAAATCTGTACTTTAAATATAAAACAAAACATTTTTTTAGATTTTACGTAACTATATTCTTCTGCAATTGCAGACGACAGATGTCAAAAATAATAAAATCGGTACGACAATAGAATACGTCCTTTTTTGTATCTCAAATCCATATGAAAAGACGACCCGTATGGAAAATGGTCGTAAAAAAGCATCCTGTAAAACACAAATTGATGTGTCTTCCGTCTTCTGTCTTTGCAAGTCTTCCGCTAAGGGAAAAGTTATTGTCAATTTAGCGGTAAACAAGAAACTTAAGAAACAAGAAAAGTGAAGAATAGCTAAGACGAAGCAAGAAGAAGCGATGGGAATTAAAAAGAGGCAAATGCGCCAACAAAAAGCCTTAAGGAACAAATAAGAAGCAAGGAAATGCAAAAAAGATGCTAGTATAAACAAGAAGAGGTAAAAAGAAGCAAAAAGAAGGAAAAAAAGCAAAAGAGGCAAGAAGAGAAAAAGTGGAGCAATAAAAGAATAAAAGAGATTAGGCAAGAAAAGCCAATAAGGGGCTTGAAAAGACTAGAACAGCCATGAATAGGTGAGAAAATCCACGAGGAGCCAAAAAGAAACACGAAGAAGCACGAAAAACTAAGCAAAATCAAGAAGAACCAAGAAGAGACAAGAAGAGATAGAAATGGGATATATTCAAGAATACGCAAGAACAGACCAGAAGAGGTAAAAAAAATTCAGAATCTCGAAGCAAGAAGAAGCAGGAAGCGAGAAGGAAAAACCGACGCTCAATCAATTCCTTTGTTCCTCCTACAAATTCTAAATTCTAATGTTGGCTTATTAGGTTGCCATGTATACCGTTTGATTAAAATCCAACCTTCTCCCAATCCCCAGAGTACGTGCCAATAAAAAAGCGCTTATAGCGCACCGGTCTCACTTGAACAGGGGTGCTCCTGGCTGGGGTGGTACAATCGTGTCGTGAAAGCTGCCGTCAATTTTTGTAGATTTTAGAACGTTATTTATCGCTTCGGTTGGAAATACCTCTTGAATGATACTTTGCACAGTTCTCATCGCCTTGTGCCGGTCACAGCTTCCCATCAATTCACTGCGCTTGGCTTGGCTCTTAGGCTATTTAATATCTCAAGGATAAAATGAACAGCGTGAAATAAATCACATAACTTGGAGGAAATATAATTTAGTTATTATTTAATACGGTGGCCTTATAAGACACAATAAATTCACGATTAAGATCAAAACTACGAAAGAAGCGGAATGGCCTTCAAATAGAGTTCACTTTTTGTCCCATTCTGACTTATTCAGAAATTGTTAGGCTGTAGTTTTCTAGCATTTAACCATCTACCTATATAACCACAAATATTATGTCGTAATTGTCACTACGACTTGTTCAAGATACCCCACGGAGAACAGATGTTCTAGCACAAAATACCATGTAATTTCAAAATCAACCCCTAGTGTCACAAATAGAAAACATATTTGTTTGTCGTCTTTTCTTCATTTTATAAATACCAAGAGGTAATAGTGTCAACTAAAAGTTAAGATTTATAATCACATATCCAAAAGGTTAGGTTAGTTTTCAACATAGGATATAGATATACAAGTTGATACTAATCGTAAACAAAATGATCGTATAAAATATGATCGTAATTAAATGATCGAACGCAAAATGATCGTGAGCAAAATAATCGTAGGCAAATGATAAGCAAATGATTGCAAATAATTAGTGTTTGTGTGTCATGTAAAAGTAAACATATTTGATATAATTTACGTGTTATCATTTATTTTATGAGATAATGTACAGTTTACGATTAACGACCATTTACGATCAAATGCGCTTACGATCAAAAGATAATTATGATCTTTTTAAATACGATTTTTTGCTTACGATCAATTTGATTACGATAAAAACGTCGGTTACCGTCAACTTAACTCACAACAGACAACAGCAATCAAATAAAAACTTTTACTTATTAATTGAACGCTTTAAGACGAAACAATACCCTAAAATAAATCCAGAATATTAACCATGAATTGGACATACCTGCGGATGAATTTTCCTAACAAATCTCTAAAATAAGATGGGAATCTTAACGGCATAAGTGATGAAGTCGTGTAAAAACAATTTTCGGCTCGCGGCCCGGCGTAATGGTCATACCTAGTGTCGACTTTGCCCTAGCAGGCCCAGAAAATCGGTATTTCTGTAGGGTTTATTTTTATTATTTCTGATGAACATATTACCAAAATTTCATTTTTTTCTAGAAGTGTCCCTCCGGAAATTAATAATTAATCGTCTAGAAAGATAAAATCTGATGCTTAGCGCTAATTTTATAATTGAAAAACGTTTTACATAAAATATTTAAATTGTTAGGTCCCGTTTATATTAATCTGAAATATAAATAACTTACATCCGTAGGGATCCCTCTAGAAACATTTGAGCTTTTGGTAATAGGTTCATCAGAAACAATTAAAATGTGAGCGTCGAGCAAACCCTAGTTATTTAAGTCTTTTGTTGCCTTAACCTGATTTTTTCGAACTTCTTTTAAGCTACATCTCATGCTGAATCAAAATGTGATAATAATATAACTGACCATTACCGTGAACTATTGCTATACGTGGCTCTTAAACCCTGACACAAACTGAAAGGACGAAAAAAACTGTTTTCGAACGTCGACAATGAATGCTAACCTTCAAAGTGATTTGTCTTGCACTGAAACCTCTCATGGCACAATATTAAATGTATAACGATTGTGATTGTTTCAAGTTTTTTTGTTTATCTTTTTGAATCCAGAAGTTTGAATGTTAAAATACTATGATACACGGAATACGACAAGAGTTTCTTTCGGTTTTCGTTTTATTATTTTTTTAAGAAACTTAATGTTAAAATGAATCAAGAACTCAAGAATTGAACCATCGGTAGATTCTGAAGATCACAAAGCAGGTAACTGTAAATAATACCCTCAAATGTACCCCAGTGGAAACGACCCAGAGATATGACAAAAATAGGTGGACTAATGTGGGAGAACAATTGTGGAGAGAGTCAAATCTTACTCTAACATCATGATAGATGTTCAAACATAAAATCATATTTCAATGGATTCTAATGACCGATGACTTACTATCACATCTAGTTTGGTTTAGCAGGGCGAGGACGTGTTCACCAGGAGGTGGTCCGAGGATTCATCTGAAATCTCAGCTTGTTTATTGAAGTTGTGATCTTTCGTTACAACCAATTATTGAATTGTTATTGAAGTACTTTACGAATTGACTCTTATCACGCTAATTGGATAGATAACAGAAACACGTACCAATAAAATACACATCACATCAGTTATACTCTGCTGTTGAGAAAAATGCTGTTTAAATATAGACATATAAATGCTGTAAAAATAGCAGGCGGACTCTTGGAAGAATGTGGTATTTATATGCCTCGATCACTTGTGTTGTAAAGGCCAGGAATTGCAAAAATTCTCCCTGGTAATATACTTCAGAAGGTAAATACATAATACCGTGTTGTTGAAATGGTAGGACGCTGGTAATAATGATTATTTGCTGGAATTAAACGTCATCTTGTAAAGTATCGACAAGTTTCGTGCACCAGTGGCATTGTTGAAATTACTTTGTAGAAATAATGATTAGGTAGATCTTACCTTGCTAAACACAAATTGCATACTATAGGTATAGAAAGGGTCGGCGTAAAGATATTTTAAACATTCAATGAATCGTTGCAAAGGGACTATGTTGACGTTGTTTGTAGAGACAATAGAATCAATTGTTTTCGCAGCTCTTTTTTATTCTGAAAAAAAAATGTACGATACAGAATTTAAAATGCGCCATTTTCGATTTGCCTTTGAACAACGATATGTTCGTTTTTATTCGCGAATTTGGCGGCGTTAACATCACTCCAGGCGACGTTAGTGACAGCTTTACAGCCATTTGGTACCGTTTTGGAATGGGCGGTTCAAGATAGTTTTTATATCAATACTTATGAATAAAAATATTAATCAATCAATACTTATTATTGATAATATTAATTAATTCCATACATTTCTGACCGTATTCATAGTTTGTTGAAATACCCCATCGACGTACAATATTTCAGGCTAAAAACGTTATCCTGCTTTTTTATTAACACTCTTATTGCGTTCAGGCTTGAATTGTCTTCAAATTTGGAAAATTTGTTCTTAGCGGATCTCTCCCGTCCGAATCCGGTAGTGTTCTTAAAGTCAGCATCTCTTTCTGTCATTCTTTGATGCTGTAAACATTCGTGCCAGATGTCCAATTTAGTCTCATTTGTGCGTGAAGTTGTGACATTAAATCAACTACATTTTTATTGTGATGTGACATGATATTATACAGGTGGTTTCGTCAACAAGCAAAATCGTCGCATCTGGGGCTCGGAAAACCCACGAGTTATTGTTGAAAAGTTGGACCTTACTTTTTCGAAAATGAAGCTGGAGCAACAGTTACGGTGAATGGATTGCACTATCGAGAGATGATTAATGATTTTTTATGGCCGGAATTGGATGGTATTGATCTGGACAACGTTTACTTTAAACAAGACGGAGCTACGTGCCACACAAGCAACGAAACCATTGATCTTTTATGATTGAATATCAAAATAACACCTCTTATTGGAAAACCCTGTATTACCTGTAAAATCTTTTGAATTCTCTTCAAAATAGTTTATGATCCCATCCTGCCCTGTCAAAATAAGAGAGAAGATTTAATAATTCTTACTTCGTGACCATCATCAGTAATTTCCTTTAAACTCGATACATTATGCATCACATTGTTATTGAATATAAATGTACAAATTAGAGAATAATTGTTATTTAATCCCCATGAGCGTTAAGTATTCGGCAATGATCTTTACTTGGCTTATAGACATCATATAATACTAGTTTACAAGTTAATACTATTGGCAATTAATCAGTTAGCATTGTAGTACCAGTTCCTCAAGGTCTGCAAAACAGAAATTATTGAAAACTATCAATCAATGAGATACGATAAACGGATTACCCATAATTTTTACATCTATATAAATAAAAATGTAAATGTTGATTCGTTCAAAATCTTAAATCTCCGAAAGTTCTTCAACGATTGCTTTGAAATTTAGAAAAACGTTGCATTTGAAGAAGTGTATGTTTTTATAAATATCATATAGATTTCATCAGCATATAGATGTCATCTGTATATATGTGACCGGTCGGTGGCCGAGTTGACATCGCGTTTGGGTCCCACCCAGGCGTAGTGTGTTCAAGTCCTCCATCACAACACAAGCAACATTTTCAGCTTACTGTGGTGGTAGTAGGAGATTTTCAAATATTGTCATGTTATTCGTAACCCGGGAATGTTTGTCTTTTTTTTTTTTTTAAGTATATATTTATATATCATATAGGTGTTATTTATATATATATATCATGACATCTATATATATATATATCATATAGATGTCATCTGTAACATGTAAATACATGTTTTTTTTAAACTGCTGTTGGACGAAGAAATAAACTCGCGCTATTGCACACAGCAACGCGTGGCAGGATACAGCTAGTTAATTATAAGAGAGAAGATTCGTAGAAATATGCGTACATTATTTTTATTGAATAATTTCGGAAGTTTGAAGAGTTGGCATTCGACATTTCTTTGCCTGTCCTTCAAGTATAGTGGCGCTATGTCGATGAACTCTTCGCCATTTGGTTTCATAGAGCAAAGAAGCTGAACGAATTCTTGGGCCATCTTAATGCACTTCCCAGAAAAATGAAGTTTACAATGGCCCCAAGGTAAAATCCTTCATTGTCTGGATGTACATGTGATGCAAAAAGAAAATTATAGTCTGTGGCACACCGTGTATAGAAAACCAACCCGTACAGATCGGTATCTACACACTTCACCATAATCTACACATCTGCCATGATGGTGGAAACTACAAAGCAGTGAGAAACGTTGGCCAAAGAAGGAAGAAGCGCAACGCGTCACAATAGCCCAAAATTAACACGATAATTTAATTAATTACGTGGAAGAAAATAAATGATATATGCTAAATTCGCATCTAAATCTCTTATTAATTCTGCACTTGTGTTCACATTTGCACTGCATTTCATGGTATTAAGCTAGTGGTGAAAATAATAATTGAACATTCATTTTCCATGAAATAATGTAGACCTTTCCAAAGAGTATCAATTAATTGTACTACGTTTTTCTTTGAATTAAATTGTTATGATAATATATTACAAAATTACTACTTCTATCATCTTACCCTAGACAAATCACAGGATGTATCTTGACTTGTCAAGATGAAAGCAGAGAAATGTTATTTCTACAGATTCAATAAAAAAATATTACTACGCATTTAGAATCATCAAAAATACTAATTTCGCAATTCTGGTTCAATGAACTCTAGACCTCAGATATGCTTTGAATTTAAGTGTCATTTTCAAAATTGGAAATGTTTGAAGAATTCAGATAATCTACATAAAGTATCTACCTAGAACATAATGTTTTTAACCGAAAGAATTTTAATTGCCATTTTAAAAATTGTATCTAAATTGTCAAGAATTCAGATTATCCCGCAGTTTCACTGTTCTGCCCCAAAAACAAATAATTTTCTTGTAACATATATCGTAGGTAGGTATTTTTCGCTTGTTCAATATTTATTTGTTCTTATTCGTAAATCCAAAATCTTTTATTCATTAGAAAAATTTGTAAATGTCACGCACGTATGCACAGTGAGAATATATTATTTTGGTATCTGCATGTGTTTACACCACTCCCTAATAATATTATGTTAAATATTAAAAAAAATACATACTTATGAAACTAAGAGAGAAGCGTAGTTAAGAAATTTGGCGTGAAAAATAGATGATTCTGGTCTATTAGGTTTGATTAAACTAACTATTATCTTTGGATCAAACTGTATAAGGTAGGTATTTGTAACAAGTACAGCTTACCTACTGTTTTATTGTCGAACAAACATATTTAAAACTTTTATTTAATTTGTAGATTCTCACGCGATATAATAATATTCAAATTTATTTACTTCGTAGAACATCTATACTAATTGCACAATAACTTGAGCGTACATTTCGCAATTCTATGCAAATGTGAAAGTGGTTTGAAAGTTCAGTTTGTGAGTGGGCGAAACACCAAAAAAGCTAATAGAAAAGTTAACGTTTTTGACAAAGCAAGCCAATAAATTAACAATAAAACGAAACGACGTCTTCTAAAGATATTTTATAGGCACCAATGTGTAATCTACAACCCAATATAAACTAACACAATATACAATACAATACACACAATATACATACAATAACACCAAAAAACGAGCATACTAATAATATATACTTTATCTCACATACTCCTTAGTTTATTTGTTATTTATTTTTTGGACGCATATTAATTACTATATGCATGTACGGCATACTTGATTGTATATTATACTTTGATTTCCTTTACCATTTCAAGTACTATTATTTAAATACAATATTAATTACGGCGTCGGTATTTTGCCATCATTTATTAGTTTTTTTTCTCTATAGATACAACGGACATATCACATAAATTTATTTTCTAATTACCTTTGAATAAATTATATTTAGCTATTTTATACATGTACATGTTACACTTTCATACATATACATTACTATGTAAAAGCCCGATAGGGCGTTAATAAATAATAAATAAATAAGCAAAAGTTCACATTTTTTACCAAGCAGACAAATAAATTAACAATATAACGATACGACGTCTTCTATAGGTAGCTATGTGTAATCTACAACCCAATATACAATACAATACACACAATATACATACAAAAACACCAAAAAACAAGCATAAGCAAAAGTTCACATTTTTTACCAAGCAGACAAATAAATTCTAAGGTATTTTATAGGTAGCTATGTGTAATCTACAACCCAATATACAATACACCCAATATACATACAATAACACCAAAAAACAAGCATAAGCAAAGGTTCACATTTTTGAAAAAACAGACAAATAAGTTGACAATATAACGACGTCTTCTAAAGGAATTTACGTGTAATATACAACCCAATATACAACAACATACAAACGAGTTGATGTGTGTTTTTTAATGATAAAATTGAAGATGATTCCATGTTGTGTTTTATTTTTATCAAAGTTCCTTTCGCTAACTAGTTTTTTGTTGGTTAGTTCCATTAATGCGGAGTTATCAATTATGTTACAGGTGATTTAATCCCGGATGTTTATTTCGTTTTTTTTTTAAATCATCACTGTGGTGGTATTAGTTTTTAGTCTCCTCTATTAAGTGGAAACTTTTTGCTAAAACAGCAAAAACTGATCTGTGATCTGTTGTTGAAAATCTAAAATATATCAAATTGGCAAAGAATTTTTCTTTATGGATGTATAGGTTGACGCGACTATTTTGAGCTCTTAATTTCCATTAGGAGCTATGGAACTTTAAAATATCAATATATTTGACAAAACACCAACACATTTATTATTGAAATTCAAAGAATATGAAATCGAAAAAGGCACAGAAAATAAAATATCTACACTCTATCCGGGAGTAACGCGTTCTCAAACTGTGTTACCGAAAAATACTGCCATTTTTATCAATCTCCTATTTCTTCAAAAGACTTTTTTTGATATTTTTTTCGGTATTGAGCTACAATATATTTATAAACAATGACATATTCATGTTAGCAATATGAAAACCAACTTTTTTATTTTTCTTTTATGTATTCAAAAATATTTTTACTAACTTTATAATAAAAACGCCGTTTATTTATAAACAATAACAGTTGCTAATGCCTTCAGAAGGCGAAACAGCTGTCACGCGTAATATAATTACACTGCAAAACTTATTATAAATAAACTGTTTTTTTTTAAGAAATTAAATAATTATTTTAATTTTTATATTAACTCCACACAGGAGGCCCTGAAGAAAATAATTTCCCTCAGGGCCTATGTCATCTTTGGGGATGCTGTGTGGAGGGTCTTTTTGTGGAGAGGATTGAGTGAACATGGGTCTTGAAGAGTCCCATGTTGTAGGAGGGAGGAAATACAGAGGCCGGCAGTTCGTTCCACAGCCGAGCTGTTGAACTTAAGAACGAATCGTAGAAGCGACCCGTTCTCATGTGACAAATGTCAACTGTGTACAAATGTTGGGCGCGCGTTTGGCGTGTATCCCAACTACGCACCGGTGCCGAAGGGATCAATGACGCTAGTTCCTCAGAGCATCTATAACAATGAAATACAAATAAAATGGAGTTCTAAAAAAAATCTTATTGAACTTGATAACAATAAATATATCGCAGTTTGTAGATGGTTAGTCCCAGATAGAGTTTTTTACGTTTTTGTTAATTATTGGTACTTACATGAGAAAATATAAGGACGAGTTGTTTCGGAGAATTTGAACAATTCTTCAAATTTCAAAGTTAATTTTCAGGTTCTGTGAAAGATTTTTGTCAAGCAACTACCCTATGCTAATATAACAACAGAACTTGAATAGGACTTTCACAGAACCCGGAAATCAACATTGAAATTTGATGAATTGTTCAAATCCTCCGAAACAACCCGTCCTAAGTATTTGTAAGAAAGGTGTTACTATTTTCTCGTATAAGATTGCATTTTTAAGTTTAAATACATCAGTAGTGCTATTTTCAACGCGTTTTATGTAATTCTATTGGAGATTTGTATGCCAACTGGATTGCATGCAAGTTGGCAAAAAGATTAACGAACTGATTTGGCACAAATTCCTATTTATAAACCTGTTTGTCAGCCATAGTAATCTCTTGACTAGAACGAGTCTTGGTCGGGTCTTAATAAAACTCAATATCCTCGTAGTCTGGAGACCAGTCGCTATTATTAAGTATTAATAATTATTAAATGTTTGACTTATTGTAAAATATAAAATAATATATTCTTCTTCTGGAAATGAAACTGTAAGAAATTTAAGCTTTTAGAAACAACTGAATCTTTAAAATTTTTATTTTTTTTATTTATTTTTTATTTTAACTTTAAAATTGACTTCTTCAAGAATAATTTAGTCAGTTTTGTAAAGACGATTTTCAGAAATAATTTCGTCAGTTTTCAAATTTGTTTTTTCAGAACTGAAGTCGGTTTTCAAAGTTCTTTTTTCAGGAAATAATTCAGTTTTCAAAGTTGTTTTTTTCAGAAATTAAGTGGTTTTTTCAGAACTCAAGTCGGTTTTCAAAGTTGTTTTTTCAGAAATTAAGTCACTTTTCAAAGTTGATTTTCAGAAAACATGTCAGTTTTCAAATTTGGTTTTCAGGAATAATTAAGTCAGTTTTCTAAGTAATTTTGTCAAAAATTAAGGCGATGCACTACGTAGCAATGCAAAATCATGTGTTTGTGGTTTGAAAATTTGGTCGCCTAGAAATGTTTCAGATGCTTTAAATAAATACCGCGAGTATAATATAACATCTTGGCCTTTGAAATAATCGAGTATTTTTTACATAATTCTTTTTATAAGCCCAGAAAAAAATAATTTATAAGGCCTATGAAACTGCTTTAAAGTTGAAAATTTCCTACTTACGAACCCATTTTCGGTTATGGTTTCATTGTATAATGTGGCAAATTAAGTTATTAATAAAATGATAGGAAAACATTTAAATATTTATGCCTGAACATCCACAAAATAAAATAAAAGGCTCTTTTTGGCCATGTTTTTTTCTCGCCTAAATCAAAACAGCTGGATTGTGTTAAGCGGGTATATAAGCCTTATCGCCATCTACGTAAGGAGTGTTATTGATGGCGGCTCGATTCAAAATATTACACGATGTACTGCATCGCCTTAAGTCAGTTTTCAAAGTTGTTTTTAAGTCAGTTTTCAAAACCACACCCTCAATGTTATGTTTTTATTGTGGAGATTTATGCGTGATATAAAGTTATTTTGTAAATCTTAAGAACTTAAATTATGCGAATTATACTAATATGAGAATATGATGTCATATCTATATTACGATATTATGGAAAAATAGTAAAAAAATTGTTACGCTGTAAAACAATGGAATGATTTCTCATTTATTAAAGTAGTAAAAATGTAATAATTTAACGCGCAAATTGAATGTTCATCTTCTTATTATTAGAATAATAACAAGAAATACAGGTTTTCGATAGGGATGCAGTTTGGATAATTTATTGCACACGACCATTGTTTGTTGTTATTATGATCAAAACACGAAAGATATGTTTTTTAATAACATACCTAGAGATTTTAAATCATATTATGTATAAAATTAACCTTTGTTTTATTGGGCGTTCAACAACCGACCACTGATTTTAAAATAAATAACAAGTTCGATTGACCTCTGCCGCCTTTTAAAGAGAAAACGATTATGGCAAAATTAAAATATTTCGCATAAGATAGATTGCTAGAACTTTATCCAATCATCTCGAGAGTCTTATAATATATTATTTGTATTTAAACATAATATCTCGTAAGTACATCTGTCAGATTGTAGTTTAGTGCATTTCATAAATGCCACTACACAACTCTCAACTAAAATAATAATAATGAAATACGTTTTGTTTATTGCACGTAAATTATTTGTATTCTCGATTCTCATCATATAATGTTACCATCCATTGATTTAGGAATTATTTTTGGAATGGTTATCATCAACCTTCTTTTCATTGCCTTCATTTTTCAAAATATCACCTTTATTTATTCCCTGGTCTTTTTTTAACATTTACCCCACAAAGGAGGCCCTGAGGAAAATAATTTCTCTCAGGGCTCATGTAATCTTTGGGAATGCTGTAGTCTTTCTGGTCTTTTTGAGGAAAGGAGGGAGAGGAATTTCTGGAAAGGAAAAGGTATGTAAGGTGGGTAGGAATCTAGGAGTCATCCCCCAATAACGTCGAGTCGAGAGAGACGAGCTGGGAAGGTCAAAGGGTCTCCCAAAACCGATTCGGCCCACCACGGCATGCACGGCAAGATCTCAACACATCTCACCCAATGAACCCGAGCACCCCTGCTAAGTCACCAAACGTAGCAAACCACTTGGTGTGACCTATGGCAGAGATGTTTTTTTATGCAATAAATGGTTCCTGGGGCGGCGGTACCCATACGCGCCTAAAAGTATTATCCCAAATTAAAGTATTATTGTTAATTTTGTAAAATTGTTACAATCATAATACGGTTTAAGGCCAAGTAAAACTCTGCCTGAAAGTCTGAAGGATTTTAAAAAAGATGCTCGTCGCACTTTGAAAATATAATTTTATAAAAAATGAAATTAAACCTTATTAAAAAATAATAATTAAAACTTAGTTTATTTACAAAAATGTAATATAAACTAACTCAATAAATAATAAAAATATTAAAAATTCTGTTATAATAGATAACATACCATTGGTAACTAGTATGCTATGTTAGCTGATGTTTTTAATTTGCCCATATTGAAATATATATATGTACTGATGAACAGTGCATATTTAAACGAGATCACTGTATAATAGTTTTTGGTTTTCGTTTCTTCTTCATTTCTTTTTATTACTTTGTACTATTTCAAAGTCTATTTTTTTCTTGTTAACTTATATTATCTTATTTTTTTTTCTTTATTCTCATAATGTATTATAGCTGTCAATAACTTCCATGTATATAAATTGAAATTGTGCCGTTAATTCAAAATAAATATATAAATAATTAATAAATCTTTAATGCCGCAACAGGGTATTTTCAGTTTTTTTTATTATTAAAAGAAATTATGATAATGATGGTATTTTTTTTATTTTATTTTGACGAATAAATTTTCTGTAAATATTTAAAATTTACTTTTTTTAATACTTCTTTACTGACCGTATATTTTAAATGAATTTATATCGTGAAGCAAAAAAAATAAGGGATGAAATTCTTAATTGATATAAAAACCATAAAAAAGAATATGTGCAAAAATGTTTTGATATGTTAGTTTTATAATGAAGGCGTTTCGAATCGTGACCCGCTACGGACAATGATTACAGTGCGGAGAGCACGAAACAAAAACTTCATAGATTAAAGATCCATCAAGATTTATAAATATTTTTTCAACAAGGTGTAGGGCAGGGGCGCACAATAATGGATCGCATTAATTAACATATTGAAACAAAAAAACGAGAAATCAATCTTAGTAAACGATGCACTACACGACTACCCCTTTGTACACTTAATTTGTAGACCTGGGGTGTAAAATATTGTATATAACATAAAGATTTGATAAGCTCTAAAATATGTCTCAAAACCAAATTCTAAAATTACAACAACATAATTAACATCATGTACATTTAAACACCATACAGACGCTATATAAAGGGAAATGGAAAGCAATCCATTAGCTACTTGGGGGCAGTTTATATAATTGCCTTCCCGATGACAGGTGAACAAAGTTATTAAAAAAATTACTGGTATGTATCTTTTATATAAATTTTCTAGTTGAAAGTGAAATATTATTTTATGTAGAAATATAGTATTTCAAAAACGTTTTTTACACTAAAAAATATTCATGAGGTTTGTAGGTGTTATCTTATGTATCTCAATTTGCGTCCCGAACACAAAACCTAACCGAACCTAACAAAACCGAGTTATAAAGGTTTACTGTCTTACAAATTAGATTTTTGTACGTCCATTCAACGTCGGTATGGTTAAGCTGGCCTTAAGCCTGGTGTAAGGACTTTTTAAGTGAACACGGAGAAAAATGAGTATTGGTAATTTATTAAAAATTTCTTAAAATTATTGGTAACCCGCTTAAAAACGGGATTACAGGCCATTTCCTGATAAACTGTTAGTACATTCGTAATAATATGACGTGCTAATGCACCTGCGTTTATCTTGATACCATATGAAGACGAAATGCGAAAATGTAAGAATTTTTATGAATACGTGTTCCGACATCGTGACATTATATTGGTATTTAACTAAAAGTTTATCAGGAATCAATTTATTCGTTAATGGAAAGTAATCCCGTTTTTAACTGGATTTCAAATAATTTGAAGAGATTTTTCAATAAATTAGCAATACATTTTATCAGTGTATTTTCTCCGTGTAAAAATGCCGAGGTAACAAGTGAAGTTTTACATTGTTCCGACCTTACGCGCCGCATAATAATTATTATCCCTTACTTATAAACACGGCATAAATTATAGTTAAGAAGCCCTGTTATGAAGAAATCGTCCCGCCTCAGTTAGGTAGGTACCTACTGGGTTATTTGGGAATTCCAATAACAGCTTTTTACACCTTTAGCTAAAACGCAAAAAAACTGCAAAAATAAAACGTCTGAATCCTGTCTGAAAATGCTGATGTAATACATTTAATAACACAAAGATTATTTATTTCACGAAGGGCAAATTTATTTTTCCTTTCAAATTAAGTGATTTGAAGGCTACGATACTGAAAATGGTTTCTCTTTTCAAATCTGTATCAAATTAATTAAGCAATTTTAATGAAAACAGGTTTTTAAAACGGTTATCTACATCACAGTCGAGGATTTTGCATAATCTAGTAAAACTTTTGCCAATTTGCTAATTGTAAATACAGTAAATAGAGATTTCACGAAATCTGTATTTACTCAGGTCTATTTAGCATGCATACACTCGTAAGAATTTCTTCTCTTGAGCAAATAGGAATTTTGTCCAGTGATTAAGATAACCTTCAAAATACTCGAGATATAGTTAAGCCGCATTCAGACGGTAGTAAAACGAAAAGCAGGAGTAATTAAATCATTAAAATGGTTACACCTACCTAAGCAATCATCAAGTAAGGAGTTTTTTCTGAAAGCATAATAATCAACCGTTCAGTAGTAGAGTGGATAAATGCATAGGTTTCGACTATATAAGTCCCCTATCACTACAAAAGTAATATTTCTACTTATTATTGTCGTTATTATTGCTGTTTAAAGATTCAGATTAAAGTTTTAGATTTCCCTGTGGGGTAGGCAGAAAGTCTCAGATTTAAATAAAATGGTAACCGGGTTTTCACCAAAGTTTGTACATTTCTTTTTTAGGATTTTACTAATTTTGCGGGTAAAACAGATCCTAAAGGACTCTCAATATCAGAAGGTTGTTTTTAATAAAATAAGGTTGAATTTCACTGAGTTTATTTAAACACAATTGTTATACGCGACAATAATTCTACATGGAAGGTTCTAGAATGTAGACGGAATTCAAAAGACACAACTAGTCAAGACGAACGAAAAATCAAGAATCTTAGAATTGAATTTGAAGTCAACACAGAATGTTGCCATAATAATAAATTATCTTATTTATTATTTTATGTTGTTCCCTGGTAGGTACCGTCTACACTTTTTTCCTATGATTGTTATTGAATTTTTTATAGAATATTAGAATACTAGGGCCCCGGCAATACAACGCTATTGCGACTATCTAGCTCGGGCGTCTCCGACCTCTTCCACCATTCACTACTGTATACTACAATATTAATGTACAAATACTACATCATGCCGACTTTAATTCAAACGTATATCATGTCAGTGCAGAAATATTTCGTTAAGTATTCCTCGGTCGTTCCCGATTTCCTTTACTATTCAAGCCCCTATCTAAACACCACTGGCGCTAATTAGAACAAACTTTGAAATTTTCAGCGAGTCTTGTCAATCACTTTGACATATCTGATATAGAACCGTTACTTCTATTCCGAAACTATATTGATTGCGACTTATAAATGAAAGGTAAAAATTGATACCTCATTATGTCTTAGCAATATTGAAATAAATGTCCCCAATTCCCATTGTTTAAGACACCATAGCATTTTTCACCTGAATACATTCAAACATAATATCGCGTATTTTAGCCCTCTGACCCAAATGTGTCAACTGTATAATAAAATTGAGTGTGCTGAAGTAGACATTTTCGTCGATAATCTTTACAGATTAAAAAAAAGTTCTGCTGCTGCTAAATAATATGTTTAGATAATTATACCTATTACGTATCACTGTAACTCTCGTGTCTCTTGTCTCTCCTAGTGTAATAATTTTATATTATTATTTTGTTTTTCAATTGTACGTAACCTGTATTTCATTGCATTTTTACCTGTTTGTTAAAGTATGTAATTTTTATGCAACTGTAGATTTTTGTGTGTAAATTATCCGAGTTTTTGTAACTGGATAGTTCTCACGTAAGTGAGAACATCTGTAAAACCCAGTATAAATAAATAAAAACATATATTTTTATAAATAAAAATATACAAATCAACATTGATATATCTGATATAAAACCGTCACTTCCATTCCGAAACTATATTGATTGTAACTTATACATAAAAGATAAAAGTAACGGAGTAGAATGCATTCATAAAAACCCGAACATTGGTGAAAATATCTAACCGCCAAAATTGGTGAAAAAAATTCTTTGATAAGGAATGCGGAATCAATAGATATAAATTGCTACGTCCTATAATGTTAATGGCGAAACCACTAAACCCCTAAGGTCACTATATACATATGGTATATAATATTAAATGCTCGATCACTCATCAGGAAGTGGCTTCAAATTGAGCCACGGAGTAGTTACCAGTTACCATTACTTACTTCCGGCTAGATAAACGTTTTAAGGATGCGGTTAAAGTTTCTTGATGGTTTATTTATATTTTAATACAGGTGAATATTAATCTGTATTTAATCACCACCTATGTGACCATCAAACACATGTAGTAGTTTTGACAATTTACTTGTCGTGATATATGGTTTAAACTTCTGAACACGGGAGACCTTGTACGCCCCGTACTACGTAGACTTTTTTTTAAAGATTGTTTTCACACGGGAGGCCTCGAGGAAAATAATTTCACTCGGGGCCTATGTCACCTTTGGGTATATAGTATGGAGGGTCTTTTGAGGAGTAAACCATGTTGTAGGAGGGAGGAAACACAGAAGGAGGCAAATCTTTCCACAGCTGAGCTGTTAACTCAATAACGAGTCGTAGAAAAGCGTTCTCGTATGACAAATGTCAACCATGTACAACAATATTGAGCGCGCGTTTGTCGTGTTTTCCGACTACGCACTTATCATATAGACATAGACGTTGTTATTTATTTCATTATTTGTTTGCTGAAATATTGATTAATTACATCGGTAAGGAACTTTCAAGAATTCAACTTAAAATGATTTGAATTACTAAATTATAATCCAGAGGAAGATTGGTGGAGTTCAACCGACCGCGACGTGTCTGTTACGAGTGTAGTTGATACATTGGCTTGTAGGTTGAAGATTTCCCTGATGATACACAACATGATAGAAGGAACGATCTCGAGTGAACGGCATCACGAAACGTGCGAATGTCGCAATTTTTATAAAAGTATGTATGCATATACCTAACATACGTATGCAGCAAAAAGTCAAAAGAATGTATGAAATAATAAACGAGCAAGAAATGCTTGATGCATGGAATAATTTGTATTATTAACACAGCAGGGGGTTTCAAACGAAAATCATATGGGAATATCATTAAAGGAAACCTAGAATCTCTTTTACCGCTGTTTCTATTTGTAACTAACCATCACGCCGTTTCCCGCAGAGGTAGGCAGAGAGGACGGACCGCCAAACAACTCGGTCTTGGCACACACTTCTTGCCTCATTCAAATTCATACATCGTCTCATACATACTCTTCTATTATTCTGACTCTTGGCATGGCCCGACTTGAGTATCTGATTCACTTGATCGTGCCATGTCTTCCTTGGGCGTCAGCGACTTCTACTACCATTCGCATTTGCATTGTATATCCTGCTTACACTCCCTTCTTCGCTCTACATGCCCAAACCATCTAAGCGTCCCTTTCTTAATTTTACTCATTACGCGTACATAAGCCTTTCACCTCCACATTTCTCACATACATGATCATATATGGTTTTACACCCATAAGCTATACCCTTTATACTTTCTGTATACTTTCACAATAAATGTTTTTTTAATTGAATTGAATTGAATTGAAACTGAGTGATGCCTTCAAAAGGGTCATCCTTCGATGGGAAAAATTGATTTCATTCACTTTATTTTGCCATTTCGACATATTAATCGGTGCGTTGTGCGGAAGTCGTCTGAGCCAATGTCGTAACACCTAAAACTAGAATAAATGTAGAATAAAGCGTTGGATAAATGTTACCATTTTTAGAATGGTAGGTATAATAATATAAAACAGAAAAAAATAAAAGTATGACCATTACATGAAAAATGTTGGGTTTTTTCGGCAACGATTTCATTTTGCCTAAAGTTAAAGGTCAAAGGTTTCAAAAATTGAATTAATGTTTATCCACGAGACCCATACAATAAATTACACGAAGACTTGTTTCAAGAAGGTCATTTAATATTTGGCAATATCATGAGGTACCTAAACCTCACAAAGGTATTTGTGGCTTGAAACCACTTAACACACATTTGTTTTATATTCAGAAAATATAAACAAAAACCTGATTTTTCAATGATCAACCGCAAAGGTGCATTCATTATTTATATATTAGAATAATACGAAAAACCCACAACAAAATATTATCTCTTGCGGTCAGGTGATGTGCTAAGTAAAATATCAGTAGGTATATTACGATTAGTAAATCTTAATTTTGTGCAGGTGATTAATTTTTTAAAACATGCATCTACCTAGGTAGAAACTAGTGTTGACTGGGCCATAATGTATTCACACCTTTATGGTGGTTTATACTTACCATTCGTAATTATAATCTTAATTTGTTATGAAAAGAAACCCGTGTTTCCCTACCCGCATGATTGTCTTCCCAACTAGCCACTGCCATCCACCGGTGGATATGGTGGTAGATAGCCCTTGGTGTCACATCGAAAGTAAGAGAGTGGGTGACGAAAATTTTCTATGTTAGCCGTGAATGCTTTAGAATATTTCAGAATGTGTCGCCGCCTGTGTCGGTGAGTCTGGAAGATTCCAGAAAGTTCAGGAAGGTTCTCGAATGCTCTAGAAGGTTCTCGAAGGAGAAAGTTTAAGAAGGTTCTATAAGGTTTCAAACATAGTGGCATAGTATTTAGAAGGTTCCAGAAAGTTCAAGAATGCTCTTGAAAGTTCTGAAAGGAGCCACAGCAACGCGTGGCGGGGTACAGCAAGTATCTCTTATATTATGTGTTGTATATATCCACATTTACATTAATTTGGCTGTAGGTATTCTTGTATCAAAATGTATTCAATGCAATAACGTACCAACTTTAAGCCTCACTAACTTTACACCGGTAGTTCTGTGAACAGTTAGTAGACCTCGTGTCCTAAAATAATGTTTTTTAGATTTCTCTAAAATTTCCCATCTATTAACTCGATTATAACTTACATTACATTGACCCTTAATAACTCAAAATCAAAATTTCATCTGAAATCATAAGATTTGTGAGTAGTTACTTAACTAGTTACCTAATTTAATATAAACCAAATATCTTATTGAAAATTTGATTTCAATGAAGGATTTATTTTCTCGATGACAATTCTTTTTAGAATCTTTCTTCAGGCGGGTAGGAATCATTATATTGCTTTTTACGATTTGAAAGCTCGTTGTATGATCCACGTTCATGCGAACTCTGCCGGAAAAAGGTACCATCCAACACAGCCCCCGTCTTGATCCGGAAACGGAGCACACAAATAAATTTACAGATAGCGGAAATGCCAAACGGTCGAGTTAAAACAAGACTTCGCTACGCTAGGTCAATAATATGATTTAAATTACCACTCAAGCGATTTTTAGCATATTATGCACAGGTTTACAAATCGTTTTGAGCGATCGATGGTCGTAATTTTCCATATTTATAGAACCTAAAAATATGGGATAAACGGTGAAATCTAGGTGGATTATTGGCTCTAGTAAGCAGTTTCGTGTATTTCGATATTAATATTTTAAGTGGTATTAATTAAATAATTTTGTAAATGTATATATATAAGTTAGCAGTCCACAATGAAGTGCCTACCCTGATGTATGGAAGTGAGGAATGGAATTGATAGAGAAAAGAAGAAAGTAGATTAAATGCTGTTGAAATGAGATCCCTGAGGCGTATGTGTTGTAAAACCATGTATGATAATGTTAGAAATGTGGAGCGCAAAGAGTGCAAGGCTGATGTAAGCGTCATGAGCAAGATTAAGTAAGGGACGCTTAGATGGTTTGGACGTGTAGAGCGAATGAGCGAAGAAAGGAGTGTAAGGAGCATATATCAGATACTCGAGTCGGGCCATGTCAATAGTCAGAATAATAGAAGAGTACGAGAGAATAATAGAAGAGTAAGAGTACGTATGTATGAGACGATGTATGAATGTGAATGAGGCAAGAAGTGTGTGCCAAGATTGTTTGTTTGGCGGTCCGTCCTCTCTGCCTACCCCTGCGGGGAGACGGCCTGATGGTGCAGAATATTTTTCTGTCTTGCCCCAAGAATTATTATTTCCTTGAGAATTTACAAAGCTTATGGTCGTTTTACTTTACGGCTTTAAGCCACCTTTTATTTATCAAAGAATAATGCTTATTTTCTTTTAGTATCTTGGTTTCCCTAATAGCCTGCCAATTGAGCATTAGTAAGATAATTAATGCTTTTAAAACCTGTTTGATAAGATGAATTCTATGTTTACCTAAAAATGAACACACAATAAACGGAGATTTTATTTATTTTTCAGATAAAGGAATAAGCATATGGGATCACCTCACCCACACATCTCCGGTTGCTGTGCTGGACCACACCACGGGAGATATCGCGTGTGATTCCTACCATCTATGGAAGCGAGATATTGAGATGCTTCTGGAACTAGGAGTTGATTTCTACAGATTCTCAATTGCCTGGACCAGGCTGCTTCCTACCGGCTTCAGCGATAAAGTCAGCGAGGATGGATTAAACTACTACAACAACATCATCAACACCCTCTTGCAACATAACATTACCCCCATCGTCACTCTGTACCATTGGGATCTGCCCCAGAAGCTTCAAGAACTTGGAGGATGGCCTAACCCCCTCATGGTAGACTATTTCGAGGATTTTGCAAGGGTGGCTTACCAGTCTTTTGGAGACAGGGTAAAGATTTGGATCACCATCAACGAACCTACCAACGTGTGTCTGAATGGTTATGGACAGACCTGGGTCGAAGGAGGTCTGGCTCCTGGAATCAACTTCCACGGAGTTGGGGAGTACCTATGCGCTCACACCATCATCAAGGCCCACGCCAGAGCTTACAGACTATACAACGACACATTCAAGGCTGAACAGAAAGGTAAGATCGTTGTCAATTATTTAATATCACAATAAAGACTTCAGTCACGCAAACAATAATACTGTGATGATAATTGCAATTTATATAATACCGAGTTCGTGTATCAAATACTTATTCCGTGTGCGTTATCTTTATATGACTTTGAGATTTTAAATCTTTGTTTACGTTTTCAGGAAAGGTTGGCATCAGTCTAACTGCACCATGGGTAGAAGCTGAAACCGATTCTCCCAAGGACAAACATGCTTCCCAGACGATCATGCAGTTTTTGGTAATAATTTTTTTATATCCGTTAAAATCTCAAAAACTTTTCTTCCAAGTACATTAATAGAATGAATAAACTATGTTTCCTTCCGTAAAATAAATAAATAATAATTTGTAAATAATGATATGTAACTTTTTTTCCTCAAATGTAACATATTCTTAATACAGTATTCAGTTGTACCTACTGCTAGATAGCAGTTTGTCAACGGGTACTTAAAATAATCTGTAATATTAAATACCTACGTAAATAATAAATTTACATAATATTACAATAAATGTTACAACAATGGTAATGGCTCAATGTGACAGGAATTAATTATATTGTTGTCATTTTTATGTCTAATCTTTCGAACAAAGGACCTAAATACTACGCGCTGCTTGGTGTTTTAATCATAAATAAACACGTTGTCAACTCTATAATAATAATAATAATATTTGGGTAATTTATATAGCGCCGTTCTCGTGGAAAATCTATGAATACGTTGTCAACTCTATGAACATATTGTCAACTATGTGAATACGTTGTCAACACTATAAACATGAACTCAACTGTATGAACACGTTGTCAACTCTGTGAATACGTTGTCAACTCTATGAACATATTGTCAACTATGTGAATACGTTGTCAACACTATAAACATGAACTCAACTGTATGAACACGTTGTCAACTCTGTGAATACGTTGTCAAATCTATGAACATGTTGTCAACTCTATGAATACGTTGTCAACTCTTAACATGTTATCAACTCTGTGAATACGTTGTCAACTCTATGAACATATTGTCAACTATGTGAATACGTTGTCAACACTATAAACATGAAGTCAACTGTATGAACACGTTGTCAACTTTGTGAATACGTTGTCAAATCTATGAACATGTTGTCAACTCTATGAATACGTTGTCAACTCTTAACATGTTATCAACTCTGTGAATACGTTGTCAACTCTATGAACATGTTGTCATCTGTATGAACATGTTGCCGACTCTATGAACACGTTGTCAGCTCTATTAACATGTTGTCAACTCTATGAACACGTTGTCAGCTCTATTAACATGTTGTCAACTCTATGAACACGTTGTCAACTCGATACACACGTCGAAGTATATAATACAAATGAGAACAAAGCACGATTAAGGCCGGGTCCAGATAGTGTTATAAAAAAAACTAGCATTTACACCTGTTTCACTGTTTACACAACAGAGGGTTAACATAAAAAAAATTACAAAGAATATATACTAACCGTCCAATAACGGTGCACAACATCATGTTAACATAAAACGACTTACTAATTAGACTAATAAACGTGTTTTCAAATTTACACAAATGATAAACAACCAATTTTGTATGGCAAATGTTTGTTTATCTGTTGGGTAAAATTCAAAACATGTTTATTATTAAAGTTGCTAGTATATAAAACAACACCGACAATAACTACAAAAAACAGGAGACAATAAAGTTTGAATCAAATCGTAGTGAAGTGAAGTTATGACAAGATACGAGATAATTTTTAAAGATTTGGGGGCTATCGCTACATTATGTCCGGAACCTCGCCACTACAGTTATGTTATAATATTAATGTCGACATATTCGCACAACAGGCTGGGAGAAGGTTGATTCTTTGGAAAGGAATAGGGAAAAACTTCGGGGTTTTTTGGAAGACGGTGGTTGATATTGATTTTGATTATGGTCAAGAAGGAAGATTCTACATGTTATGTCAGTATGTAGTGGTTTTAGTGTGTTCATACATACAACTATACAAGGTGTCAGGCGATAAAGTGAGGTTACTACCGGAGGTGATTCTATACGATACAACTATCATCAAATCAAATTACATAATATTGTTGGAAAGGTTTTAGTATTTGGATCCCCATGAATAATCTGGGTGAGAGATTCGGTGTTTCTAAGTAGACTGTAATAATAATCATATCATACTAATTATGTTTTAATTTGGCAGCTCGGTTGGTTCGCGAATCCCATATTCAGCAAGGAGGGCGACTACCCAGCCATCATGAAGCAAATGATTGCCAAGCGCAGCAAGGAGCAGAACTACAGCTTCTCGCGCCTGCCTGAGTTCTCGGCCGAGGAGGTGGAGTACATCAGGGGGACCTACGACTACTTTGGCCTCAACCATTATACCTCCTTCATCACCCGTTACACCGATGAGCGCGAGAAGAAGAACATACCTTCGCTGGAGGATGATTACAAGTTCCCGCGCTACCAGAATCAGTCTTGGCCCGCTTCTGCTTTTGAGTGGCTGAAGGTACTTTATTTTATTTATTTTAAAATAGCTGTACCCCTCCACGTGTTGCTGTGGCTCAGTCTGTCTGTGCAGATAAAGAAACAATAGCGCGTGTTACTTTTACATCCAACGGATGGCGCTGTTTTAGAAAAACATGTTTTTACGTGTGCTACGTTGTATCAAAATTTAAAAGCAATCGGTGAAGAACTTTCGGAGAGTTAAGATTTTGAACAAACGAATATTAACATTTTGATTTATATAGATAGATATACTAGCTTGCCCAGGTTTTACGGACAATTTTTATAAACCAGATGTAGACAGTAATTTTCCTCTTATTTTGATCTTCAAATTGCATAATTTCATCAAGAAGTATTTAATTTCTTCTTTAAGTAGTGGGTAAAAAGGATGGGGTGATTTTTCGAAATCAGTTGAAGATAATAATTTTCCTCTAATTTTGAACGTCGAGTGTGTAAAATTTGATGGGGATGATGGTTGATTTTCTTAAATCTGATGAAAACAGTCAACTTTCACTTGTTTTGGATGGCAAGTTTGAAAAATTCCATCAATCTCTGAATAAAACGGTACATTTTGTCATATAACAGATTTTAGCCGCAAAAGATCCTACAGTTGCCAGCCTGAGAGCGGGAATTATTCAAATTAGTTGCTAGACCAAACGTAGTGAAGAACGCGCAATACATCCGCTACAGTTCCCCCACCCCCGGCGACCCTACGCCCCGTCCCCCCCGCTCGCGCGCCGACCTCTGACCAGGCTGGACGTGTGTTCGTTTCGGCTCCCGCGTTCCCAATTTGCACCGCTCCGTCGAAAGCAATAACGTACGGAAATGGCGCTTTGAACATCGACAGGCTGGCACCGTTTGTTTGAGACACGGCGCTCAGTCCTGCAAATCAACAGGATACCCGACAACACCATGCTGTGAGTCTCTTACATTTCCTATTACCCTTGAATGTGTCCGCTAATAACCTAAATTCATCCACACTGCCTGCCGATCTAGAGAGAGTGAGCTGTTAATTATTTCCCAGAGAGAGATTAGGGAACCCTTGTTGATAATTCCAGTTTAGGATGTAATAACCTGTGTACTGTTGTTATTCACCCATGTAATGTCCTTTAGCCGCTCAAATACAATGCTAATTCATAAAAACCTAACCTCTTTCATTTGGGCATAACAATCGTATGGGAGTGTTTTGTATAGACGGTGGGATATGGATTCTCGAGCCACGCGCTGACCCCGAACCCTGACTATGAGAGAGACGTCTCATGCCCCGCTTCTGAGCTGGCCGAGGGTAAGTCAGGACCCCCCCAGGTCCGACGCGCGACACTGGCGACCAACATAGGGCAGAATTTTTTTTAAACATATCCTTCCCGACTGCACAGAATTACCTTTACGATTGTCCCCAATTTGAAAACATGTACTATGCAATTTTGTGCCAAGAGCATTTTTGCCGCAAAAACTACGGTGGAAGTTTCTCGAATAAATAAGAAATGCACGCAATCCTGTCGTGACTTTGTTTGTTGCTAAGCGCATTTTGCCGCGAAAAATAACGGTAAGAATCTTCTCGAACGAATAAAAGAGACGCGCGAAATTCCCGCCAAATGCTGTGATAACGAAAGTTCGAACATAATGTTTTTGTTTTTTTTCAATAACATAGATTCTGTATTCTTTGTTTAACAAACAAACCCACTGTTTTAATTTCGGCATAAATTGCACCGTAATAATAACAGTCAGGATTTAGAACTGTGAAGCCAATTTTTACACCGGAAGTGATTTTTTTTAAAAAAAGCACAATACACCCAACGGCCCATCGAAGCTGATTTCTAAAAAAGTATATCAGCTACAACCTGTAAAACACAAGTAATTCTTTATCCCGATTAATTATATAGGTACGGTGTTTGTCCATATTCTTTTTTCAGCATTGACTGTTATAAAAGTGATTTTAAGTGAATTGTTTGAAATTAACTTCAGAAGTGCAGTGTTTTTTTGCAAAGAAGTGCTTTCTCGACGCAATAATAAGAACGTGTGTTCAATCTCACGATTTAGTGCCAGTAAATGAAGCAAATATAAAATCTTTCCATCAAAAGTGTTTTTTCGCTTCTAAAGTGCTGTTTTTTGTGCCTTTTTCGTGCCTTTCCTCGAGTGCAGTGAATATAAGTGCGAATAGTGCCCACAAAAATTAAATAATGCAAATCCTAAAGTGTCCCCCTGGCCAAATTTTCTTCAAAAAGACTTAGAAGAATTTCGGAGTTTTTTTTTCCTTTTTTAAACCATTTTTAACAATGAATTCCAATCAAATGGCTACATCTTCGGACATGGGTGTCATTCCCAATGTACACAACTTATCCAAAGTGCACCTACAAGCCGTCTTAAAAGACAGAGGAATATCACCACTAAACAAATCAAAGTCAGCATTGAAAGCATACGCTTTGTTATTTAACAAGAAGTTCATCAGGAAAATAAACCTATCCGTTGCAAGTGAAGACAAGGCACCCAATACCCCAGTTTTGGAAATCCCCGTTTCTAACAAAGAAACCAGGACACATGTTACAGTAAAACAAGACAATGCACCCATCACGGCACAAGAAAAAACATACGATCTCACTCCTTGGAAGATCAAATATAACGGTGTTTCTGATGTACTGGATTTCATTGACCGAATCGAAGAAACGGCCTCAATTAAAAATGTTCCATTTGACGTGCTGCAGAAAAACTTTATAGAACTAATATCTCCAGAATTAATCCCGTGGCACCGAATACAAAAATCAAAATGCAAGGACTGGAATAAACTCAGATCAGCCCTGATCACTAGCTTCGGCAAATCAGAGGCCCAACACAGAATTAAATTATCGTTACTATCCATTAAACAATTAGTAAACGAAACTGTGGCAACATTCATAGAGAGGGCCGAATCCATCAACATCAAACTTTCCCACCCTGTCTCGGAAGCCGAATTATTACCAGTTATAACTGATGGCCTCCTACAAAGATATGAAAACATTATCACCTCACAGAAAATTGTGTCGTTGGCCCATTTAAACGAAGTTTGCCTCATTTTGGAATCCCACCAAGACAGGAAAAACAACAAAACCACCACGGACAATATCACTGTACCAAGCCGTCCTTCTGGATTAAAACCAGAATTTGACAACAAAAAAGTTTGCTCCTTTTGCAAAAAAGTAGGTCACCTAGCTACCACTTGTTTCAAGCAGGCCAAATTTCTGGAAGCTAAAGAACCCAGAACCTTAAAGAGACATCGCTCCAGGGATCGTTCTCCTCCACGCGACGAACTGCGTGAAATTTTCAAAAAAACAAGAAATAACATGGAAAGGTTGCAAGACCCTCACTTTGTTAAACCTCAAGTGGATTTCTCTAAACCCCCACCGAATTTTCATGCGAGAAAACCAAAAAACTAAATAATAACCTCTCAGGTATTCATTCTGTACCAAGGTCTAAGGAATGGACTGATTGGTTATCACACATTAAATATTTTAACCAGACCTTAAATGTTTCTTCGGTTTGTTGCAAACAAGCTAAAGATGGAAGACCTTATGCCCTTTTCTCCGTTAACAATGTCCCCTTCTCTGGACTACTAGATAGTGGTGCATCTGTTAGTTGCCTTGGCAACAATGCCCACCTGCCTTTTGTTAACAACGGTTTTAAAGTTTTTTCCAAACCTACACTCGTGACAACTGCGGACAATGCTCCCCAGACAGTCATCGGTACTCTGTCATTACCAATTAAATGTAACAATAACACAGTTACAATTAACTTTCTAATAGTACCCTCTATATCCCAGAATTTCATCCTTGGCGTTGACTTCTGGAAGGCTTTTAACGTTGCTCCACAAGTATTTAATACTCTTGGCCAAAAACCTCCGGTCGCTCAAGTTGGTGAGATTCGAACAATAATACCTCACGAAAACCTAAGCACTGACCAGGCTCTCCAATTAAAGGAAATGATCAACAAATTTGAATCAATATCTTTCGAAAAATGCGGACTGGGTTTAACTAATTTGGTAAAACACCACATTAAAACCAACGGCCCACCAATCAAGCAACGCTACTACAATTTAGCCCCCCAAAAATTGAAACTTTTAGAAAATGAACTTGATGAAATGTTAAAAATGGGAGTGGTAGTTCCCAGCAGAAGTGCTTGGACCAACCCAACCCTTTTGGTTTCAAAAAAAGACGGCTCTGCACGCTTTTGCCTCGACAGCAGACGATTGAACTCTTGCACTGAAGCCGACGCGTACCCACTGCCTTTCGTTCACGCAACTTTAGACAAATTACGCAACGCCAAATTCATTTCTTCCATTGATCTAAGCAAAGCTTTCTGGCAAATACCTTTAGATGCGGAATCCTGCGAAAAAACTGCTTTTGTTGTACCTGGTAGGGGAATGTTCCACTTTAAAAGGCTACCTTTTGGTCTAAAAAATAGCCCCGCCGAACTACAGAGGCTGATGGACAAACTATTCGGCCCTGAAGTTGACAACAACCTATTCTGCTACCTTGATGATCTCATCATCGTTAGTGACACCTTCGAAAAACACCTGTTAATGCTGGAAAAAGTTTTTCAACAACTTAAATTTGCTGGTTTAACCATCAATTTAAAGAAGTCTGAATTTTGTAAGTCTCGCCTGCGTTATTTGGGATTCATTGTCGACGAAAAAGGTCTGAGAACAGATCCTACTAAGGTGGAAGCAATGGCAAATTTCCCCCGACCCAAAAACGCGAAAGAAGTCAAAGGTTTCCTTGGACTTACAGGTTACTATAGGAGATTCATTAAAGACTTTTCCACTATTTCGGCCCCATTAAACAAAATTACTGGTATCCGTAAAGGTATCAGCAACTTTCGTTGGTCTACTGAAGCCGAAGAAGCTTTTACGACTTTAAAAAATGCTCTTCAAACAGCCCCTGTCCTGAATTGTCCTAATTTTGAACTACCTTTTACCCTCCACACGGATGCTTCTAACGTAGGGATCGGTGGAGTCCTAACTCAGGAATTCCCCGATGGCGAACACCCTGTAGCCTATTTTTCCCGCACCTTGAATAAACACGAGAAAAATTACGGAATCACCGAAAAAGAGTTACTGGCAGTATTGGATTCTGTTCACCATTTCCGCGGTTACATAGACGGTAGCAAATTTACTGTAGTCACAGACCATAGTAGTTTGAAATGGTTGATCTCTCTAAGTAATCCCTCCGGCAGACTCGCTCGCTGGGCTTCTCGTTTGTCCCAATACACTTTCGATGTCATCCACCGTAAAGGTGCGGACAATATTGTCCCAGATGCCCTGTCAAGAATTGAACTTGCCGCATTAAACATCGATACAATTGCCTCTACCCCATCCACAAAAGATGAATGGTATCTCAAAATCTATGAAGGGTGCAAAAACAATCAACAAAAGTTTCCCAATTTTATTATAAAAGAAGGACAACTATATCGCAATTGTAAGGCCCCACTGTCCATCCTCGAAGATTACTCTTGGAAACTCGTTGTGCCCCTCGAAAAGAGAAAACAAGTAATCATCAACAATCATAGTGCCCCCGACTCTATACACCCAGGAACCTTCAAGACGTATAAAAAGATTTCCTTGAAGTATTACTGGCCTGGTCTTTTCAAGCAAGTTCGCAACTACATCTCCAAATGTGAAACATGTAAAGCTTACAAACATAGTACGGCACCCCCTGCCGGCCTAATGGGAAAACCCAAACGTGCTGATAGACCCCTCCAATCGTTATCTATGGACCTCGTCGGACCTTTTCCCAGAAGTTATTCTGGACACATGCATATACTCAGCATTGTGGATATCTTTACCAAATTTTGTTGGATCTTCCCCTTAAAAAGAGCCAACGCTGCCGCCATTGTCAAACTTGTGGAAAAACACATTTTCATACCCTACGGAACACCCAAAACCGTAATAGTTGACAACGGAAAACAGTTTATAGCACAGGAATTTAAAGATTTCCTTGCTAAATACGGGATTAAAGATATTTATTATAATACCTTGTACACTCCCCAAAATAACACTGTCGAAAGGTATAACCAGACTATTAACACAGCTCTGGCCATTTTGGTTGACAAAGACCAACGTAATTGGTGTAAGAATTTAGATAAAATTCAAGCTGCCATGAATAACACTGTTAACCTAACCACTGGTTACACCCCCTTCTTTTTAAAACACGGTATGGAACAGGTGGTACATGGTTCATTGCACTGGAACACGAATTTCCCCACGTCAACCACCTCCACAAGCAATCCTGCCGTTGATTACGCTCATCGTTTGGAAGAACTTACTGCCATTTATAGTGAAGTTACTGATGCCCTATTGCTGGCCCACCAAAAAAGTGCGGACAGATATAACCTACGTAGGAAACACATCACTTTTAATGTAGGCGATGTTGTCTGGAGAAGGAATAACACCCTCTCTCAAGGAGCCCTGTACTTCTCTGCCAAGCTGGCACCCCGTTTTGTCAAGGCCAAGGTTGTAAGAAAAATATCGGACTTAGTTTACTACCTGTCCGACTCCTCTGGCAAACATACTGGTAATTACCATATTAAGGACATTGTAAAGTCTGGAAGTGAGGAGACAGTTGAAACTCCCCCACCACCCCAGCAACTTTAAACTAACCCACTGTGTATTATCACAAACTATTGTAAGCTATGAAGTCTTACCATAATTAGGCGTGTAAAGTGTCAACTACATGTCAACCTATTCGTCAAAAACGAGTTTAACCCACCTTTGTAAATGAATGTATATTAACATATTATGACCATGAAATATTATTCCTGTAATAACGTTCTTTCCCTCACGACAATCGTTTTCTCCCTTTTTACGTTTTATTTTCTCACCTGTTCTGAAACTGATCATTTTAGAATAGAGACACGTCTTCGAGTTACAATCGCCGGGAAGTCGCGAACCCGCTTTTGCTCCTCAACTTCTACACTATGCAATGTTTATGTCATGTCACCCCATTTTCGTTTCATTTTTGTTCCCTTCGTCGTGTTAGAAAGAACCACCCCACTTTTGTTTTTGTTCCTTGTAAAATAACGATTGGTAATCACTCATAAGAGTGCCATCCAAAAGAGTTCGGATTTTGTAAATTCCAAAGTGTTAAATACCGACCCTTTTTTTTTTTTAAAAAAAAAAAAAAGAAAACCTGTCAAGTACAGCCATTAATTCTTTCTTGTCCAATTCAACGTTACCTTGAGTATGTAAAACCCTATAGTGGTCTCAAAGGCAAGAACCAAGTAGCAATTAATCACATAATTGTCTTCTTTGTATGTATATAATTTTTTTTTCATTTTTTTTCAATTTTTTCCTTTCAAAAATTGATGGCGTCCTACCCAAGCTCACATTTACCAAAAATAGGATTTTGACACATCCATTTTGGGAAATTGTATTTATAAAAGAAAACCAAATGTCGGTCCTATAAAACCACATACCATAACTGGACTCGCTTCAACTAAAAGTATGTAAAACCCATTAAGGTCTTTTATTGTATGACGAGATCTCGATTTTCTTTTCTCTACTGTTACGTCACGTATGTCTCGTACCTCACGTTTCAACCCTACGGGACAGGTTAGTAAAACCTTACGGTTATCCTGATCTTCAAACGCAAATAATTATATCACAACGTAAATCAACAGGACTTTGTTCGATCATCGTTGCATAATATAAACACCCAACCTTTGTCTCACCATTTAACCAAGTGTTTGCAACCCAATTGCACGCTACAACGAACAGTATGTAAAGCCATTATGGGCCTGTTCCCACCCATCGCTCGATGTAAGTAGAAATACCTTCTACCATCATCTTGCACCTTGTAACACAATGAAGTAACATTAAAATTGTTTATCTTCTCTATTGTTCCATCGTACGCCCCTCCAGGCTACGGAGTTAGTCAATCTAACAAATCTTTGCAAACAGTATCAAATGATACTGCTAGCTTTTGTTGAATTATATTTAAATGTAAAAAATTGTCACGCGATAGGAGAGATCCTTACAAAATCCACCACTACACGAGAAGTTCGTTACAATTACTTAATACTTATAACCATGTGTTATAATTTGGTCGTGTGACATTAATTTGCCATGAGTACCGCCTTTGTGTATAATCTGGTCGTGTGACATTAATTTGCCATGAGTACCGCCTTTGTGTATAATTTGGTCGTGTGACATTAATTTGCCATGAGTACCGCCCTTTGTGTATAATTTGGTCGTGTGTCATTAACATGTCATGAGAACCGCTTTTGTGTATAATTGTGTACAACCCTGTACACGAGACGTGGAGACGTAATAATAATACTTACCGTGATTCGTGTGAACGACATAATATCGACATCGTCATCTCCTTTAAGGAACTGTTTTTACACTCCTTGACTTCTGTCTATAATTGAGTTGTACCTTGCATATACTGCATACTTGTACACTATACGTGAAGACGTTACAATACTCACCATGAATCGTGCGAACGAAATAATATCAAACCTTTATATGTGAACTACGTAAGTATTTCACAGAAGCCTCTTTGTTCAACGCCAATGCCCGTGGACTTCCTGTTTTTGCTGCTTTCCAAAAAGAAAAGAAGCCCAGGAATATCTACTATCCCAAAAGGACTAGTTTTCAGCTTCACTGTCAATTATGGGGCATAGTGCCGCAGGAGTTAATCGATGGGCACAAAACCACTAAACTCGTCATCTGGGAAACGAATAAGAAGAATCCCAGGTTTGTGAAATTGGAACTAGGGTCTGTCTTTTCTCACAATCATGTAGAAGTTTAAAACGACCCCTAATCTTTTGCCAAATACACGCAAAAGATTAGCCTCTTTAGTACAATGTGTATTCAAATGCGGTTTAAAAATTAATCCACTTTATTAAAATGTAAAGAGTCAGGAAATCTGCTGGTTGAATATGTTTCACTCTCACATAGAGGTTGAATTGGAAATTAGTCCAGTCTCTAGCAATTTCGTAACTCAATTCCCGTCCTTTTTCCCCCCTCCCCACCCCATGCCCTCAGGCAATATGTATAAAGTGAAAAATCTGTTGTCGACCATATTTCGCCCTCATTTCGAGTTCGAATCGGTAATTGTTCCGGTCACCAACAGGCTTCCTACCTCACCTTTCACGTATGTTGTCATTTTTTTTTCTCTCCTCAACGAAACACATTCATGAATTTTGAATATGTATGATACGCACTTGGCGTATCGTCTGTCTTTTCTGACAACCTTTATTCATGAATTAGTTTCCCTGCTGTTGCCGTGACTCGTTCACGAATTTTTTGTCTTGTTCTTTGAAATCCTACGAAAATGTTACCACCTGTATGTTAACATAGGCCAAAGAAGGCCAGTTGTTTTTTCAACCAAGACAGTTTGTCATTCGGCAAACACCAAGTCATCCTAATAAAGGATAATGTTTATGTAATCAAAACTAGTTAGGAACCTCTCTCTACCTCTCTCTCACACTCTTCGTCACTCTCCGGACCGGCAGCTAAACCTCGTTTGTTTATTTTTCTGGACACATTTTGTTTCTCTCCAAACTTTTCTTCATTGGTCCCTAGGCAGGTAAACTTCAAGAAATTTGCTTTAATAATAATTCCCCCCGGATTTAAAAAGAAGCCCAGGCGGATGTCATCTCCGGCAGCCAAGCTGAGCCTCACCTCCTAGCAGCCTGCGCTGTGGTTACAAAGGTCCCTCGACTACTACTCGCTACACACTTGTTCCATCTTGTTCCTGAAAGCACAGACAATACTAATCATATGTATGACGTTTGTCTCACCACTGCAAGCCGAGTTGTCCCACTATACTTTATGACACTCTGAACTACCTTTCGGACACGCTAGTCCCGGAGTTCAAATTTCTTGCCCTCAATGCCAATGCCAGTTACACCGTCTCTTGCTCTGTCATGCAGTGACACATACCAGGTCATGGGTGAAACATAATTACCCTTTGCCCCTCCAGTAAACACAAACTGCGCATCTCTAAAAAGTTATCCTGAGCTACATTATGCTCCGATAACCAACACATACGATCCGTGCCCACCATAATAGCACATAGGACTCGTACTGGCATAACTACGGAACCTGGACTACTCTCTCCAATGACCACTGTAACCATAGCCGCAGCCCCGCAAACCACAGCCCCACTTCGCAAACATCAACGCCCACAACGAAGCAAAGTGTTTTTTTTTCCAAGACCTAAGTGTACTCCTGAGTGTTATCTCAATGGGTCAGATTACAGTGATAATGTAATCTTTTAGAGTCAGTGAAATCTCGTTTCCTTCGCAACTCTTCGAAACCAAAAAACCAACGCAACGCAAACTTAGCTTCCAGACCAATGAAACCCTAGAATCACACCTTAACATTCCGTCTTTTGTTTTGTTTTTTCAATTGTATAATGTTGTCTATTGTTTTTTCAATTGCATAACCATGCCCTTTTGTTTTTCAATTGTATAATGTTGTCTATTGTTTTTTCAATTGCATAACCATGCCCTTTTGTTTTTCAATTGTATAATGTTGTCTATTGTTTTTTCAATTGCATAACCATGCCCTTTTGTTTTTCAATTGCATAACCATGCCCTTTTGTCTTTCAATTGCATAATTTTGTCTTTTGTCTTTCAATTGCATAACCATGTCTATTGTTTTCAAATTGCATAATTTTACTTGTTGTTTCCACACCTGCTCTCTCCCCAAAATTTATTTGCTCCAAACATGCTATGTACCCTTCCTCATTTCTCCCCACAAATATTGTTACCTAGCCTATGGCATAAGCTAGTCATTATGTTTTAGCTAGGCATCCCTCTGGCCATCCAAGTCTCTCAAAGAAGGGCAACTCTTGTTTTGTCAAAAAAAACCCCAAGGGAGGCACATAGAGGATCTTTTAACCCTGATGCTCCATTACCACGTCGCCTTTTTTACGAGCGCGGGGGGAGGTGTCATATAACAGATTTTAGCCGCAAAAGATCCTACAGTTGCCAGCCTGAGAGCGGGAATTATTCAAATTAGTTGCTAGACCAAACGTAGTGAAGAACGCGCAATACATCCGCTACAGTTCCCCCACCCCCGGCGACCCTACGCCCCGTCCCCCCCGCTCGCGCGCCGACCTCTGACCAGGCTGGACGTGTGTTCGTTTCGGCTCCCGCGTTCCCAATTTGCACCGCTCCGTCGAAAGCAATAACGTACGGAAATGGCGCTTTGAACATCGACAGGCTGGCACCGTTTGTTTGAGACACGGCGCTCAGTCCTGCAAATCAACAGGATACCCGACAACACCATGCTGTGAGTCTCTTACATTTCCTATTACCCTTGAATGTGTCCGCTAATAACCTAAATTCATCCACGCTGCCTGCCGATCTAGAGAGAGTGAGCTGTTAATTATTTCCCAGAGAGAGATTAGGGAACCCTTGTTGATAATTCCAGTTTAGGATGTAATAACCTGTGTACTGTTGTTATTCACCCATGTAATGTCCTTTAGCCGCTCAAATACAATGCTAATTCATAAAAACCTAACCTCTTTCATTTGGGCATAACAATCGTATGGGAGTGTTTTGTATAGACGGTGGGATATGGATTCTCGAGCCACGCGCTGACCCCGAACCCTGACTATGAGAGAGACGTCTCATGCCCCGCTTCTGAGCTGGCCGAGGGTAAGTCAGGACCCCCCCAGGTCCGACGCGCGACAATTTATATAAAACATCGAATCCACACGTCCCACCCGCGTCAAACGCACAGACGCTCTACTTTATACATAAAATAAGATAGATAAATGGATAAGTGTATACAACTGACAGATGGTTAACATAAAACCAAATATAAAGAACGAATACCAACATTCGATAACAGTGTAAAAAAATAAGAATAAAACAATAACAGCATTACTAAGAAACGCGTGAAAATTTTATTCAATCGAAATATACATTGCTTATTCAGCCAAAGAGGGTTGTATGTCTTGTATGAACTTGAAATAATAATAATTTTCTTAGAATTTTGGAACATTGATAAGGAATTTAAAATTTTCTATATATTTCGTCGTTTTAAAGATGTCGTAAAAAAATCATTTAAAAACCAGATAAAAGATTTTTATATTTGAATTATACGTAAATATTTTATTTATTTTTTGGAATAACTTAGTGAGTAAAACCTTAAATTGTAATATTTAATTATTGAAGACAGTAAATATTAGCGATTCTTAAACGAAAATCTGAAACAGAAAAATCAGAAAAAGATACGGTCACATCTAGGACTCGAACCCAGGACCCTTGGCTCTACTTGCGGTGCCCCGGCAAGGCAAGGGTCTTGGGTTCGAGTCCTAGATGTGACCTATCTTTTTCTGTTTCAGATTTTCGTTTAAGAATCGCTAATATTGTCTTCAATTATTAAATATTGCAATATATTAGTTACAAGCATGAAAAAAATTATCACAAATATTTTTAATTAAAATGTCGAAAAATGTCAGATAATTGAATATTAAAACAACACAGCCCATTTATTTAAGGAATTTGCACGAAAATTGTCACTTCACTTTTTATCTAGTTCATACAATAAAAACATACTAATACTTATAATAATGATTATCAGAGAATAACCGGAAAAATGCGTGAAAATAGCGCATGCCAAAATGTTGTTGGTTGTTTCACGGCGAGAACATGGAAAGTTTCAAGGTTTCTTAGTAGACAGTGATAGATTTTGATTGTGGCCAAGGGAGAAGATTCTACATGGGATGTCACTGTGTATTATTTTTTGTGTTCATATACATACCCTCAAAGTGTAGTTACGTCGGGAAGTGGTTCTATATAATAGTATAAGCATATTGTATATTATTTAAGCTTCCCTTCTTTGTTTAGTACTACACATTCAAACATCGAGGAACATATTCTTTGAAAGTATTTTGGCATCTCAATATAGTTGTAACTTATAACATGGATGTAGGCTTCCCAAGTTCAAGATGATTGTTCGAATAAACGCATAATGCTTTCATTTGTTGTAATAAATACCTGTGAAAGTAGTTTTCATTGATAAAACTGTGTTTTATTATTACTTTATATACCAACCTTAACTTTCCATCGAAAAATAGGGCACAAGTAGGTATATTTTGGCCTACAGGCTGTCATTTACTCGTGTACGTCTCTGAGATGTATATTAAGGCTTTATGTACCAATAAAATAGATTAGGCTTCTTGGGTTAAACAAATTAATACTCTGGTTTGAGGGCATCTGAAGCTGTAAGCTGTCCTACCTTAAGACTTTTGTTTAATCGTAGTTAAGTAAGTCTACAAAGTTTGCTTAAGCCGTATTATTGCACTGCATAGCGAATCTTATTAAATAATACACCTGTAAGCTATGCAATTGCTAACTAAGATAACACTAACACGAGATAATAAATTTATAGAGATGAAAGAGTTCAGTAAAAACGTTTTAATGCGGCAAAGCTTAACAAATATAATAAACATTATTTTTGGAACTGAATTTTGTGGATTTCGAACTATTTTTTAGGTGTAATTAAAAAAAAATATATCACGTTGTTTCATGCCACTATAGGTGTAATTTTATCCATCTAGACCAGCGTAATATATTTATAAAAAGGCACTCCATGCTAAAATCTTTCTAAGAGTGGTAAATATATACTTTTAGTGTCGTCCCGGTGAAAGACTACAATTTAGAGTCAAAACCTTTCTTGAAATGGCTTTAGTCGTGTTTAAGGAGCAGATGTGAAAAGTCAGATTCTTCCAAACCTTCCCCCTGCCCATCTCCTTCTCCCGTCCATATTTCAGTCTCACAACGTACGCCAATTTTTGCGCTGCATTCACATTTAAAACAACTAGAGAGCTGCTCAATTCATGGCTTGTCAATTCAATTCCCGGCCTGTCTTTTGCACCAGCAACAATGTTAAACAATACTAAATAAAAAATTCAGCTCCGTTCTATAAAATACTAGATGTAAATGATCCTTACTATTTTTTCAGTTTACTAATGATGTAAAATCCTTGATTTAGGCTTATCCCATCGGATTGAGGAAGCAGCTCACGATGATCAAGGAAGATTACCATAATCCTGAGATCATCATCACAGAGAACGGTGTCTCCACAGTGAAGGGTCTGAGAGACATGGTGCGCGTCAACTACATGAACTCCTACCTGGAGGCGGTCCACCAGGCCATCACGGAGGACGGAGTCAACGTCACCGGCTACGCGGCCTGGAGTCTCATGGACAACATGGAGTGGACTGACGGATACACGTAAGCGCTTTATTTTCTTGTCATCATCTTCTTCCCCTTGTCGTGTTCAGGTTGCGGATCTGTTCCCTCTGGGGCGATTCCGGATCTGGTTAAGGATAAGGAATTGTTCTTAACATTAAAATTAACAAATTTTTATTCAACTAGTGTCTATTTATTGTTTTTGTGTTTAATTAGTAAAACTGCATTTAATTTTATTTTAAAATTTAATAAAATCAAATTTAATAATATTATTATTAAGTTCTGCAAGTATTTTAGGTTTTTGTAATTGTTACAGCTGTTTCTGCTTTCAAGGTCATTTTCACACAGTTGCAATATTTTTGAAATACTTGCAGAACTTTATAATAATATTATTAAATTTGATTTACATCAAGTTACAAAAAAATATCTAGTGTCGATTCTGGTTCTACTTAAGTATGAGGAATTATCCTTAACTTTGAAATTAAATACTTTTTCGCTGGGGTCGATACCGGTTCTACTTAGTGATAAGGATTTTTCACTTAGTTAGTTATATTAATTATATCTATACATATTTTACTTAGATAGTGGGTTTGAGAGTGTTTTTTTTTAAATATGACAGTGGAAATGCATTATTGACGTGTCATCGTTTGAGACTAGATGCAAATGAATTAATAACAATAATTTATCTTATAAACGGCCTTCATGCTTTGCGGCGCAAGCAGCAATTTGCTTGCAAATATTGCAGCCGTGACACGGGTGTGACAATAGGGCAATGACCCTAGACGCGAAATCCGAAGGGCATCCCAATCGACATGCAAAAAAGGAGATAAAAATATTACGTTTTACCCCCGTTTCAAATAAAATGTAAATGATTTTCTACTGTCTGAAAAAATCAAACATACGTTTAGTTTTTATATAGAGTAGTATAGGTCAGTAACTATATTGCCAACCGGTTGAGTGACATTTAGAGGACGATCAAGGATGGAGCTTGTGATATGAATTAATGCATTTTAAATACTCACTGAGACTATTTACCTAAGTGTCCAACTTACCTATTACTAATTTGTTTGCATAATTGAATGACATGATTATAATATTATGAAATAACGGTGATAATATTTAATAAGTAAATCAAAAATTCTGGGAATTTGCTGTCATTCGACATTACCTTTATTTATTTAGTACATGAAAAACATATTGTACAGTTGTAAACTGTTTTGACTGTCCAACTAGGAGGAATTTCCGTTTTATCTATGTATTTGTTTGTTCAGATAAACATAAAATTCATCTTATATATTGGAATTACACAATTTCTACATTCTTCAAGGCCTAGTTACGGAGTCGCTTTAACCTTTAATTACGTAATTTCATCTCAATGTATTACAATCGTTCTCATAAACGTGTTTTAATTTTTACAGGCAAAGATTCGGTCTATACGAAACTGACTTCGATGATGACAACAGGACCCGAGTGCCCAAGATGTCCGCGCTGGTCTACAAAGAGATCGTGAGGACGCACGTCCTGGATCCCCTTTACCTTCCTCTGGTTCCAGAAAAACCCGCTGGACCCTGGGTTGGTCTGGTTCCAGTCGTTGCAATCCTCGTAGTGGCCGTCTTCCTAATCAGTTTCATCATAGTCCTGAAGAAGATTGGAAAGGAACGCATTCTAAACGCAGTACGCTCAGTCAGGCCATCTAAGGAGGCTTGTTGAACGGGTTTTTAAAAAATAATACGAATTTATGCCAAGTCTTATGAACAGTGACATTTAAATTATGGTTTTTAACAAGAATTCTCTGAAGTTACACCCATAATAACTCAGACTAGATGTCTCTATTCTATTTTTGATTCTATGACAATTGACACACAAAACATATTACCTATCTTCGAACCGAACAATTTTTACCATGTGATACAAAAAAGTCAAACTTTTAAAGAATACCCACAGATAGATAGATTGTGTAATTTTTACAAGAAAATGAAATACAAGAGTTTCGTAAAAATAATAACGACTGGTGACAATATATCTGAACAAACTGTTCTTTGTACTTCTGAATAGTTAGTTACCTGACGGAATGGATGCCATAGTTAAAAATTAATTTAACCTCAATTAGTTCGTATTTTATTATAATTGTTAGTTATATCATTTGATTGTTGACATCTTAGCAAGCTGTCGTTTTAAGATTGCTGTGCTTGTACAAAAGATGTATATGATAAGTAGTAATGTTTAATTATTATTAATAGAATATTTTTAACTACATAATTTTTTTATTGCTAGATACTTGTTTTAACATGTGACAGAAAAACAACAAGAATTTTGAATTTCAACGTCAGACGAATATTTTGTAATGACTCTAATTAGAAATAATTTTATATCCACCTTTTCAAATAATGTAACAATACAAAGCCTACAAAAAATATAGTATGGAAGTAAATGATTTTTTTTAACGAATCGGTGTAAATTGTTTATTATAGATTTTGTTTGTAATATGATAATGTATTTATCTAATAGAAAACACATTTCTCTTCTTGATGGGAGCAGATTAAGAAATAATTAAAAATAAAGATAACAAGTTCTTATTTTGATGGACTATATGTGTAAAATGAAGTAATGGTAATAACTTCGTAAAATTATCTAGTATTAGAGTTCGATCGAAAAATCATATTTACTAATGGCCTGAATCGTAATTGATCGGCTAATTTTGATGATCTCTTGAATTATGATAAATAATTTAAACTAATTGATCCGGTTATTTCACGATATAATGATTTATTTTTTAATGAAATGGAAAATAATTAACGTTTTAGCCATAACTAGCCGAAACTGAAACTGATTGTACGGTCGGACTTGTAAAAACTTACTCGTGTTATTTCATATAAATACACTGTAGAATAATAAATAAATATTAATTTTTAACAATGATCTACTTTTATATTTAAGTTTTTAATGAAAATTTGATTTTTAATGTAGTATTTCTTATGTATTATCCTAGTGATTAGTTTTTTTTTAAATAACGTACTTAATTAAATTTAAAAGCAATTTAATCAATATTTTTTTTTGTTCTGCCGTATTTAATGTGATGTTTTAATATTTATTTATATTTAATCTATTTTAGCATTTATTTCTGAGAATATAGGTAAATTTTCCCCTTTGTGACGGGAAAAAATAAGACTTTTTAGTATTTTTTTTTTAATCACTGAGCGCCAGATTACGTACTTAAAAAATACAATTAAAAATATTTCAATTATTGATTAATTATTTCGGTTTTTGTGTAGAGTTACAATAATATACTGGAACAATATGAATATGTTTTTGTAGACAAAACAAGACAAATTGAAAAATATTTTTTTAATTTTATAAACTTTGTTACGAAAGGTTTTTTTGAAAACCCAAATACTTTGTGTACATCATTATTAAATTTATTGGTATTTTAGAATAACAAAGTATTTGTAGTAGTGTACTATGGTAGTTCACAGTTACTGTAAACAGAAATTCAAATTAAAATATAGAGTCAATCAGTCTGCCACGGTGGCGAGGCGCCAACATTGACACATTATATCATACATATTTATGACTTGTGGCTTGTGTGATTAGTAGATTAAGTACAAAGGAAGCATTCCATTTTATACACGGTGTCCGGAAAAACGTAGTACAACCGGAAAACTGGAATCACATAGAAAAAAAAATTAAATTTAAAAACTTTTTTTCCATTTTTTTTGTTAACTAAACGATAATTTTTTTGAGACGCATTTTAAAATACATTGAACAACCGATGTTAACCCCATTTTTACTATCTAATTTGAGGAAAAAAATTTGATTACTCGAAAACTAAAGCTCAAATCAAAAAAAGTAACACCTAGCACAAAATTGAATCCAAATGTGATTTATATTCCCACTTGCACCACGAGTTTCCAGACACTGTGATTTTTTTAAAAATTTTGTGATGCAAAAAAATGGGACCGAAAAGTGAAGAGGAGAGGAAGGTCGGATAATAACCGGCATCTGCTATTCAGATCCAGTTACTGGTTTAACCTTTTAGCGTTTTGATACATTTGACGATCAATAATAAATGAAGCATTTCTTTAGTATTATTTCCATGTTACTTAAATATAGAGTTTATAGAGAATTTTAATTTTATACATTTATGATGAATATGATAATTTTTGATGAAATACGTCCCTTATTGTGTCTGTCCTTGTTAAAATTATTCAAAAAATTTAAATTTTGTATTTTTATAATAAACCATTTTATTTATCAACAGCGTGGCTTAGTGAGTTTTCCAACCTAATTTGTGGATGACTTATTTATGCCATAGATCCACTGAGATTGATGCTGTAATGTCGTATATCGAAATAATCGTAATATTCAAAGAATTTTATTAATTTTGCATTATTCAACTCCGAGTTTGCCAATGTTTTCATTTTGTTTGTATTGTATCATCTGCTTTATTATCTTTGTAAAACATCTTAATGGATCGTGAAATAAAATAAATATAATTTAAACAGTAATTACTTGTATTTATTTCGTACAGGCATGAGATGATTTGAGATTGGGTATTCTAATTACTCATCCGCCTTGGTGATGCACACTGTAATGCTGTCGGAAAGGTTGGCTAAAGAAGGGTATACCGCAGCCCAGCATAATACTCTGGAATATCTGGTTCGGAACACCCGCCCGCAGTCCCCTCTTACCCCGCAAATGCTAAAAGATACTGGGTGCGTTTATTCAGTTAAAATTTCAACAATGTTCTTTTTGGGTTTTTTTTCCAACATAACAAAAATATGTATATATTTGTATACATTCTTAATTGGGGTGGGTTGTAAGGCTGAAGGTAGTGGGTAAGGGAAGGAGATGGGTAAGAGGAAGGTGAGGGAGTACCTGGATATTCAGATCTGATGACCAAACATGGCTAAAGCCATTTCAAGCAACGTTTCAATTCTGAATGGTGGTATTTGGTCTTAAACCAGGGCGATATTGAGAGTATATAATAATATATAATAAAATTTATTTATATCAAATAAAATTTACTTGCGCACTTGCTTTGAACCCGCCACCCAGCCTTACCCCTCGACCACGGAAGCCGTAAAGGAGTAAGGTAACTACCTACCGCACTTCGAAAAATAAATGCAGGGTTTTCCAATAAGAGGTGTTATTTTGAATGGCCCGCTATTTCGGTAGATGTTACTTTTGAAGCTGTCATTTTTTGACATTTGACAAGTATAAACTACACCATTAATAAAAATGGAACGATACACGCTTCAACAACGCAATGAAATTATTAAAATTCACTTGAGTGAATCAAATGCAAATCATCTTGAGTGATGAGGCCCATTTCCACATCGGTGGCTTCGTCAACAAGCAAAATTGTCGCATCTTGGGCTCGGAAAACCCAAGAGTTATTGTTGAAAAGCCTCTCTATCCTCAACGTGTGACTGTTTGATGCGGTTTATGGTCCGCTACGTGCCACACAAGCAAGGAAACCATTGATCTTTTACGATTGAATATCAAAATAACACCTCTTATTGGAAAATCTTGTATAAGTAATGGCCGATGGAACAAGAAGTTATTTCATTGCTATTGTTATAAAGCATTATTATACTCTTAAGTACCCACTACCAATGGCTTAGATTACAACTATTTTATGGAAATTATTAAGTATCATTTCCACTGTGGTAAGACCACACAATAAAAACTTTCCACACGACTTAGATCTATGGTGAGCATCAACGTGATTTTAATTAAAGATTTTTGTTCCAAGAAAAATACACTTAGAATAGTATATACGGAATAAGTACGTGGGGACATACAACAAAACAAATTAATTAATTTAGATCAAAATCTACAGTAATCCAAAGACGAATTACTTTTAAGCAAAGTTGAAGATAAACATGGCTATGAAGTACCTACCTAAATTATTGTTAATTCATTCCGTAAATGTGTTATCTTTCGTGCTATATTGTGACTTCACATTATGGGGAATCAGCACTCATCTCAATCTGAATATAACAAATTAATTGAACATGCTCATAATACTAGACTAACTGCAAACGATGGACTTGTTTCCATCCTTAAAATTCACAAACAACATATTACCAAGCTCAAATGAAATCTTGTGAAAACAATTTCAGTGGAAAAATAATTTAAAAAATTATATTTTGTATTTTTTTTTCTCTGTGATTTTTGTATTTTTCCATATTCATTTATTGTTAATTAAAAAAAATACTTTAAGAATTTTACATCTATTATTTAAAATAATAATTTAATAGGTACAGAACTTAAATTTAAAAAATATATATTAGAAGATTTTTATAAAAACCCGTGGAGGAACTGCTGTTTTGCAATTTAGTAAGACTTCATTGTAAGTATGTAACATTAATAAATAAAAAAAAATATATTAATTGTACATAAAGGTATACGCATTATTATTTTATTAATGCATAAAATAGGTTAATTATTATTATTAATAAATAATATTTATTATTAATTAATATTTATTATTCGAATAGATAATAAAATTTGATATATTACAGTAACCAACTAAATGAAGATGATAATGTAAAATGCATCGTTAAAAAATTATAAAGATGCAAGTAGTAGTAGTGGTAGTAGACCCTGTGATAAATGATAAATATGCAAGCAATAGTAGTAGTAGACCCTTGATAAATGTTAAATAAGCAAGTAATAATAATAGTAGACTCTGTAATAAATGATAAATATGCAAAAAGTAGTAGTAGACCCTGTGATAAATGATAAATATGCAAGTAATAATAATAATAATACACTCTGTAATAAATAAATTCGAATAGATAATAAAATTTGATATATTACAGTAACCAACTAAATGAAGATGACAATGTAAAATGCATCGTTAAAAAATTATAAAGATGCAAGTAGTAGTAGTGGTAGTAGACCCTGTGATAAATGATAATTATGCAAGCAATAGTAGTAGTAGACCCTTGATAAATGATAAATATGCAAGTAATAATAATAGTAGACTCTGTAATAAATGATAAATATGCAAATAGTAGTAGTAGACCCTGTGATAAATGATAAATATGCAAGTAATAATAATAATAATAGACTCTATAATAAATGATAAATATGCAAGTAGTAGTAGTAGACCCTGTGATAAATGATAAATATGCAAGTAATAGTAGTAGAAGAATCTGTAATCAATGATAAATATGCAAGTAGTAGTAGTAGACTCTGTAATAAATATTATTTTACAAGCAATAATTATTCGCCTGAAACACTCATCCACATTGAAAAATCTCCTGATAAAAGATACATGACACCAACGGGACTCGAACCCGTGTCCCTTCGATTTCCGGTCGACAGCTCTGACCACTGAGCTATGGCGGCTTATCTCTTATCCGCGAAATAATTCAATATATACTAGTGTTTCATTCAACAATTACTGCTTGTTACATTTTTTCACGTGAAAAAAAATAAAATTATTTTATATGAGAAAGGCATTGTAAGTGCTAACTCTCTCACTAGATGGCGTCGAGACAAATTGTCTACATTTTTAGGTGAAATACTAGAACTTGTCAAATGGTAATTATTACTTTTTCTGTAATAAATGATAAACATGCAAGTAGTAGTAATAATAGTAGACCATGTGATAAATGATAAATATGCAAGTAAAAGTAGTAGTAGACCCTGTGAAAATTAGGCACATAAAATAGTCTACTTGCATCACATTTTTTTCCAATTTAGTTAAAATTCTGTAACATGATATTTTTTTGAAACATGGTGATTGTTGGAAAATTTCAATTTTGTATGAACCGGAAAAGACCGTACATAATTATTGATGGGTGCGAATCATATTTTAATTTCATATCCCAAAATAATTTTTGAAAAAATAACTATAAATTTCACACGAAAAGGGCATTGGTATATCAAAAATAATACATTTTACAACTATTTGAATTTCACTTTTGTTTTCTTGAATAAATGAAAGAAAATGCTTGAAACAAATATTAACCCACAATTTCCGTCATCCGATCGAGCTGAAACTCGGCAGATAGACTTGTTGTCGATGACAATAGATTTTTCAACTTTTAGTGGCAATTTCGTACACACACGTGGTCAAATGCGCATTTCTCTGAAATCGGATAACATTAATGTACCAAATAAATGTCGGTCCTACCCTACCCGATCGGCGTTTGGCGAGGTTTGGTAGAGTTGTCGACTCCTGTTCCCGGGAGAAAGGTTTAATCCTCAGTAAACCCATTTTTTAAGTTTTAAAAGACATACGAGTATAGATCAATTACAGTGAAAAAAGTTTTTTTACTGTTTGATTTTTTCCCCGTATTCGTCTTATTGATCAGCTTATTAATAAATATTGAAATAAATAAAACTGGAAGTTGTATCAACACTATATTACTCTAATCCTAAATTAATACAAAACACATCAATGCCCAATGAATGGCTAATAATAATGAGCTAAATATGTAGTTAGATATTATCATTTGCAATTGACATAATGTATACACGAGGAAAAAGATTATAAAACAGGTCAATACTCTTGCCAATGAGTTATCGCATCAACCTTCAGACACGCTCTATGAACCTCCAATAAGAACGATAGTTAATAAGTATAGTCATTTAATAAGTGCTTCAACTTTTGTCCGCTAGAGACCTCTAGCTTTATTTATTTCAAACGAAAGTAGTTTATATTTCAACAACTAGATGGTGTCGTGTGGTTTCGCCAAAATGAACTTGTCATAAAATTTTAGACTTAGAAGTAAGCCACGCGGTGAGTGGTTTATTTATGGCCATGAGACATCGTAGTTAAAGATGAACGCAATAACTAATCGACGTCCATCAGTACCTTCCGGCAATACATACTTCACAAAATTTTTAAAGAATATAAGTCGGTAGATATAAAGATTTTAATTTTCTTCTTACACTTTTTCACTTGTCCGCATTGACGTTACAAGATATATTACAGCATAATTGCCCGCATTCAACTCAAACTAAAAGCATTAAGAACCTTGAGATCGTAATATTGAGGTCAAATTCCTCTTGGATTCACACACCTCTTCAGAATTGAAAACTAATATGAAAAGTCCTCTGTGTGAATGGAGTAAGAGGAAAGGAAAATATCGCCATTGAATTTCGTAACTTCCTTTCCATGGCAGGTGAAGAAGGAGCGGAAAAATATCTGAATGTAAATTTTAGTTTGAAGGTAATATTACCACTAACAGCATTACTCCACATATGGTAGAAAGAGCTGTAAGAGAAATGGCTATAGGAAAAGCCACAGGACATGACTCAATAGCTCTTGAACACATTAGGTATGCTGGGCCAGCGATTCATATTATCCTAGCAAAACTATTTTCAAATATTATGCGTTATAGGTCCATCCCTAATGAAATGGCGAAAACGGTAATTTTTCCTATAATTTAATCAACAAAACTTGATCCATCCGTTATCAATAACTACTGACCGATTTCGCTCTCGACCGCCCTCGCAAGAATATTTCTAAAAATTTTATCGACGGTCGTAACTGACCATTCGAAGACAGAGGATAACCAGTTCAGATTTAAATCTGCACTGTCAACATATATGGCAATATATTCCTTAAAAGAAACCATCAGATATTATAAACAAAGGAAACGTCAATCTATATACCTGCTTTCTAGATCTAAGCAAAGCGTTTGATCGTGTTTGTCACAATAAACTCTGGGAAAAACTCAGGAAAAGAGCAGTTGCGGAAGATATAATAGCGATTCTTTCAATTTGGCACACGCAACAAGAAAATGTAATGAAATGGTCTGGCGAGTTTTCCAACCCATTTTATTTGAAAAGTGGCGTACGGCAAGGAGGAAACATGTTTCCAGCACTCTTCAATATATACTATACACTGATGAAGTAATTTATTTATTTTTCTCCCCTTCTACTAACATAGAAACAGAGGCAAGTACTCCACTAACAAACTAACATTGTACACAGTAAGCACTCGCAGACTGCTTTCCTAAAAACGTATGCGGGGACATTCGAGGTTTAGCTTCGTTCTTATTAAATGTAGAGTCGTTCTTAACAAAAAAATTAGCGTCCTTGCAAGAGCCCTGAAGGGGTAACCATAAGTTACCTATACCGGTGCGGGTAAGTGGTGGGATCCTCGAATGATGAAGTAATTCAAAGACTTAATAACACTAAAATAGGTTGCCATGTTCAAGGAGTATATGTAAATAATATTAATTACGCAGATGATATGGTTCTTCTAGCACCGTCACTTAGCGCATTAATGAAACTACTCCAAATATGTGAAGATTTTGCAAAAAATCATAACCTTGTATATGATACGTCCAAATCAATAGTTATGGTTTTCAAATGCAAAAACGAAAACATACTGACACCTTCAGTATGGCTAAATGGAAGGAAAATGGATGTTAGTCGTAGCGTCAAATACCTGGGACATATTATCACAGACGACCTGAAAGACATCGAGGATATGGAAAGGCAAAAAAGAAATATCCGTTAGAGCCGGATGCTGTTAAGGCGTTTTCACTTTTGCAGTACAAACGTGCCAAAGATACTTTTAAGACCGATTGTAGACATGACAAAATCAACTATTTTCGACACACACGAACTCTGTTGTTCATTTCCAAAACAATATTTTTTCTAACTAGAATTTATTTTAAAAACGTTTGCCTGAAAACAGTAAGATGGCGGTAATGTAAATCTTCGTTATAAAAGTTATGAATTTCAGTTACCAGATGGCACTATTTTTTTTGTATTATTTATTTAATTAGTTTATACTACGTTAGAATATAAACGAATATATACAAGGTAACATTTAATTTAATTGTATGTATTTTAATATTTTTACAGAAAGCCTGACATTTCATTTTATATTATTATTATTTCTTCATATATCTTTAGTCCTGATTTTCCATATTATGACATGTATGATGATGTATGTGCCAATTTCTTAATTATGTATATCTCTATTAAAAACATTTTGGCATTTGGTTTTACATAGTATTTTTATAGTGAATAGCTCACAAGAGTCCCAACTGCTCCGGTCTGGAGCCAGTGAGACTATGGCATCCCCAATTGGGGTATGTTGTTTGGCTGAAGGTAAGTGGGTAAGGGAAGGAGATGGGGAAGAGGAAGGTGGGGAAGTACCTGGCCATTTAGATCTTGTCACTAAACACGGCTAAAGCCATTTAGAGAAACGTTTCAATTCTGAATGGTGGTCTTACACCAAGGCGATACTGGGAGTATCTTCCACTCTGGAACGTGCCGCATATATAGTATTTATTATTTTAATTAATCAATTGTGAAATAACACAAATCAATCAAATAAAATTTATTTGCGTACACAGGGTTCGAACCCGCGACCTTCGGAATGGGAGTCCAAAGCCTTACCACCCGGACTACGCCGGCCGGCATTGTAAAAAATATACCTACATCTGGTCAAAAAACAGAGAACCTGTGTTCGTTCTCCCTCGGTCAACAAAACCGTTATAAATAACATTATTGTTTTCTAAGGCCCACAGAAATAAAAAAAAACATTGCGGCTCCGACCGAATGTTTCAGTTTGTAGTATGTAGACCTCAGAACAGGTATAAAACTTATTGAGGACTATGGAAATGGAACAAAAATAAATACAAATAAACTTTTTCAAAGTAATATATTTTAAAAAAAGAATCGGAATGTGGCCTGAAACGGCTTTAGCCGTATTAGGTGACCGAATCTGTATAGCCAGGTATTTTCCCATATTCCTCTTCCTAGCATCCCATATTTGTATTGACATAAAAAAAAAGATAGTGCTATGTATTTGTCTTTGAGAAAGGAATGAAGGAACCGCAAACAACGCATAACGCTGCTTGCGGTTGCTTCGTTCCTTTCGTTTCAATGTGTTTATAAATTACACTACTACAGCTACACTACTCGCGAAGTTGATCGAAGTTGACCGAATACGATAGTGTGGGCACGAACTTCGCTTCGCTTCGGGCAACTTCGCTTCGCTTCGCCCGACTTCCGATTGTTGTCGGTAAATGCGCCCGAGTCAAAGGACTCAAAGCGTCACGGCATAAATAAACCAATCACTGACTGGTTGGACTGAGTTACTCGCGAAGTTGCACGAGTGTGTGGGCACGCACTTCGAACTTCGGCTAACTTCGTCGAGGACTTCGTCGAAGCGTCGAAGCGAGTAGTGTAGCGGCCGCTTTATTAGTCTACTATAATAATATTGCTATTGTTACAATAATATTGCAATTTTGCCATTTTGCCGTGCTAAAAACACTTTATTCAACTTCTCGAAATTAGATGTATATTTGTAGGAAATATAATTGGCATCTGATTATAATATTTACAATATTGTTTTCATTTTTAAAAAAAATTTTGAATACCACACCAGAGTCCCAACTGCTCCCGTCTGGAGCCAGTGAGACTATGGCATCCCCAATTGGGGTTGTTGTGAGACTGAAGGTATTGTGGACCTCGAAGGAGATGACGGGTGTATGATGATGTATATATATATATATATTTATATTTTATTTTTATTTTTTTAGAACATTTAAACATTAAATTATATGTTAAAATATATAATGTTACATTACATATTATAATATATAATACTTTATCTTGTCTTCAAATCTTGAACCACTATTATTTATTTTTATTTTATAATATTTTCATAAAATGAGAATTTGTACCCGCTAATCCGATGTCAGCGAGAGATTAGTTCAACAATATTTTATGTATTCAACTATACTGCTACAACTAAGTAAAATGCATAAAAAGTGCCAAAATGCCGTCGTGTGTAATGACTAATGAGAAATGGTTTGCTTTAACAATTTAATAATAAGGTAATATTTGTATATCGCAGTTTTGTGTTATTTCATTTCAAGTGCGCTTAAAACTATGACAAAATTAAAAATAATCCTACAGTGCTCCTTACAAAATATTGATAAAATAATGTTTAATAAAGAATATGCAGTATGCGAGTATACAAGGTAATGAAAAGATAACAAAAATTAACAATAATAGTGCTGTTATAGCATAGAACAATATTAGTAGAAAGTAACGGTGCTATTATAGCACAAATAAGAATGTCGAAAAATCCTGGGATAAATTTAATACAATGTTATGGATAACATAGGGAAACGAGACAAAATTCATAAACAAATTAAAAATACACCGTACGACATGGAACCAGTGCCGTATCCATAATAATATCCATAGATGTATAGTTCAAGTACTTTATCTTACAATTATAGGCATACCTTCGTAATGTTGTATAAAAAACAAATTAAATATGAATATAATTACATTGTGGAAGAAAATTTTTTTTTTTGAAGTTAAAAAAAGGATGAAGGGGCCCCGAGACGTGCATTGCCTAGAGGCTCCGACATGCTTAATCCGGCCCTGCATGGAACAACTTAATTACTATAAAAGATATAGAAACATCTTCACTATTAGAATAGCTAAATAATTGTACTATAAAGAAAAACTTGAAAAAAAATAACCCAAAGTAAATATGGAAAATATTAAAAGAAGTTACATACACACAAAAATACAAACAGAAAAATACTATTGAACATCTAAATATTAAATTAATAAATTAGATACCAATACAAGTACAGAAACTGTAGCAAATCATGTGAATAACTTGTTCGCAAGTATAGGAGAAGTTTTAGCGAACCGTAAAAATACAAAATACAAACACACTAACACAAACAAATATCAATACACAACCGACGCAACACAGATTTATACGCCAATTATACTGTAAAACACTACTAAACTACATTTTTGGCTTTTAAAACTTTGGCTTGTAGAGCATTGACAACATGGTCAGGTTCTCTAATTTTCATACCGCGTTGAATTCGGCTATCCGCTAACTCTGGCAAAAGTGATTCGTTGAAAAACTTTGTCAGGCGTGGTAACACTTTTAGCTCAAATTCATTGTCAGGATATATTCTTATTACTTCTACTCCACTTTCAGAATAAATTATAATGTCACAGAAGTCCTTTCTTGTAATGAATAATTGTCCTTGAACTTGAAATGAATAATTATGTGACTTCTTCAACACAAGTATTCCATTCTGCACGGCAACGAAGATATTATCTTCCAGAGCTGCGTCAAAAATAGTTTTGTTTCCGATTGAGGGCAGACATTTTACTTCTACTATACCATTTTCTCCAACCAATCCATCTGGACTTGCCCCCAAGTATGGCCATTCCTTTCTCACAAAAATACCACATGGCGACACTTTTACCTTGTATCTTTCCTCGTACAAGTCAATCGCAGTCTTTTCTTTGATTCTGCTATAGATTATGGCTTTGGTCATGAGGTCTCTCCTCAGAAGCAAATTCTTGACAGTATTGTGTCGGGGTGTAGAATTTCTTAATTTATATATAACGCCAAACTTCGAAGCTGTGAGCCGTTTATGCCTCGCCTCCATCCAGAGAGGATTGTCTGCTTGACCGATTGTCAATATTTGCAGTTTGGTGGTATCTGCTTCAGAGGAAATTTGATTTAATTGAGCATTAGATACTGTCAGTATCGCCCTGATGAAAGACCAAAAATCATTATTTAAATTTAGACCGTAGAACGGGTATTATTTATTGAATAAGTGAATCTACCTGGCTATTCAGATTTGGTCACCAAACACGGCTAAAGCCATTTCAAGCAACGTTTCAATTCTGAATGGTGGTCTTACACCAGGCGATACTGAGAGTATCTTTCACTATGGAACGTACCGCGAATATACCATACGTATATAAATTCATTAATTGTGAATAACACAAATTAACCAAATAAAATTTACTTGCCCACTTCGGGATTCGATCCCGCAAACTTCGAGTCGAGAGTTTTACAGTATAATGTACAGAATAGCATAACTCATGCTAACAAAAACTTAATAATACAATCGGTTTGAAAAATAAACAATAACCAAGACTCCGACCATGATAGCGCCATCTGTTGGGATATTTAAAAGAAGCTTTTAGTTCGATGTTCTACCGTATTGAAATTTTCAAATAGGCGGCACCAGACGGCCTATTTTAAAAGTAATTTAAAAATCTATGTGTTCTTTCTTAAATTTTAGTATAAAAAATATTAAATTAACTTTAAAAAATGGAAAAATATAATACCAATAATTTATCGTTTAGTTTTGTTAAATAAACGTATCCAAAGTTTTATAATCTGCATTTTAAAAACAAGAACAATTAGTGTTTATGAAAAAATTAAACTACGAACCTATTTTATTTATTTTTTAGTTTTTTTTTTTCGTACGTTTAAAGAAAACCCCTTCAGGTATTTTTTGCAGATATTCAGCCTTTAATAGTATTTTTTAAAACGCACGTATTACGGTCTGAAAAAGGTCATATTTTCGATTTGATTTTGATAATTACTAAGCCTATGTTAATTTAAAAAATGTATAAAAATTTTTTTACTTGTTGAAAACACTATCATTATCGATTTGCTTAATAATATTATCATTATTTTAAATTAATAAAAAACTACACTCGGCCTTAAGCGCCACGGAAATGTTCCTGGAGGGACGAATACACTCTTTCAGAGCGCTTCTCCGCCATCACAACTGAACCTAAATATTAGCCATAATAAAAACACTAAAAAAACGCGAGTGAAGTTAAATTTCAAGATAGTTGCAAAATCGCAAGGGTTACCCCAAATATGATATAAAGTGTATATACTTATGATTTCATGCACCACTTCAATAAGAAGCCTTTTTGGCGTATATTTCAGCTCAACATCTTCTAAGTAGAGGCTTTGTCCCACTGTTGCTGACTCCTCAGATTGTACATTCTGTGGTCTAGAAGTGGAAACTTTCGATCACATACTTTTTGTCCCTCTCTAAACAAATATCCTCTATTCTATCAAACCTTGTCTAAAATTGCATCCCCTGCATTCAACATCTAATCTCTTCTAAGTCAGAATTCGATTCGAATCTTCCATCTAATTATGAAATTTGCTAATTTAAACAAAATTAAAATATAAATTCACCCTCACTCTCTCCATAATTTCAAATGATGGCTTACGCTTGAATGGTGAAAGCCAGAAACATTTAAAAAAAAACCGTAGGAAGAGAGCTCTATGCCCTAGCTCTAATTATAGTTCATCAATCTCTTACTTTTGCTCTTAATAAGAAAATTTAAACATCTGACTCACCTCAAAAATCCAGACTACTAGATTTTATTCCGTAAGTTTCAGTTCCAGTTTCAAGATTGAATACGTTGGAGGAGAAAACAACCCTGTCGCAGACGCACTATCACAAATCGAATAAATTACCCATCCCGGTTTGTTCGTTAACGAATAACTTGCTAAAAAAAGGTTATATTGAATTTACATAAACTGGTTACTTTGCCAGATTCAAACTACCAAATAACTTGTGATACATTACGGGCACGTGTAACCGTACAACCATTTAAATTCCAAGAAAACTCACTGCTCTCCCTCACGCTAGCATCAAAGAAACTGAACTTTGATAACACAGCGATCCTTTTTGACTGCAATGAACAGAAATGTATCAGTGTTGGTTTAAAAAACAATAAGCTTGTTAAAAAGCTAACGTTAGTAGGAATACAATATTTTGTTTAACATTTTTGTTTTCGTTTTCGTTTATGTATTTTGTTTCAGATGACACACATAAACTTCACTTTGATTTTGGTTCAAGATTTTGTTTATGATATCCTGCGATAAGCGATCCCTCTAAGTCTGAGACAGAGGTATGAAATCGTTGGACCACGACACAATAGAAGAAATTGTAATTATTAATTTCTTTGTTGGATCTTAATTTTATTTAGGTATTAGAGCCAGGAAAGAGTATAAAAGGGTCGAGAAGATGCAGTAAGTGGCATGAATAGATAAGAAGTGACTAGAAGAGACTAAAATATACTAGGAGACATGAGGTGATTTTAGCAGCAGACACATGTCAGCGCTTTATTAGCAGCAGAAATACACCTGGACGGATGAAGAACTTCGTGCTGGCATTGTTGGTGGACGCGGTGAACTCTCTCCCTGCAGCAGCTGGTCCAGTTTCTTCACCACCTAGGATTATTGCTGCAGAGTCTCCATTTTCTATATTCGTCGAAAGTCACAGCGGTGCTGCCAAGGTCTGTTATCTATGTGTGGATATTGTGTCAGCGCTTTATTAGCAGCAGTCATATACCTGGACGGATGATGAACCTCGTGTTGGTACTGTTGGTGTACGCGGTAGACTCTGCTGCAGAGTCCTTTATTAGCAGCAGACACATATCTGGACGGATGACGAATCTCCTGTTGGCACTGTTGGTGGACTCTCTCGCTGCAGCAGCTGTCCCAATTTCTACACCACCTAGGATTCTGGCTGCAGAGTATCCATCTTCTATCTTCATGTCACCTGTTCCTGTTCTTCAATTTAACTTAACTTAACTTCACTTTATTTATGTAATATTTATATTTTTTGTAATACCTGCATCAACTGTAAAGCGCCCCTGAGGTGATATCTCACAAAAGCGGCGCCATATAAATTGTCCAATATTATTATTATTATTATATCTCCGCTTGCGGAATTACATCGTTTTGAACATTTACAAATCGATAACCTCGAGGGCCAGGATCAGTGCTAGTAAACATTAACGCTGAATAGAATCTTATAATAAATTAAAAATAACTATCCTTGTTAACATAACTTATTCTATACCTATTAATTACCGACCAGGTTTCGCTACTAACGTATCTTCTTCGGGTTGAATACTAAAATCTGTATGCGTCATATAGAAATGCTTACAGTGGGTTATAAAAAAGGCGCACTGAGCCCCAGGGGAGAAATAGGTGAAGGTAGTAAATTATTATAAGCAATAATAACAATTTGTTGGTGAAATATTTTGACTTGTCAAATATATATTTTTTCTTAATGATAAACTAATGTAGATATAATATGTCTTGACGCCATCTAGTGAGAAGTTTTGCACTAACAAAGCCTTTCCTACAAAAACAAAGTTGGTTGTTTACAGTTGAAAACATATAATAAGCAGTGATTGTTGATTGAAGTACTAGTACATATTGAATACTTATTTGGCGGGTTGTAAATAAGCCGACGTGGCTCAGTGGTCCAGAGCGTGTGACAGGACATCAGAAGGCGCGGGTTCAATTCCCGTCGGCGGCATTTATTTTTACTCGGGAGATATTTTCAATTTGTATTGATATTACAGGCGACTAATTATTGCTTATACTAATTTATTATCCTTTGCGCTATGCATAAAAACCTTGTCTTATAAACATTAGTTTATCATTAAAAAAATAAAGGAGAAGATAGGTTGGATTTAAGGCGACATACGACTCTAAAGGGTTTGCTCGACGCTCACATTTTAATTATTTCTGATGAAAGCATTACTAAAATCTCAAATCGTATCAAGAGTGATACCTACTTTTTTAAGTTAATTATATATAAGATTAATAAAAAACAGAACCTTACCATTCAAATATTTTATGTAAAACGGTTTGATAATTTTATAAAACTTTTATCAACTACCAAATTTTATTTTTTTAGAGGATGAATCAGTAACTTTCCGAGGGATCCCTCTAGAAATATTTGAGATTTACGTTCATCAGAAATAGTTAAAATGTGAACGTTGAGCAAACCCCTTAGATTGTTTTGTCGCCTTAAATCCAACCGCGAAAAGAAAAATCAATTTTCGAGGCCTTCTAGGGCAAAGTCGACCGTACGTACGTCCATTACGCCTGGCCGCGCGCCCAATATGGATTTACACAACTTCATCACTTATGTCGTTAAGATTCCCACTTTATTTTGGAGATTTGATAGTGCAAGTTCAACCGCAGGTCTGTCCAATACACAAGGGCTGCGCGTCGCATATTGTTGCGCACAGTTGCTATACTTACGTCGGTGTGGTTCTGGCGTTATTGTAGTGTATTGTCTCGTCTTAAAAAAAGTTATTATTTTGTGTTATAATGTTACACCACAAATGTGTAATTATAATATTAAAAAAGATAATAAATGTTTTTATTATCTTTCTTTTTTTTGGAAAAAACAAAGATAATTATATCCACACCAGGATCTGCCTTGCTGAGAATTTTATTAACATATTATTTGAAGTCGGATTTATGGTTATTATGAAATAATTGTATTTTATTATGTATTGTTGTTTCTGAAATAATTATAAGGTGTTTTTTAGTGCAGTTGAGTGGTTACGGTTTCAGTCTATATTTGGAGACAATATCTTTCTGATCTTCGTATGTTTTGTATCCAGCTTTTTATTTGACATTTAAATGTAATGATATTGTTGTGAGATTTTAATGATAGTGGGATTTTGCTGTTTAGTTTAGTACCATAATAAAGGAAGCTTTTTGCCTTTTTTATTTTTAATAGAACTGTTTAGGTATTTTTTTACTTACACACATATAAGTGTTGGAAACACGATCACAGGCATTGCTTAGGTCGAAAAAACACCCAAAACTGTAGTTTTTCTATTTTAGCACTGGGCTATTGTTTATTGGCTATTGGAATCTACACGGAGAAATCTTTCTGATATTGATAATTTATTAAAAACGGGACTGCAGGGCCTAAACGAATGAATTTATGGGTTTCATGTTAAACTTTTAGTAAAAAAGGAATGAATTAACGCTACGTCGGAACACGTGTTAATAAAAATCTTTATATTTTCACATTTCGTCATTATATATTAACATTGCAAATGCAGGTGCATGAACGCGTGAATCGATATATTCATAAAGTACTAAAACTTTGTTAGGAAACGGAATTTAACAGGGTTTTAATAAATCATTGGTTTAGGGCCTGCAGTCCCGTTTTTAACACGATTACGAATAATTTGAAGAGATTTTTAATAAATTAGCAACGTTTTACATCGGTAAGTTTTCACCAGGTCATTTTCCACCTTGAAATGTGGCGCAAATATACAGGGTTTTCCAATAAGAGGTGTTATTTTGAATAGCCCGCTATTTCGGTAGACGTTAGTTTTGAAGCTATTATTTTTTGACATTTGACAAGTAGAAACTATGCCATTAATAAAAATGGAACGATACACGCTTCAACAACGCATTGAAATTATTAAAATTCACTTGAGTGAATCAAATGCAAATCATGTTAAGTGATGAGGCCCATTTCCACCTCGGTGGCTTCGTCAACAAGCAAAATTGTCGCATCTGGGGCTCGGAAAACCCAAGAGTTATTGTTGAAAAGCCTCTTTATCCTCAACGTGTGACTGTTTGGTGCGGTTTATGGTCCAGCGGAGTCATTGGACCTTACTTTTTAGAAAATGAGGCTGGAGCAACAGTTACGGTGAATGATGATTAATGATTTTTTGGTGAGATGATTAATGATTTTTTATGGCCGGAATTGGATGGTATTGATCTGGACAACGTTTATTTTCAACAAAATTTTGCGCTATGTACCACACAAGCTACGCAACCATTGATCTTTTACGATTAAATATCAAAATAACACCCCTTATTGGAAAACCCTGTACTACAAGTATGTTGTTTTTAATTAATTATTTGCTAAACGACACAAATACCGCGCGGGTATTTGAACTCGCGACCTCCAATTTTATAGTCGAGAGCGCCCCTTATCCCTTGACCTGGGAAACCGTCAGTGATGAACTATTATACAGGTGTTAGTTAGTATAAAATATAGAATATGCAATTCGACAATAGTCAGTCCTCATGCAGTCGCTCTGCGGCAAAGAGCTGCTCACGCAGTTACTACTTAGCCGTCCTTATATTGGACTGCATAATCCTAATACATACAAAATACATACTATTTATACGGAATATTCAAAAAAAGTGCACCATGAATTTTTTGAGTTTACTTGTGATTATTGGGTGAGCATTTCAAAGTTTATACCACTTTTAAATTTATTATTATTTAGTTCAAAGTTTCTTATATTATTTAATTAATATGACACTACAGAGTGATTTTTTTTTTATTGAACAAGGTATTACCATTTACTAGTTGTATATATACAATTTTTAATGATAAACTAATGTTTACGAGAGTTTTTACGCACAGCAAAAAGGATAACATATTGTTTATAAGCAATAATTATTAGCCTGAGACACCTGTATAAATTGAAAAAAATCTTTCTACATTCCGCTGACGGGATTTCAACCCTCAGGATTCTGATTACCGGTCAGGTGCTTTACCTATTCAGTGCGGGTTCAATTCCCGTCGGCGTCATGAATTTTTGGAAGGTGTTTCAGGCTAAAATGCTTAAAAATATTACATTTTTTTATCATAATTCTTTGCTGGTAAAAAATAATACTATATTCATTAAGGCAAAGTTTAGTGCGAAATAAATATTTGGTTTAATTTAAGCTTTTCCTATCGCTTCGCTCGAGTACAAGTTAAAGAAAATTGTTACTAATTAAATTACTTATGCTAAGATTATCTGGGATACTTTCCTTTGATTCATTTTTTTTCTTTCTTATAAAAGTATTCACAAAATAAATAAAACATTTTTGCGCGAAAATCGACCGTTTTTCGACCACGTTTGTCTAGCAATTTTTATACCCATTACCAACATTCATGGTGATACAAGGCACATTTAGTATACGCTCATTTTCGGCTTGGGTTATCTCAAGAGGTACAGCTGCGCGAACTTTTTCTTTCCAAAACAAAATTTTGGATTTGAGGCCAAAATACCCAACTAAACTGAATATATTTTTATTAATCGAATACAGCATATATCAAGTAAGGATGTAAGCTTTTCTTTAATTGTAAGAGTTTTCAATAACTAAATATAGACCATTAAGGTAATAGATTTTTTTTTAAATATATTCAGTGTAGTTGGGTATTTTGGAATTGAGGCCAAAATACCCCACTAAACTGAATATATTTTTAAAAATCAAATACAACGTATGTCAAGTAAGGATGTGAGATTTTCTTTATTTGTTAGAGTTTTCAATTACTAAATATAGACCATTTAGGAATTCAATTCTTTTGTAACTTAGGCAATTTTTTGTGAGTTAATAGTAATTATATTAGAAAATAATTTTGCTCAATGTACACGCAACTATAATAAAAAAAATCATAAAAATTTATTTACGACATATTCATGTTTCAGCGTGCATGAAGCGGTCGTTACTAATTTAAATGAATTAAAGAACAAATTAATTTTTATTTTTAACTACTTTTAAAGGTTATTATACCCATAAATGTATTATATCATTGAAGAAGAATATAATACTAATAAATCTAAACGAAACAGAACAAGACAACATTTCTTAAATGATAAATTAATTGAGGCTATGAAAATGCTATTTTAATCGTTTTTAATATTTATTTATTTATTTGATTATATTTATATAGTAGGAGAAGCAAAACTTTTTAAAAATAATTATCGGTAACTCACAAATGTTGCCTAAAAAATCATTATCGGCAACACTTGATAACAGTTGGTAAAAAAACTAGGACAAGGCTTAACTTAGTTAATAAGCTAGCTGGATCTAGCTGGGGATGTGACGCCAACACGCTCAGAACAGCATCCATTGCCCTGGTTTTCTCAACGGTTGAATACTGTGCTCCAGTATGGGCTAGAAGCGCCATGGTAGACGTTCAGCTTAATGCCACAATGCGAACCATCAGCGGGACTTTAAAATCTACTCCTCTCCCTTGGCTCCCCGTACTTGCAAACATAACCCCGCCAAACATCAGGCGAGAAATTGCAACACTGAGGGAATACAAGAACAAAAAGGAATACCGTTGCACGAAGATGTCGTCTCCCACCCGGCATGCCGCTTGAAGTCCCGAAAGCCCTTCTGGGCGGAAGGAGAAAGGCTCCTCCGATTACCTCTCACCCCAGAAGATAGGTGGAAACTTGAGTGGCAAACGGCCAACGAGGGAAATGCCCACCTCATACAGGACCCCACCGAGAGACAGCCTGGGTTCTCATTGCCTCGCAAAACCTGGTCCGCCATCAATAGGTTAAGGTGCTACCATAGCCGCTGTGCCCGCATGATGCACACATGGGGCCTTAAAGAGTCGGCGATGTGTGAATGTGGTGCGGTGCAGACCACCAAACATGTGGTCAACAAATGCACGCTCCATTCATTCCCCGGCGGGATTTGTGAGGTCCACATGGCGACGCCTGAGGCCCTAGATGTCCCCCTCTGACCCCCCCACCATACGAAAGAAGAAAAAAAATCTCTATTACACTAAACTAATGTCGCTATCCACGTCTATATGTTTGTGCGCTTACTTCTTCTAAACAACGCGACGGATTTTGATATAGATTTTTCACATTTACACAATTTATTTCGGGTGGTTTATTTTAAAATAAAAATTATTTGAAATACATACATATGACAGATATACAGAAGAAAAACATATGGTACTAATTACAATAAAATGTTTTTTTTTAAACTTAACTACTCAATTTAATAGAGAAAAAAACGTTTCTCGTCTTTGAGTTGGGGAGTAGTGCCTTTACAGTATACATTAGGTAAAGAAAAGAAAGAACGTTTTTATTTATAAAATAAGAAAAAAATAAATTTATATAGCATGATAACAAAAGTATAGATAATGAAATAGACTAATAAAGCAGTTACTAAATTAGATACACAGTAAATGTAAATAAATTTAAGAATATGGATGTAATAAAATAAAAATTATATTATTACATTTCGATAATTAATTAGGTGTTAGGTGGTAAGTACGTGGAGTTATTCTATTCACTTGGAATAAAGCAATATAATACATGCATATTATATTTATAGAAAGTAGAGAAAAGTGAAACACAAATTAATAAAAAAGCTCGCTTTCGTGATAGATAAACTTTTTGATCATTAAAAAATCGACTTTAAAAAAAAAGTTTTCTTACTATAAAACTTGTATTTTTATAAATGCATTAAGGCGATGCCATGCGTAGTAATACAAAATCATGTGTTTTTTGAAATGTTTCAGATGCTTTAATTAAATACTGCTAGTAGAATACATCTTGGCCTTTGAAAAAAATCGAGTATTTTTTAGATAAGTCTTTTTATAAGCCCAAAAAAAAAATGTATAAGGTCTATGAAAACTGCTTTAAAGTTCAAAATCTCCTACTTACGAACCCATTTTCTTTCTCTTATGTTTCTCTTTTCGTTATGATTTTATTGTATAATGTGGAAAATTAAGTTATTTATAAAATTATCGAAAATTTTTTAAATATTTATGCATGAACATCCACAAAATAAAATAAAAGTCATTTTTTGGCCATGTTTTTTTCTTGCATAAATCAAAACAGGCGGATGGTGTTAAGCGGGAATTTAAACCTTATCGCCATCTACGTAAGGGGTGTTATTGATTGCGGCTAGATTTAAAATATTACACGACGTAGTGCATCGCCTTAAATTTTTTTTTTTTTTACTTAGTATTGAACCCTCCTCCCCAGGGACTGTAGTCAACTGCACTAACAACTGAGCCAAATCCTGATTTGTTAGGACGGACATTAATTTGGTATATTAAATGTCATCCAATTTCGAAAAAAGCTCTTTTTCTTTTGACTCCTAAAATCATGTAGAATGATCCCCCGAAGTTAGCGCACTTTACCTCCGGACACCCTGCATGTGTCTGAATTTCACAAAATAAAATAAAACGATGTTTTTTATGCTTAAATCAAAACATTCGGTTGGTTTTAAGCGGAAATTTCAACCTTATCGCCATCTACTTAAGGTCTGTGTGATTTAGGCTGGTGTTGAGCGAGAATTTAAATCTTATCGCCACCTACTTAAGGTCTGTGTGATTTCGGTTGGTGTTGAGCGGGAATTTCAACATTATCGCCACCTACTTAAGGTCTGTGTGATTTAGCCCGATTCCGATTGCTTCATGCATGCATCGCTGTAATAGATATTACGTTAAAATTAAATTTCATTTTTTACTTGGCGACCATTATTACAGATGTTTTTTTTTTTTATTTAAGCCAAACTAAGAACCTACAAATGATTTAAACAACTAATATTAAAAAACTGTTTATTATTATGTCAGAACAACGCGCATCCAAAGACGTTAAATTATCAGTGGTTTGAACGAAATAGATATTATGCATTATTTTCCATTTGCGGTTACAGAAATAGTTGATTGTCATTGTTATTAAGCCGATACAAAAAACCGTGTTTTAAATTTCTTTTTTCTTTTTAACGAGTGCAGTTATTCTATACAATAATAGTAATAATTTTTTACCTTAGCTTTACACAGAAGGTCCAGAGGAAAGTAATTTCTATCAGGTCCTATATCATTGTTTGGGATGCTGTGCGGGTTATTTTTACGTGAAGGAAAAAGAGGAAGATCTAGAAGGAAAAATGCGTGAGGGATGGGATGGAATCTATTTGCTGTTTTTTTTTCTGAAATAATCATAAATATATTACGTATGTTTTTTTTTTGTTCAGTTGAGTGGTTTCGGTTTCAGTCTGTATTTATTGTTAGTAAAATATCTGTGTCTGATCTCCCTATGTTTAGTACCCAGACTTTTATTTAATATTTCCTACCAAAGAGGCAAGTGAAATGATAAATAATTTTTTAAATATACCTTCATAGGTAATATACACCCAATTAAAAAATTAATAAAAATGTATTCAATAATGTTCCCTTCTATTGGAGCCCAGTAGGTTGATGGATGTTTCACTAGCCAAGTGGACCAAGTTAAAAAATATTGTATTGGAGATTACTGCATGAAAGCTGTGCGAAAACTTAAACATGAGGCGACACAAGACTCTAATAACGGGGGTTTGTTAAAGGCTCACACTTTAATTAATTCCGACGACTTCGTATCGATAGTTAATATATTTATAAAATAATGGAATAATATGCTGATACTGCGCTTCTCCAAACTGAAATATATACAATATACATATGCTGATGCTGCGCTTCCCCAAACTGAAATATATACATATGCTGATATTGCGCTTCTGAACTGAAATAATCCTGAAAATTTTAAAACAAATTCTTGAAATTTTGGAAAAGAAAATATATTTTCTATTTGCTACAACAACATAAAAAACGTCTTATTTTTCAATCATTAGCACTCTAACTCACCTAAGTATTAATCGTTTTTATGTTTTCTTTCCTGTCCTTACTTTCTGCCCAATATGCACTACATCGAAGTCAATGTTTACACTAATAACTCAGGTAGATTCACAAGATCCTCATTACAACGCACATTTCACCAACCTTCAATGAAAACTACTTTAGGACAAAGAAATATGCAATATTTATAGATAAAATTATTTAATATTCTCCCTCTTGTAATAAAAACCATTAAAAAGTTAACTGACTTTAAAAATAGTATTAATATAAAGATTATGGACACGGGAATGAAGTATATAGATACAATGTTACAACCTAACAAAGATTAACACTGTGATTTCTTTTTCTAGAAACAGCTTTACAATTGTCCTCTTGTAATATTTTAATATACTTAACAAAAACTTACTTAAAAAAATAACATTTTTACCAAAAAATCCTTCATAAGTTATAATTCACATACAAAACCATGTACAATGTGGCCTTAGAATGGGGTACTCCAGTAAAGTCAAATCCTTTTCGAAATTTGTAAAAAATAACAAAAAATAAATATGAATGTGTTTTGTCTGCAGGGTGACGTCAGCAACTCGGCGCTTACGGGAATTCCCCAAGAATTTCAAGTTCGGAACAGCCACTGCTGCATATCAGATTGAAGGAGCCTGGAATGTCAGTGGTGAGTTCCTGCACACTCATACTCACCATTCCTGGACACATTGACTCCCTGATTCCTACCCAACCCTAGTTTTTTTTCCTTCTCAGAACTTCCCGTCCTTAAGAGGAATCCCGGTAGTTCAGAAACTTATTTAATAGGTATTTAGCCCAATTATTGCTATTCCGCTCTGTGCTACGGTCAGTCATCGTGCTGTAGATGTGTGGGTGTGCGAAGCTCGTATGCGCGTTGGTGGCGCACTCCACCGAGAAAGCCCGCCAAATAATTATTCCTTTGCCACTCCGCTTTGTGGTATCATATTACATCGATGTTTTTTGGCCGGCCGGCGCGGCTAGTCGCAAGTCACAAGTCGCTACAGGACTATCTGCATGTGTGTGCAAGAATAACAATCAATTTCTTGTGACGGGACGTTCCATCCTTAGCCTCCTAAATAAGCTATTATATACATATTGTCTTTGCACGCACAAAATATCACTCAAGAAATAAAAGCGGAGATACATGAGCCTCAGATGACATTTTTTAATAATTGTTCCAAAACTATTCTACCTAATCTAAAAACCAGTTTTAGACTGAAGGAACTAAATAGGTACATTTTCGTAATAAAATAGGAGACCTAGGTACATTATTTCATAATTTATTGTATTGCTCTTACTTACTTGACCGGTCAGTGGCTGAGTGGGCATCGCGTTTGGGTCCCACCCGGGCGTCCCATGTTCGATTCCTCGGCTGGCTAAGTTCTCCATCACAACACAAGCAATATCTTCCGCTTAGTGTGGTGGTAGTAGGAGTTATTCAAATTTTAGGTTATTCGTAACCCGGGAATGTTTGTCTTTCTTTTAAAAATTAAAAAAAAATCTTACTACCCATATAGGTACACCTACTAAAATATGTAGGTGCGTACATTTGAACTGCCTCCGTGGTTGAAGGGTAAGGCTCTTGGCTACGAATCCGCAGGTCGCGGCGTGCGCAAGTAAATTTTATTAAATTAATTTTTGTCGTTTTGCTAAATTAATCAATTAAAAATAATATAAAATACTTGTTTGGACAGATAGTTATCTTTTTTGTTTATCAAAACGTAACTAAACCATTCAAGTTGTTTGAGACAGGGAAAAGTATTAGAATAAAATATTTATTTTTTATTTTAGTAAAATTCCTGAAATCAACAGGTTTTAATTCCCTCGCGATGTTTATTTGGCCAAAATGACCAATTTTTACCACATAAACATCGCAAGTGACCAATTTTCGATATAATATTGCAATTTTTTGTTCACTATTTTGTTTTACGAATCTTATTATTGTGTTTTGTTAATAGAGCCAACGCCAATGCCATTCGTTGAAATTTTGAAAATGACATGAAAGCCATAACACCCTTGCCAATCACCACACTGCAAATCGGATGGTGTGGAGGAAACCTCCATTTTTTTCCACTCTACCTCCAGACATGTCGGGGCTCTGTAAATCGGATCATGAGTAAAAATGAACTGATATTTAAATATCCATGTAACTCGAAAATAATAGAAAATGTCATGACTAAACGGCGCAACTTTTCCTACTGTGTTTTGTTATAACAGATCACCACGCAAATGAGATCTTTTTAAAAATATATTTTTAAATAAAATCTTTTTCATTGTAAGTTGAGGATTTTTTGACTTTCATGCTAGGTACATGTCCGTGTTACGACCAAATTCTGTATCGGGTTGCTACAGAGTTTTGTTATAATACTCGTCCAAATAAGTCGCGTCTCAACTTGAGCGCGCACATACAATAGTCAGGTGGCTTCTTGCTGCTAACTCATATCAGTCGCGTCGCGACTTGAGCGTGCGTTTAGACTGGTCTCCCGATCCGGCCTGCCACGCAACTGGCGGACCGATGCATATATCGCCAAGACCCGGACAATCCTCACCCCCATGAACCCGGGCACCCATGCTCAAGTCACCAAACGTAGCGAACCACTTGGGGTGAGCTATGACAGAGGTTATCCAATAAATGGTTCCCGGGGCGGCGGTACCCATAAACACCTCCCAAATTGAAAATTATTATAGTACTTGACGTATACAAATTGAATTTGGTCCAATTTTTGTAAGATCGGCAAGTATGGTATACTCGAAACAAGTCACTAAACCAAAAAAAAAACTAATAAAATATATCAATAACTCGGGAAAAGACAACACTAGTGCACCGACACAATTCGATATACTACGCTACATCACTTTGCTGTATATTTATTTGTCGAAATAGAAGTTAAATAAATAAAATAACAATATACATTATAGGTTATTGAAGAATTATAATATTATGCTAGTTACCCAAAAGTTATTTTTAAAAAAATTATCCATTTGAGTGTTTTGTATCCATATCGACAATACGGAACGAAATCACCTCGGAGTCGGTCTGGCCGTAACGGATGTTTTTTTTACAGATATTATTTTACGTAAACATATGAAATTAAAGTAAGAATATCGGAATACTTCACCAAACAAACACAAAAGTGACCAAACGGAAAAAATAATAAAAAAACATCGATTACTCGGGACAACACAACACTAGAATATCGAATATCGATTTATGACTACGTGACATCACTTCGCACAAATACATACGTATTTATCTAAACCATGTCCCCCCGACCCTTACCTCCCGAATACTGAGCGAAAGGGACACATGCAGCTCGCTCTACTAATACCTAAATGAAATCTTCAAAATCGAGGTTTTGTATTCCCCATTTTTCTCCTCCAAAAGTTAACTGATTTTCAATTTTTTTTTACCAACTACATAAGAAAAAACTATTCTATGTCGGACCGTTTTGCTTTTTTTCAAAATATATTGTCTAGTTTGTAGACTGAACGTCTTTTGACTGCGTTTAAATCAGGCAATTTTATTGATTTTTGGAAGGTCATAACTTCTATAAGAAGCAATTTATCAAAAAAAAAACAAAACGTACCGACACGCAAATTGCCGATATCTATTTTATGTTCAAAAAATATTTGCTCTAGGGTTAAAATCCAGAAAGATAAACGGGGACTACGTTTGTATGGAAAAATCAACGCCCGGTTACGTCTTAACCATATATCACACCGAGCAGCGCCGGGTACACTTTAGCTAGTATAATGTTATTTATTTATTTTTCCTTTATTCAGTGTTTTTATTGGTTTTTACCGTTTTTAGGTGTGTTAAAACCACAAAGCTAGGCACATGCCAGTGTTGTGGTGTTTGATTAAATATACAGTACAAAAAATAATAAATCAAGTATGAAATATAGAAGAAATTAAAATAACTATAAAAAGTAGCAATTTAAAAGAAAATAAAGAGTATAAAGTTTAAAATAGAATGTGAAATATATTAAAATAATTTGAAAGAATATATTAAAAAATTGAAACATAATAGAGTATTTAAAAATAGTATAGAATATAAGACATTGTGAAAAGTAAATAATGTAAAGGAGAAAAAAAAATATATGTGTAAGAAGTTATTGAAGTTATATACCTATAGCATCAAAATTAGTATGTATTTCAAGGTAAGCAAATGTAAAAATATGGTAAACAGTTGGTAAATATGTGCGAGTTACAGTGACATATATGGATACATTATTCTTCATCATTTTAAGTATAGATTCTTGTTTGAACTCCGGCTAATAATACTAGAGTGAAAAAGTTTTTGTCACAATATTGTTCTTAACGGTTCCATGGTAACTCATCACAGTGACAATTCAACACACTTTTAAAAAGTGATATAAAGTCATTAGAAACGATGAAAATTTTTTTTTAACCTGACCTAACCTAACCTACTTAACCCAGTTAATAAAGTTTTTGTTTCATCACTTTCCATGACTTTATATAACTTTTTAAAGATGTGATGAATTATCATTGTGATGATTTATCCGGTCACCGTTCTTAACAAATACTGAAGCGATGCTAAAGTACATGAAACTTTTCAGTGGTGTCAAACCATTTTAAATAATTAATGCAAAAAAATATTTAATCTTTTTGTTAATATTATGGTAATTTAAAAACGAAAACTTTTTTGGTGGTATAGATTCATTTGTTCCTTAAAGAAATTTCGCCCCTTTTCAGATATTCATTTTTGGACACCGGTTTTAAATTGAGTAATTGATCTTGATGTTTTGATGTCTTTATTTAGTGCGTTGAATATTTTAGGTGCGATATATGAGTATTGTCTCTCTGAGAAGGTGGTTTTGTTGTAGGAATTTTGCATTTTATATGCGTTGAGTAGCATGTGGTGTATATTGTTTTGTGAAGAGTTTATCAAACCATTTTTCCAGATGTGGATTAGTATTGTCTAGCGAATGTCTAGGACTGCGAGTTTCCTAAAAAGTGGCTCAGATGGATGAGAAGAGAAACTAAGAGATTTTTTCAGTTTCATTACTTGTATTAATTAGTGAAAAGTCTCCAATGTTGATCATATTGCTGGGTGTGGTCGTTTTTTTGAATAAAACTCTCTTCTAGCTTACCCGTTTTTTAAGCTGCCACCTGAAATTGCTATGCTCAACCTTTTGCTTCTAGGAAATGTTTAAGCATGTCTTGGGTCTTGAATTAAACATAGGAAATTTGTATTTTTTTGTTCGTTTTGCGAATCTAAAATAAAGATGATTACTATTACCAAAACAAAACAGGCTAACTCAAAATTCTATTTGTTCGTGAAAAATAACGTCGAATACCGCTACATGCAAAATCTCCTGAAAAAACAAGGGTTTTTGGGGTTTAGTTTGAAATATTTTAATAATTAATGTGTATTTCCAAACCTTCTAACTCAACAATAATTGAAAAAAGAAAAGCATTTTAATGCATCTTTTACCATCTCCATAAACATAAATAGTTATTTCTTGTAGTAATTAAGTTGAAACCAAGTGCTATTTTTTTGCGTATTAAGCAGTGGCGGCTCGAGCACATTTTCGGTGGTGGGGACCGTCATTTTTTATGTGTAGATACTGACATTTCATTGCCAGAAAATGGGAGTACGAGATCCAATATAAATATATACACGAATAGGTTTTTTACTGTGCCTAATTCTAAGGTCTAAAGTCTAAGATAAATCAGGGATGGGGACTATCTACATGACATAATATTTCTTCTACTACCTAGGTATATGAACTACTAGTATTTATTTTTACCTTCGTAGTTTCTTCATGAAGTTTCGCCATCCGAAAGAACTTTGTAGCAAAAATCAATTCTTCTGTTCTTCATTTTTGCGAATCGATCGATAACACTGTTGTTGAATTCTGGTATGGCGTTGATGAAATCATTCTCTATTGAAAGCATTGCCAGTGCATTCAATCTTTCAGCTCCAATGGTGTTTCGCCAACACGTTTTAACACGTTTTAATGTTGAGAAACATCTCTCAGATTCTGAAGTCGTCATTGGGGTGGTAATAATTATATGGAGAAGTTTCGTTACTTCAGTAAAAATGTCTGTGACGTTATTTTCTTGTAAAGATTGCAGTAGAGATGTAGCTGATTTAATATTTTTAGTCAATTCAGTGTGACTGTAAAGAATTTCAAGCTCAGTTCGCATTTTTTTTCATCTAAAATTGGGTAATATTCGACCGCTATTTTTAGATGTTCAATGGGAAACTTTTTTAAATATGCATTAAAAAAATTGACGTCGATTAATTTGGCTGCAGAAAGGTGGTCACAACTTGAAAATCGATCTTCAATATTAATAAGTATCGTGTCACAAGCCTCTTTCATGATGCGGGATAAATCTATTAAGGAGAAATTTCTCTTGCTTAGCAAGGTATCATGCATAGTTGCGAATTTGTCAGTTTTTTCCCGCACTTCTTGAACTCTTGTTTTAAAATAGAGTATAGCATTGTTCGCAGTAATATTGTCAACCGTTGTTTTTTGTAATTGTTTAAACAATATATTTACTTCTGGCATAATTCGGGCAAAAAAAGAAAGAAGACTACAATGCGTTCTGTCACCTAAGAGATTTAGGAGTCCACATGCCTCATTTATAGTGACTGAATCCCATCCAAGTTCATTTTGAAATTTTATTCCTTGAGCTCCTCCAAGTTTTGTGTTCACTATGCGACTTGAAAAGTGTTTTGTGATGGTTCTCGGCATTCTAGATTTGACCACCTCATCTAGAACACACGTACGCTTCGAAGAAACCGAGAAGAAGGAAGAAAATCCAGAAAGGTTGGCTAAAAATATTTTCAATTCCTTATGGGTTGTGGCACATAGCTGCTGCATTATTAAATTAATTTGATGTGCGTAACAGTGTACAAAATGGGCATACGGAAAATGTATCTTTAGCTGGGCCTGAATGCCATTGAGCCGGCCTTTCATAACAGCGGCACCGTCATATGTTTGAGCCACGAGTTGGTTAGCTTTTAGACCGCATTCTTCAAGCACACTCCTGAATTCGCTCGCTACACCCGTTGCAGATTTGTCCGACAATTTGGAATATTTCACAAATCTTTCCGTGACTTTTCCTGTTTTGGTAATGTACCTTAAAATTGTGACAAGTTGGGCTTTACACGAAACATCCGTTGTTTCGTCCGCTTCGATTGAAACAAACTTGGTTTCTGAAACTTCTTCTTTTATAAGGTCCCGGTAAACACTGTACATACAATCTAGGAGTTCATTTTGAATAATTTTTGACGTGCCTTTGAATATCGGTGAGTTTTCGTAATACTTCTTTAAGGTCAAATCATCTTTACATATTAACTCAAAAATAGACCTGAAAATGCCCGGTTTCAACGAGTCCGAGGATTCATTTCGGCCGCGTATACCGATTTCACATGAACCGCATAGTCTTAAAACAGAAATTATTTTTGACAAAACGTAACGATTTTTTTCGACCTCCTCGTTATGACGAATAATACCTCGTCGGTAAGCACTATCCAGTTTTTCGATAATGTTTGGTTTTCCAAAAAGTTGTAAAGTTATTGCGTTTTTCATATGCTCCGATGAATTTTCGTGTTTTGTCAACCTTTCCGATAAATGTTTTAAATAAATATACCCAGATTGAGTCCACACTGTATCACCACCAAAAAGTATACAGGGAAAACAAAAAAGTTTCTTTAACAAAACACTAGCACATAACCAAGATTTTTTAGAAAACCACTCTGGATTAAAATTTAACTTTTTACGAGTTTTATCAACATGAAACTCGATTACAATGTCTCTAGGTTGGTGAGCACCTAGGCGTTTCACTTCTACTTTTTACGAGTTTTATCAACATGAAACTCGATTACAATGTCTCTAGGTTGGTGAGCACCTAGGCGTTTCACTTCTACTTTTTACGAGTTTTATCAACATGAAACTCGATTACAATGTCTCTAGGTTGGTGAGCACCTAGGCGTTTCACTTCTACTTTTTACGAGTTTTATCAACATGAAACTCGATTACAATGTCTCTAGGTTGGTGAGCACCTAGGCGTTTCACTTCTACTTTTTACGAGTTTTATCAACATGAAACTCGATTACAATGTCTCTAGGTTGGTGAGCACCTAGGCGTTTCACTTCTACTTTTTACGAGTTTTATCAACATGAAACTCGATTACAATGTCTCTAGGTTGGTGAGCACCTAGGCGTTTCACTTCTACTTTTTACGAGTTTTATCAACATGAAACTCGATTACAATGTCTCTAGGTTGGTGAGCACCTAGGCGTTTCACTTCTACTTTTTACGAGTTTTATCAACATGAAACTCGATTACAATGTCTCTAGGTTGGTGAGCACCTAGGCGTTTCACTTCTACTTTTTACGAGTTTTATCAACATGAAACTCGATTACAATGTCTCTAGGTTGGTGAGCACCTAGGCGTTTCACTTCTACTTTTTACGAGTTTTATCAACATGAAACTCGATTACAATGTCTCTAGGTTGGTGAGCACCTAGGCGTTTCACTTCTACTTTTTACGAGTTTTATCAACATGAAACTCGATTACAATGTCTCTAGGTTGGTGAGCACCTAGGCGTTTCACTTCTACTTTTTACGAGTTTTATCAACATGAAACTCGATTACAATGTCTCTAGGTTGGTGAGCACCTAGGCGTTTCACTTCTACTTTTTACGAGTTTTATCAACATGAAACTCGATTACAATGTCTCTAGGTTGGTGAGCACCTAGGCGTTTCACTTCTACTTTTTACGAGTTTTATCAACATGAAACTCGATTACAATGTCTCTAGGTTGGTGAGCACCTAGGCGTTTCACTTCTACTTTTTACGAGTTTTATCAACATGAAACTCGATTACAATGTCTCTAGGTTGGTGAGCACCTAGGCGTTTCACTTCTACTTTTTACGAGTTTTATCAACATGAAACTCGATTACAATGTCTCTAGGTTGGTGAGCACCTAGGCGTTTCACTTCTACTTTTTACGAGTTTTATCAACATGAAACTCGATTACAATGTCTCTAGGTTGGTGAGCACCTAGGCGTTTCACTTCTACTTTTTACGAGTTTTATCAACATGAAACTCGATTACAATGTCTCTAGGTTGGTGAGCACCTAGGCGTTTCACTTCTACTTTTTACGAGTTTTATCAACATGAAACTCGATTACAATGTCTCTAGGTTGGTGAGCACCTAGGCGTTTCACTTCTACTTTTTACGAGTTTTATCAACATGAAACTCGATTACAATGTCTCTAGGTTGGTGAGCACCTAGGCGTTTCACTTCTACTTTTTCGTCAAATGTTAACGTACTGAATTTATTTTTCAGTAAAAAGTCGACTTTATTCATTTTTTCGAATAATTTCTAACAAAAATTATTGTTAGATAAGAAGATAAGTCAAGCACCTAACCAGAAACACCAAATATTCATAAATATTACGTTTAATAAAACATAACACAAGTTAATCGTAGATAATTCAGTTTAAAGCGCTTTTACCACGAGAACGGCGCTATAGAAATAAGAAATGATCCGATCAATCGATATCAATACTATTATTTTACTTAAACGTCACAAACAATTATAACACGACTAACGCATATTCTGACCCGAGCATAACTGACCTAACTGACCTACTTCAATAATTAGAACTAAAACAAACGATCACAAGGGGATTTTCAAGTCTGTCCCCTGCGATTTCGTTAGAAGATTCAAATACGCATGCGCAAATTTCTAAAATCTCATACGAGAGTATTCAGTCCGAGTAGAAGAATCATTTTAGTAGCTAGTAGGAATAAATTGCTGGGGTTGTCCCCCAACTGCGCAGAACGTTCTGCGCATAACTGGACGCTAGTGGCTCGTCGGTCGCGTTGGTATTAGTAATTAGTAATATTAGTAATTAGTACTAGCAGTTAAAAACCCGCTCCGCGGGTTTTTGCTGCTAGGCCCTGCGGGCGGCACTTAGTTGGGCTTCGCCCAGTTTACTAACAACAGTTACATTTAATAAGTAGATATTAGATCAATCCGAGCGCGGACAATGAGAGGAACACCCTTCACCCCAACATAAATCTCGTCAATGAGAAAAATGTTTCCTCTCCCATACCACCGAAATGATTTCATTTTTAAATCGAAGTTAAATTGAAAAAAAAAAATATATCTATATATATATATATATATATATATAATATATGTAATTCGGAAATAAAAAATATCAACATATTACAATATTAAATACAACTTTGCTGAAATAATAAACTCTTACCAAAAGATTGTCAAAGTAAATAATTTTTTTTTTAAATATAAAGGATTATTTTATTGGAATAATTCCTAAAAATCTACATATTTGGGTGAAATAGTATTACGTTCTTACCAAAAGATTGTCAAAGTAAATACTCATACAACAAAACTCTCTTAAAAATTTTTCAAAGAAAAAATTCTTAGGCAGAAAAACCTTACATGTGGGATAAATTGACCTGAAAAACCAAACTATTGTAAGCAAGTACCTACAATTTATTATACTTTTATTATTTACAATTTACAACTTAATATTATATACTTTCATTAGGAAAAAATCTCTTTATAAACAATATTGTCCGTATACCAATCAGTCAGAATTTGCCCTTGTCTGGAACCGTCAATAATCTGTATAAATAACGATGACTGCGTTCGTACTCTGGAACAGGCAACGTACAACTGTCCATGAGAAAATACTGGTTCAGGAAGTAACAGTCCAACCCGTTCAAAAGTTTGTCCTTGAGATTTATTAATGGTCATTGCATAAGCTAATTTAACTGGAAACTGTTTCCTGCACATATTGAATTGTATTGTAACATCAGACAAAGTGTTTAAGTAAATTCTAGGAATGAAATGTACTGTGCCTTTTCTGTTCCCCGTAATGATTTCGGCTTGAATTAAGTTACAGCTGAAATTTTTAATAACCATTCTTGTTCCATTGCAAAGGCCATCACCAACAGATAAATTTCTAAGTAACATAATGATGGCACCAATTTTAAGATTTAATATGTGTGGTGGGAAGCCATTTGGGTTTATAGAATTTAAATATTCAACAGGAAAGTTAGCCTGCTCGTTATAATCTAAATTTCCTTCTTCATTAATGATGGTATCAACAGAATGAAAAGTCTTCATTTGTCCTTCTAATCGTTGAAGTACATCCTCATTGATTGCACAAACATGACTATTTTTGGGGCACAAAATGGTACGTTGACTCATCACTAAGGCATCAGCAGTGGTATGTGTCTTACCATATATACATTGAATAATATCTTGGCAAATATTTACATTGGGAATAAGCACAGAGGACTCTAATGTTCCTTCTACGGGAGGAAGTTTTCCATCTCCCAAGTCCAAAAGCCATTTAGAAAATATGTTTTCACTTTCTAAAGCTCTGACATTTGTTTTTAATTGAAAAGTTTTGAAATGGTACCAAAGTATGCTGCTTTTTATGCAAGCGGCAATTAATTGTCCTCGTGAAGCACGTCGACACACTGGAAGGATCTGACGAAAGTCTCCGCCCAAAACAATAACTTTGTTACCAAAGACAGAATCACTTCCCATGATATCACGTATAGTACGCTCAATTACTTCTAAAGCTACACCTGGAGCCATTGGTGCTTCATCCCATATTATAATATCTGCTTCTGTTATAATTTTCCGGTTCTTTGATGTGACCTTACATGTTGTATTGTCCTGTAAACTGAGGGGTAAATTAAAAGCAGTATGACACGTTACCCCACCTGGAAGCAAGATAGCTGCAATGCCTGTCCAAGCGACTGATAAAACTTTTTTACCTTTTCCTCTTAGAGTGTGAATTAAAGTTTCGTAAAGGTATGTTTTCCCTGTTCCTCCTGGGCCATCAATGAAGAAACATTTATTGTCATCATTTTCATCTGAAAAAAACTTATTCAAAATAGAATTATATGCTTGAAGTTGTTCGTCATTGAGTTTGGCAGCCATCAATTCACCTAAAGTGTTTTCAGAAATTACATTAAAATCAGTCACTTGTCCAAAACTGCAACTTTCATCAGGTTCAGGTAAGCCCTGCATTCTGCAAGATGAATTCTCCTTCATTAGCATATCCTGTATGTTTAAAAGACAAAGATTAATAGCTGTTTCTTCAGCAACACCATGATGAAAAAAATCTTCAGACATACATTTGTTGAAATCATTCCACAGCTGCAACGGGTCCGAAGGGATACATTGTATTAAAATTAAAACAAATAGATGTCGAAGAGTTTTAGGCATCAAATACAATGAAGCCTCCGTCATGCACTGCGTCCATTCTCCTATGTCATCAATGAGCTTCAGTTCACGCGCCGCATCACGAAAAGTAGCTAGTAAATTACCATCAACAGTTCGCAAAGATTCAAAGGATGTAGCTCCAGCCACCTTTATAAGAATCAGCCGTAAATGATACAGTTCTATATTTCTAGGAGAAATTGAAGGTATTCGTCCAATGATTTTGCCACCTCCCCGCTGTCGTCTCGTCCACTTTTTACCAGCTGAAAAGACATAATTATTTGGTACATCTTGATACAGAATAGAGCGTCCCTCAATATCTTGAAGATTCAATTGGAACCACGCTGTTAAAGAGGTGTTCCTTGTAGATGCTTCCCTGAGAGCCTGTTCCTCCCGCCCCTCTACAAAATACACAGATTGGCTGTCGGGTAAATGTAAAGCCAGAAGTAAAATTGAGTGAGATTGATCATGTATAGGATTTTCCATAATTTTCCTGACAGCTTCAGGGGCACTTACATATCGACAATTGATATATTGCTTAATTTCATCATATTGAATAACCGCACTCTCCAAATTTCCAGCTTCTTGTCTTATTTCGATTCTAGCACAATCAAAACCTTTAGATATATATTTATGAATATATTTAATACTGGCCACTGAGGAACAAATTTCAACATTAATATGAGCATCATATTTTTTGCTAAGGTATGCATTATATGGAACAACAAATCGATTGTCGATACGTATATCCCGAACAACGTGATTTTCAGAAAAATTATCACGTCTCCTGTACTCTGGGTAGCCTGCGGAATTATTATCAGTAGAATCTTTAAATGATTTGGGGAATTTTTTAGAGCACTTACCGTTTACCATGCAGACTGACCTTGGATTAAGTACGCCACATGGTCCATGAATGTTATTTTTTAAAATAATATGGTACAAAGCCGAATTCTTCGGATGGGGTAGTTCTGCAGATACGGCATTATCAATATCAGAAGCTGTATACAACTTATCTTGGCTGCAAAGTGTAAACACGCCATGTAGATGAGGGAGTCCTCTTTTTTGCTGTTCAATTGTATAAACCCAACAAATTACCTTTCCAAAAACATGTTTCTCAGTCATATCATGAATAAATTCCTTGACTTTTAGATGGAAAACCTTGGCTACTATATCAGGCCTGTCCGCGGCCGATTGATAATGTTCCAATTCGGTTTGTATTTCTGGCCATTTGGGATTGCATGTAAACGTTATGAATAGATCAGGACGACCAAATTTACGTACCATTGCCATTGAATCTTGATAAAGTTTATTCATATGGCGTGGTCCACCAGTAAATGAAGATGGAAGAATGACTATATTACCTGCACGTACTCCTCTATCAGTGGCTAAATTTCTTACATGGTCTTGCAAACCTTGGTAGCATTCCACTCTGAGTTGTCGTTGGTTTTTCCTTATGTAATCTAGGCGACCAGATTCATAAATAATGTAAGCATGAATTAAATACTGTTGAAAAAGTTTACCCGCATAATGGATTGGATTAAATATGTTTCTTCGCACTGCTAATTTACTTGCATAAAACTGCATGGCAGTTACAGTATGACGTTGAGCAGTACAGAAATCAGCATGATGCTGAAAGCCTGGGGTCCAACCACATTCACCTGATGGAAATAGTAGTGGGAAAACCATAGGATCTAAATGCTTTGATAAAGTTGCCACCCTTTGAAGTCCTTCAACATTTTTAGGATAAACAGCGATATCTATACCCGATGGTAAATTCCCGTCTCTGTCTGCTACATATACCATGGCGATATCGTGAGAACTGGTTGGAGCATTGTACCTCCGTTGGTCATCAGCTGATGAACGTGTAAATAATAGACGTATATCTCTCACCTGCCCACCGTCAGCCGCAATGCGTAATTCTTCTTCCTCGACAGCTTCTTTTAGTTTCTTATACTGATGAGCATAAGGGCTTATTTGGCGTATTTCGCTATCAATTATTTGCATTATATTTTGATAGCAATCGGCATTAGATGGATGACTCATACGCACTCTAACAGCCTCATCAGGATCATATACATAAAGCTGAGCATAGGAAGGTATTTCACCTTCAACATGTATACTTCTGGAAGTCAAATGATAAACCTCACCAGAAATTTTTAAACAATATGGACCATTACCTGGGATATTAGCTATTTGCGCTCCAAATGAGGCAAATCCATTAGCACTGTTATATTGACGAATAAAATTCCTAAAGTTTTTAGATTGACTACAATCTCCTGTCAATAATGCGTTAAGTGCTGGAGGATAAGCTAAAATTTGTGGTATTATTTTTCATTATGACAGCAAGAATGTAACAGTTTACCTTTTTCAACTTCAAAATGAAGCGCCTTGCAATGCTCGATTGTACATTCTTTTGACATGACGCCGAAATAATTCTGTTCTGGAAGCACATAATTTGGATTATTGATTAAAGCACACTTCAAGAATACATTACATCTATTTGCTGTGGAAAACCGCCTTCTGGAATTATTGTGTTCAATTTGATTATCAGTCATATATTCTATTCGTCTTCTGGCACTTCGATCGCTCGGTAAACGTCCCTCTCTCATTCGAACATTCCGAAATTCGGCCAATTCTGGTAAAATATTGTCCACATTCCTTTTAGCCATAGTTATTAAATTGAAATAATAATCTGAAAACAAAATATTTATTTTTAGTGACTCACAGGAACTTTTTAAAACAAATTTCTAGGTTAGCACGTCAATAATTATGTAATTACCTAGATATTAAACATGATAGCGCATGGGGTCGGTGTTGTAATATCAAAAAATAATTAATTACGTAAAGTATCGAGTGGAGCTGGTTATTTTTGCAGCCGGCTTTAAATGGTGGTAATGGTGGATTTATAATTATATTTATTATTTATAATTATAATATATCTCACATTAACATACATTGCTTGACACTAACTGGCTATAAAAGTTTTTTACAATGATTGGAAATCCATATACGCTGGCAACACTGGACAATCTGTCTTTCGCGTGAATATGGCGTGAATAATGATAAACGTCAAATTTTAATACGTAATTGTGGATAATTTTTACTGTAATGTAATGAATCCAATGGATTGTCAACTTTCTAAAACATATTTTCTTCGATATTATCCAAAAATTATATGAGCATCGTGTCATTTTCAAATCGTGCCTTAATTTTCAAGTTAGCGGAATTTAACTGAAACAGACAATTTAAATTTGACCAATCAGAGGGCCTACACCGTCCAGACGCTGGAGTATTAATAATATCAGATGCTGCAAGGAACGGAGGAGGTTAGTTGCACGTTCGTCGGAAGAAACTTTTCATATTTCGAGCTTAAAAATTACCCTAATGAATTTATAGTTGAAATTTCTGCAACTGTTAATTACTTTCATCTAAAGAATGCATTCATTATTTTTGCGAACTGAAAGAATTGTCATTTTTTTTCTTGGTAGATTTCTGGAATATCTGTAGTGGGGACTGTCCCCACGGTCCCCTTGTGAAGAACCGCCACTGGTATTAAGCGTGCTTATACTTCCAACAACTGGTTATTTTTTTATATATTATTTTATTTCTTTTTCGATTCATTAAATTGAAATTATTCTAAATTTGTTTTGTCAATTTTGCTTTTATTATAATGTATATCGAATGTTCATAGTAAATTTAAAAGCCACAAAGCTTAATGACAAAATGCTTTTTATATTTTCTATTATATATTTTATGTTCTTTATAAATTTTATTTTTATGAACACGTGTCCGAATCAACATCGCGATAATACATTTCTCTTTTACTAATATTTTAACAGGAAACCTAACAATTTGTTCGTTAAGGGCCTACAGTCTCCTTTTTTACCGGATAACGAATGATTTGAAGAGATTCTTAACAAATTAGCAATTTTTTATAACAGTTACGTATTCTCCGCGTGTTCATATTTTTCCAGCATCATACTATCTGAATAAAACGTTAATAATAATAATACTTGGATGACTTGTATAGCGCCGTTTTTGTGCAAAAACACCTCAAGGGCGCTGTACAAACTTATAATACATTTCTAGAGTGATCTATGTTATTACTTAACTATTTATGGAGAAAATATACAGTACAATACTTACCTGGTAGGTCACTTGAGATTAACACTTAATTAACATTATATAATTGTTTACTGGCGAAATTTAGATACAGGATTTAGGACTTAATTGAAAAATTGAATATAACTGGTTTTTCTCTTAGGATTGGTATATTTAATTTAATTTAAGGGTACGACAGCTTAAAAAGGTAAGTTTTTAGCTTAGACCTGAATTCTGTTGGGCTTGTTATGGATCTTAGTTCCGGAGGGAGTTTATTCCAAGCCTTCGGCCCAGATACTCCGAAAGCGCGATCACCAAACTTAGTATTTGGCTTGCGCATAGGTTCTATCAGTCTGCCTACAGCTGCTGATGTTGCTGATCTAAGCGTTGACTGCCTCAGACCAGTGTTTTCCGGGAAGCATAGTTCAGAGATGTAGGGTGGGGCCATTTCATTGATGGATTTAAACACCATCCAGCACAGTTTGTACTGGATTCTTTCAGGGCACTTGAGCCAGTGAAGGTTAAGTAATACTGAACATATTACTTCAATAAGTTTGTTTATAATTAGTACTCTATAGGTTAAATAGTTGGCGATTGGTGCCATTTAGAATTTCCCTTATATGCAAAATCACTGTGCATTTCGATGCGATTAAAAACTGCCACATAAAAAATCGAAGATGCGAAAGTGCCATTGTTCATATTATTTACTGCAATGTTTTGGCTAAGACTCAGAAATTGATAATTCTTTTGATGTGAGTGAAAGTACGGAATAGATAAATTAAATTTTAAAACAAAAATTTATAATAATTTAGGAAACAAAGGAAAAAATTTTATTTATTTTTCGGAATAACTTTATTGAGTAAAACCTCAAATTGTAATATTTAAATATTGAAGACAATATTAGTGATTTCTAAACGAAAATCTGAAACAGAAAAATCAGAAAAGGAAACGGTCACATCTGGGACTCGAACCCAGGACCCTTGTCTTTCCGGGACAGTGCTCTACCAACTGCGCTAATGGGACCCTATTCTCCTCGGTCACTTTTAACTGTATCATACTTCGAATAAGAACCACTAACATTGTCTTCATTTTTTCACCGCACATTTTTATTGGCAACTATCTTTATGTATGATTCCCATTAGCGCAGTTGGTAGAGCACTGTCCCGGAAAGACAAGGGTCCTGGGTTCGAGTCCCAGATGTGACCGTTTCCTTTTCTGATTTTTCTGTTTCAGATTTTCGTTTAGAAATCACTAATATTGTCTTCAATATTTAAATATTACAATTTGAGGTTTTACTCAATAAAGTTATTCCGAAAAATAAATATTCATTCTAGACTTGCAGAAAAGTCAACAGATGTCGCACATTAAAAATAAAAAAAATAAGATAGGTTTATATAAAAAAGACGCTGTCTGGATTGCATTTAGTTCGGGTTGAATCTTGCGATCATACATAAAGATAGTTGCCAATAAAAATGTGCGGTGAAAAAATGAAGACAATGTTAGTGGTTCTTATTCGAAGTATGATACAGTTAAAAGTGACCGAGGAGAATAGGGTCCCATTAGCGCAGTTGGTAGAGCACTGTCCCGGAAAGACAAGGGTCCTGGGTTCGAGTCCCAGATGTGACCGTTTCCTTTTCTGATTTTTCTGTTTCAGATTTTCGTTTAGAAATCACTAATATTGTCTTCAATATTCAAAGGAAAAATGTTATTATTCGTGACAATTGCAAGATGTGTAAAAGTGTAGTGGCAGATTTGCTTTTTTGCCCCGTCGTATTACGATATTATGTAAATATGTTTGCGCACTGAGAAGTTTATATCATTGACATCATGCTCCTTTTAAATCTTGTCAGTAAATCAAAAAAATATATCCGATGTTAGAGTACAATTATTATTGAAAGCATGGTTAATTTGAATGTTTGCAGAATAATGAAGTCTAATTCTATTCTAAATTCTATTCAATAAAATTTTTTGGTATTTTCAGACAAAGCGGAGCAGGTTTGGGACCACTATACGCATTACGAAAGTGAAAAGATCAAAGACGGTAGCAACGGAGACGAGGCTTGTGATTCGTACCATCTCTACAAGCGAGATGTCCAGATGTTGGTGGAGCTAGGAGTGGACTATTACAGGTTCTCCATATCCTGGAGCAGACTTCTACCCGCCGGTTACGGCACCAACGTGAGCCAAGACGGACTTCGATACTACAACAACCTGATCGATGAATTGATCAAGTTCAACATCACCCCGATGGTGACTCTCTTCCATTGGGACACGCCTCAAAAATTAATGAAGATCGGTGGATGGTCTAACCCATATATCATGGACTACTTCGAGGACTATGCAAGATTGGCTTTCCACCACTTTGGAGACAGGGTCAAGTCCTGGTTGACTTTCAACGAACCCTATAACATATGCTTGCCGGGGTACGGAACCAACCTTTTTATGGTGCAGCTTGCCCCGGATTTGAACGTCCATGGAATAGGAGAGTACCTGTGCACGCACAACGTCTTAAGAGCTCACGCTAACGTGTATCATCTTTATAACAATACCTTCAAGCCAACTCAACATGGTAACTATCGTTTTAAGGGTTTTAATTTTGCATTAGTTCTTTCGACTCCTACGGAATGACAGGTCAGTGCAATTGTTGCACACGGATAGTGGAAACTCTCACGTCTTCAATCATTACTCAGCAGTGTATAAATCAGAAACCAGCAAATAAATGCTCTCCAGCTTGCTACAAACTCCTGTGAATATCAGCAATATGGATCTTTAAAAGCATAATCTATGGCACAATTAGAGGAAGCTGGAGTATGGATGATTGCATAAGCTATAGGATTGGGTGATTACCGCTCGGTTGTCGAAGTGTATGGAGATCCATCCATACATTTCGACCATACCATGAATACATACATTCACCCGAAATCGCCCGGTTCCGTACCGCGCGGTTCAACCTAAATGCAATTTGGCCGTATTGTGTGTACCAAAAGAAAGGAAGATCTCCCCTATTTCAAATACATAAATTAAGGATGGGTTGTTTCGGAGAATTTGAACAATTCATCAAATTTCAACGTTCATTTACGGGTTCTGTGAAAGTTCTATTCAAATTCTGTTATTATATCATTATAGGCTAGTTGCTTGACAGAACTGAAATAAAAACAGAACTTAAAAATATCTTTCACAGAACTTGAAAATTAACTTTGAAATTTGAAGAATTGTTCAAGTTCTCCGAAACAACCCGTCCTTAGTCTCTCAGTCCAAATTCACCTGGAGCGCCGCGCCGCCCTGTGGTGTCCGCAATTAAAAAATAGTGTATATTTTTATGCAGTATTGTTCAGCAAGTAAGAAAGTGTAAAAGGACGTAGGTGGGTACTAAAACTTAAAGATAGGCCGTATGTCATACAATCCGTAAATCAAAGATTATGTAGGTTTGGAGTCAAAAGTGTAGATAAAGTAAAAAGTTCTATATTTTTTGGCTACGGTGGCTCCCATTCAAATCGTATCGTTTACATGGTAGACACTTCTATTATGAATTACCTATCACATTATATTACGAGTTCATTTTGTTTAAATCAAAGGCTTACAAATCTTCGGTATCGCCGCTGGATAAAGAAAGAATTATATTTATTACCCAAGATTTTCATCGGCTGTGCCTGAAGTTTCCAAATTTTGCATCGGAACATTATTGCTTTTGTACGCGGTTTTAATTCTGGTTAATTTTGTTTGGTATTTTTATTTATCAGTATTCTGTACGAATGCTCAAAATCCAGTTTTGCAGCTATATTAAATAAAACGATAAACGTAACAAAGGTGGTAGAGCTCATATGCGTAAGTGAAAAAGCCATGCACAAATGTCCGCGGCCCGGCGTAATGGACGGACATTTTACTGTCGAATTTTCCCTAGCAGGCCTAGAATATTTCTGATGAACGAATTACTAAAATCTCAGACGTTTATAGAGGAATATTTTGGGAAGTTACTAATTCATCGTCTAGAACAATGATACTCAACCTTTTTATTCTGCGGGCCACATTCATATGTTTGTAAAGCTACGCGGGCCGCAACACTATACTGGTCAGTGTTGCCAATGGATCTTGGCCTAATGTCGCCGTTTTTCAAACATAATGTAGCCGAATTTCAGTTGCAGTAATTCTAATGAACTCGCATAAATTCTGCCCACATATTCCCCACAAATAAGTGCTCCCCACAAAATATTTGAAATCCATGGGGGAGGGGTTGTTACAGAACTTCGCTGAAAGAAAATTCCGCACAGCCAAAAACATCATATGTGATTCCCCACAACAATTTTTCGAAATCCGTGGGGGGGTAGCTACGGAATTCCATTTCGATTTTAGATTTTTTCGATTTTTAGATTTTTTCGTTGGCAACACTGATACTGGTATGACAAAAAATATCATGAAACCCACCACCCCCGTTTTTTGGCAACACTGTCAATGTGACGCATTTAACTTTGGAACTGTCAAAAATGTATGTGTTGCCACGAGCAAAATTATTTGCGCGCATATTTGTCTGTCATATCTTTGTTTTTTGGAGATAGATCTAGCGTGTGCAGTAGCAACACTCTTATACCAGATCTGATGTTGACACGACAACGACTATCCTCTTCGGTTTCAATGTCTGTGCGTCAAAGTCGCAATTAATCTCAAATTAACGTGATATAGAATGCCAGATTTTGTAAACCATGTTCCTGATATTAAATGTATTGAGGGCCACACAAAATAGCTTGGCGGGCCGCAGGTTGAGTGTGACTGGTCTAGAACAATAAAATCTGATGCTTACAGCTAATTTTATAGCTGAAAAATTGTATCGTAGGTATCAGTCAAAAAAAAAAACATTATCATTACTAATTAATTCGGAATTAATGAAAATGTAAGCCTCGAGCAAACCCCCGTTCTCTGACTCTTGTGTCGCTTTAATAACGTTTGTATTTTTTAGGAATAATTGGCATGGCAACTCTAGTGCTTTGGGCTGAACCTGAGACAGATAGCGAAGAAGACAAAGCTATTGCTGAAAAGGCCTTAGAATTCCAGGTAAGAATAAAAAAAATCACTTCGATAATTCAGAAAAAAAATAAAAGGCCAATTCAGTTTTTTAGATTTCACCAGGTTTACGTGGAATTTGCTCTTTTTAGCAAATTTCAATAAATAAATTAGATTTTCTAGCGTAACATTCATTGCTCCCCAAAAATCGACAAATTCTTTCTTGAAATCGAAAGGTTCTTTTTGAATTGGGAAGATGACACAATTTTGATGTAGCGTTGCAGCGGTGCCCCGGCAAGGCAAGGGTCCTGGGTTCGAGTCCTTAGAGATGTGACCGTATCCTTTTCTCATTTTTTTTTGTTTCAGATTTTCGTTTAGAAATCGCTAATATTGTCTTCAATAATTAAATATTACAATTTGAGGTTTTACTCAATAAAGTTATTCCAAAAAATTAGTTTTTTTATCTCTTTCAAATATTTTGTCTCCGTTTAGTATTGCTCTTTTATGGTACGTAAAATTTTGTCTCTCTCTGTTTGTCTACATCAGAGGTTCCCAAAGTGGCCTATATAGACCGGTCGATATCGGCTTGCTGGGGGTCTATGTCAGCGAGAAAAAAATTTGGAGGTCCACGAGATTCAAATGGGGGTACATACGAGCGGACCCCCATTTACCATAAGTCTACATTTAGGAGTGCCGTAGATGACACAATACACCTAAAACAAATAACACAGTTTACGCAATACTAATAATAGACTGAGAAATTGCTTTTTTGATATTTGTGTTTTTATATTTTGTTTATTGAGGTATATAATAATAATAATAATAATAATAATAATAAAAACGTTTATTTGACAATAATTTTTTACATGTTTGCATATGGTTTGTACACATACATTTAGATGATTATATTGCCAAAAGGGCAACTGCTCAGCTGTACATTCCGGATTTCTCCGGGAATGTAGCTGGTTTTCAGCAGTGCCTTTAATATAATGTGTTATAAATCGATAAATACAAATTTCTTTAAAATGAAATAAAATATAAATTCAGGAATAAATTTACATAAAATACACAGATAAAATAAAAAATAAAAAAATAATCACAAGTAGGTGTCCCTTTCATTTTAAATTCGATCAATTATGATGTTGTGCGGTTGACTGTGCTGTCAGCAACCATTCGCTGCAGAGCTTCTTAAAGCACTGCAACGATGTTGTTGTTCGAATAGGCAGTGGTATTTTATTCCAAAGTTTTGACGATGAGTAGCTAAAACTACCCTCAAAAACAGCAGTTTTATGTTTGGGGAGAACAAGTAAATGGTCTCTTTGGCGTGTACTATGTGCATGTGAGTCACGGGACCACTGCAGTCTGTCAAACAGATAGGAAGGAACCTTTGAATTCATCAAGTTGAACAGTTGACACATTTGATGTAACTTCCTTCTGTTCGACATATTCAGTATTCGATGCCGATAGAGGTAAGGCGAGATATGCTCGCGTCTCGGGACATTATAGCAATATCGGACACATGCATTTTGGACTCGTTGTACTTGTTTTTGGGTTTTTTTCAATAAAGATGGACCGTAAACTGAGTCTCCATAGTCCAATATTGAGAGAACAAGACTATCAGTAATAATCTTGCGTAGTTTCACTGATATGTTATCTCTTATATTGTACAATAGACGAAGCCTCGAGTAGCACCACTGAGACCTGTTTTTAACATGTTCCTCATACCTCAATCTACCGTCCACCATTATTCCAAGGTTGCGCGCAGCATCAACAAAGGGAACGGTGGTTTCATGTATTTTTACAACATGTCCTCCATTTTTTACGCATGATATTTTTTGCTTAGTTCCCATTAATAAAGCAACAGTTTTTTGAGGATTGAGAAGTAACGCGTGCTCCTTTGCCCAACTGCAAACTCTACGTAGGTCACCATTTACCATATCCACTGCCACATGAGTTTTACTTACGTCAAACGATAAATATAGTTGTGTGTCATCAGCATACATGTGCGAACCACAGTGTTCAATAGATTGCATCATGTCAGCGGTATATATAGCAAAAAGCAATGGCCCTAGTATCGATCCCTGGGGTACCCCTCTCGTTATTATAATGTCAGATGAATATTTTAGAGTCCCATTACTATCCTTGCAAACTGTGCGCTGAGTTCTATCTTTGAAGTAATTTTGAAACCATTTTATTGCTTCATCGTCAAAACCAAAGTAACGCAACTTTGCAATAAGTAATGGAATGCTCAGTAAGTCAAATGCCTTAGAGAAGTCCAGCAGAACTAGTATCGAGGCTTTGCCTGCATCAGTGGAGGCAAGAATATCATCTGTAATACATTGCAGAGCTGTTGTAGTGCTGTGGCCTTTACGAAACCCCGATTGATGACGAGGTATAATCCCGCAAGTTTCAGCGTAGACTACTGTTTGCTCAAACACAACTTTTTCGAGTACCTTGGATAATGCTGGTAATATGCTAATCGGTCTGAGATCACTAATACTTGAAATTGGTTTCTTTTTCGGAATTGGTGTGACTAAACCATTTTTCCACAGTGCTGGAACTATACCTGTCCGTAATGATTGGTTAATAATGGTTGTTATAGTGCTGAGTGCATACGGAAGTATGAGTTTAATCATTGAGATACTTATTTTATCGCAACCGATAGCGTTTGATTTGATACTATGAATGTGTTTTGATATTGTAGTTTCATCAACTATTTGAAGTGAAAATGATTTTGCTATAGAGTGATTTTGTGTATTATAATGGTTGACTAAAATTGGACTATGTTCTAGATTTTGACTGTGATTAATAAAATGATTATTTATGGCTTCTGGGTCATTTAAATGTGTTGGTATATCTCCGACTTTGTCTTTAACATGAAGGCAATTTTCTAAAGATTTCCAGAGTTTTTTTGAGTCATGTACATTATTATTGATGTTATATTCAAAAAATGCTTTTTTTTCTCTTTTCATGGAAGAGGTTACTAGATTTCGTAATTGTTTATAATAAGTGTAGTGTGAGTCTAATTTTGATTTTAAATACCTGATATACGCGCGATCTCGAATTTTCATCATATATTTAATGACATCTGTTATCCAAGGTTTGTGTTTGTCTTTAATGGTTATTGTCTGTTTTGGTGCATGCGTATCGTAGATATTCAATACGTACGCATTGAAGTGTGTGACCATACTGTCAACATCATTCAAAGCGCTTATGTGTTGCCATGGCCCGTTAGCCAAATCGGCATTTAGCCTATTCATGTCTATGTCTTTAGTGTTTCTGTAAGTTATTGTTTTTGGTATATATTTTGGTTTTGAAAATTTTAAGTCGCATATAACTAAACCATGGTCGCTTATAGTTATAGTTATAAAATTATACGTTCCTTTTCTCGTTAGTATTAATATATTGAAGCAAAACATTGCACATCGGAAGCCGCGAATTTTCCTAGATTCCCAACTTGTTTTTGAAAAACGTGTAGGGTAATAATGACGTTCAACATTTAAATGTACTTCTCACAGACTTCAAAACTAAGTATGAGGACATTTTGAATGTGGAAGTGGAATGTTGAGAATCGGATATCATATGACAAGAAAAAAATCGCAAGTTGCGCCACAATACAAAGTATGTCAAAAAATACAAATAAATAGTAGTATATCTGTGTGTAAGGATAGAATGGCCAACCTTGTGATACCAGAGATAGCCTCTTTTTTAATGTCAGTGCCATACAAATTTTTCTTAAAAAAATTATAACTCCTTCATTTGTACACGCAATTGCTTCGTACGAAATTTTATAGCATAGTAATGATCAGCAGAATCCATTTCTAGCCAAAAAAAATACCCTTGAAAATTCAAGTCTCTATGTCTATGAAAGGCGATTTTCAGCCCACTGTGCGCCACCCGGTTGTTGGACAGGCAAGGGAAGGGAATCTATTTACGAAAAAATACACGATTATCACATGGGACGTTAATAGTTTTAGGAAAATTAAATATTCGGCAGGCAGGGGGTATACGGAAAAAAATTGGCAAGTGGTTTTCGGGGCAAATAAGTTTAGGAACCTCTGGTCTAGATATATAAATTTATTTATTTATTTATACTGGGTTTGACAGATGATCACACTTACGTGAGAACAATCCACTTATAAAAACTCAGTTATTGTACAATTACAAAAATCTACAATTAAATAAAGATACAAAAAATTAAATACAGATACATACAATTAAATACAGATACATACAATTAGAAAACAAAAACATCAAAAAATAAAATACACAATCATATATAAGCTCGCTCAAGTAACACATTACATTATACATTATTACAAGTGGTAAGAGCAAAGATATTAGAAGAACGAGATGTGCTATGAGCAGTTCGTACTGTGTGGAATTGTTTTGCCGAGTGTCGCCGGTTTTGTTCACCAATACTACTGCACACCTTCGCTTACGCTAAGGTATCCGCACTAATACATAGAACAGATTTCTGTGCGTACACGTCTCAATACCGTTCAAAGTACCCTAATTAGGTAGTACTCCGCCTACGGTCCGGCGGCCAACATAGCATATCTCGTTCTTCTAATATCTTTGGGTAAGAGGCATAAGGAATACGAGAGGTATGCATAGAGAGAAAATTGACACAATGAATTAGCTAATATTTTTTAATAGCGCCAGAACTTTTTTTCTGAATCCGTACAAATTATCGACGAAAATATCTATTTCAGCACACTCTATCTTGTTATATAGTCGACACATCTGGGTCAGAGGGCTAAAGTAGGCGATATTATTTATAAATGTATTCAGGTGAAAAAAATTATGGCGTCTTAAACAATGCGAATTGGGGACATTTATTTTAATATTGCTAAGACATAATGTAGTATCAAGTTGACCGTGAATAATTTTATGTAAACATATGAGATCAGTCAATTGCCTTCTAGTTTTAAGTGTATCAATCTTGAAGTAATCACGACGTACGTCATATGATTTTAGATGGTCATGTAATCCACATTTGAAGGATAACATTCTTAGCATTTTTTTTTGAATGGATTCTACAATATTTTCATATTTGCAGTAATGTGGATTCCAAATAGAGCTTCCGTATTCAAGTTTACTTCTAATTAAGGCATTGTAAAGAGTTAGAATTGATTGAGGATCTTGGAAAGGTTTACATATTCTATGAATAAATCCCATCATTTTTAATGATTTGCACTTAATGTCGTTGTTAAGATTTCAGGTACTGAAATATTAATATTGGTGCTTGTCACCCTATGGGTGTGGCAACATTTATTTTTGTGTTAGCGATTGCCGGGGCAATTTTGTATTGCCACGGATTTAATCGTTCTTCTCTTGTTACCATCCGTCTTGGGCGGTCGTTTTGGCAAAACGGCAGAGCTGCCAGGTTTTCACTTACATGTGGTTTATAAAACCGCGGAGAGAGATAGCAATATTGGGCTCACCTTACATGAGCTGCCCTACGGGTCTTTTTTATTGTTAAAATAAAGACCATTATTCAAGAGCTGGAGTTATTATTGAAGAGTTACTCCAGTCATACTTCCTTGGAATCTGGTGACTCACCACGCCGGATTGCTCTGTCAGGAGAGTGAAGTTAAGATCCTGAACATTGGTCCTTCGAGCCGGATTGCTCTGTCAGGAGAGTGAAGTTAAGATCCTGAACATTGGTCCTTCGAGCCGGATGATTATTATTTGGATTGATCCATTTGAGACGGAAGATCATTATTTGGAGTGGTCTAGTCGGGCCTCATCATCATCGGGAGTGGTCCAGTCGGGCCTCATCATCATCGGGAGTGGTCCAGTCGGCGTCCTCATCACCATCATTGGATTGATCAAGCGAGCCTCATCACGACGCTCGCATGCACAGCAAATCAGGTTGTAGCCTTCCTTTCATTGTCCTTTCAAATTCCATTTAAAAAAGCTAAAAATCTGTGTAGATGCCACATTATTTCGTATTGATTATATCGAATTATATTCGGGTGTTCATAATCAGATGCTTTCAAAATAGCATAAAATTGTTGGTGATAATAATTTTTATTGTTGTATTTTGCCGAATAACTTTGCTTTGCTTACGTACATATCTAGCCACGCGTTTTCAAGCTTTGTCTTTGCATGCCATAGTATTGTAATCGGTTTCTTTATAATCCATAGTATTATTTTGTTTACGTCAAAACGTCAAACTGCCGTTTCGAGTTGTGTATTAAGTTTTAAATCAGGTTATTGTGTTATTCGTTTCTAAAAAATGGAACTCGACAAGTTGGTTAGACAGCGCGGGGTGTTGAAAGGTTCATTAACGAGATTTGAAACCTATTTAAGCAACGAAAATGATATTAGGCCCAGCGTATTGTCGTCGAGATTAGATGCCATCAAACCTTCTCTGATAGAATTCTCCAAAATTCAGCTGGAGATTGATTTATTGAATAAATCAGAAGATCATGACGCGAGGGATAATTTTGAAGGTACATATTTTAATGTAATTGCATTAGGACAGGAAATATTATCAAAATTTAAGAAGATTGAAAATGTCCCGATTACATCTGTGAATTTACCACCAATTTCAATACCTATTTTTTCAGGAGATAATCATAAATGGTTGACTTTTAAAAACTCGTTCATTGCCCTAATTCATGATAACAGTAAATTAAATCATGTTCAGAAATTTCATTACCTTATTAGTTATGTGTCCGGAGACGCACTTGATTTGATTAGTTCTCTAGAAATAACCGGGGATAATTATAGTTCAGCCTGGACGATGCTTATTTCAAGATACGAAAATGTCAGACTTATTGCAAATAGACATTTGAATTTCTTATTTAATGTTACACCGTTAAAACGACAGAATCATCATGAATTGCGAAATTTAATTGATCAAGCAAACATTCATTTGAGAGCGTTACATAATTTAAAGCTTCCAACAGAACATTGGGACACATTAATTATACATATTCTAACCTCAAAGTTAGATAATCACACACGTAGCCTGTGGGAATCCATGGAGTGCGATAAAGTTTATCCTACGTTCGAGCAGTTTAGCAATTTTATTTCACAAAGGTCGCAGATTCTGGAAACTATCCAAGGTGATAATGGTGGAATGCAACAGAAAGCGGAACCAGTTGCAACAAAACCAAAGTTTTTTTAATTTTAAGGAAAGGAATTCTACGAACAAGGTTACGTTAGCGTCAAGCAACGTTAATTGTATGCTGTGTAATGACAGCCATTTCATTTATTCTTGTAAAATATTTGTTAACAAAGCACCAGCGGCACGAAGAAAGTTCGTTTCAGAGAGCAATTTATGTTATAACTGCCTAAAACCGGGGCACCCTTCAAAGGTGTGCAGGTGGAAGGAAAAATGCAGTGTTTGTGATCGAAAACATCACACTCTGTTACATATCAATACTGATAATGTACAAGCGGGTACTTCAACTGGCAAGGGTCAGTCGGAGGCACCAGTGAATTTAGCGTGTCATAGCGACATGAACGGGCGAGAAATTTTACTATCTACCGTAATAGTAAAAATAGAAGACGCGTACGGTGGAACACACAAAATACGCGCACTTTTGGATTCGGGTTCAATGTCTAATTTTATTACAAAGGATACTTGTAAGAGATTAAATTTGCATTGTACAAAATTGAACATACCTGTTTCAGGTTTGCATAATAATTTAATTCATGTAAAGGAAACAGTTGACATTAAATTTAAATCATTATGTTCTCAATACGAGGATGAAATATCTTGTTTGGTATTAGATGAGATTTCTTGCAATCTTCCACAGACCGTGATTAACCCAAAAATGTTAAACATTCCAGACGGTGTCCGGTTAGCTGATCCGCAGTTTTACCAGCCAGCTTCTATTGATATGCTGATCGGAGCAGAGGTTTTCTGGCAGGTGCTTCGTACGGATCAGATACAGTTAGGAAAGGGTAAACCTACATTGCATCGAACGGAGCTAGGCTGGATAATATCAGGAGCTGTACAGAGTCGTCATAATCCGAGGCCAGTTAAAGTTTGTCATATTTCATTAAATTCTTTGCAGAACCAAATAGAAAGGTTTTGGAAGGTTGAAGAAACCGAAAATAGTAAGCATCACTCTCTGGAAGATAGTGAATGTGAAAGGATTTTCGAAGGCACGCATAAACGCGATGCAAACGGTAGATTTGTAGTCAACTTACCGTTTAAATCTAACCTATCTCAATTAGGAGATTCATTTAGTATTGCTAAAGGTAGATTAGCGTCAATGGGAAGGAAATTCTTAAGACAACCTAGTTTAAAGGAACAATACTCGGAATTTATTGATGAGTATCTTGCGTTAGGTCACATGACTAAATGTGAACCTCCAAATCGCGATGAAATTACTTATTATTTACCACATCACGCTGTATTTAAAGAAGCAAGCACAACTACTAAAATTCGTGTTGTTTTTGACGGGTCGGCTAAACCCGCTCGAGGGATTTCTTTGAATCGCGCTCTAATGATTGGGCCCACCATTCAAAATGATATATTTTGTCACTTGGTATTTTTCAGAAAACATCAATATGCAGTCACCGCAGATATTGCAAAGATGTACCGCCAAATTAATATCAACCCGGAACACAGAAATTACCAACGTATATTATGGAAAAGGGATGCGGAGGATTGTTTGAAACATTATACGCTAAACACGGTGACATATGGTTTGGCTCCTTCGCCTTATTTAGCAATACGTTGTCTGCACCAGCTAGGTAATGACGTTTCATTTACTCATCCATTAGCTAGTAAATCCCTTAAGGAAAATTTTTATGTAGATGATTTTCTTTCTGGTAGTGATTCCATTGATACTTGTCACGTGCTTAAATCCCAAATCATTAATGCGCTTGCTACAGCAGGCATGGAGATTAGAAAATGGAGGTCTAATGCACCCTCAATTAATGATTCTAAAGATAATTTGGAATTATTGCCAAATGAATCCAATGAAGCTAAGATTCTAGGATTAATATGGGACACCAAACTTGATGAGTTTACTTATCAGGTAGAAAACATAGACTCAAAGTTAGAAGTAACAAAACGTCAAGTTTTATCATTAATTTCAAAAGTTTTTGACCCTTTAGGACTGGTAGGCCCAGTAATCATTGTCGGTAAGATAATTATGCAAAGATTGTGGAAGCTAAAAACATCCTGGGATGACAAGCTACCCAATGACCTTTTATTGGCCTGGCAGACTTACACGCTGAGTCTCAGTAAAGCAAATCATATTCGGGTACCGAGGAAAATTTTCTGCTTCAATAAAAAATCTTTTAGCTTACACGGTTTTTGCGATGCATCTCAAGTAGCATATGGCGCTTGTCTGTATTTAAGATCTACCGATGAACACGGCATTCACCAATCACAGTTAATATGCGCTAAATCTCGTGTAGCCCCACTAAAAAATTTATCGTTACCACGTCTTGAGTTATGTGGAGCACAATTATTAGTTAAATTAATGAAGCGGGTGACGGCAGCTCTCCAAGTAACAGTTGACACCACTTTGTGGTGTGATTCGTCAATAACATTGGCTTGGATTGCAGGAGAACCGTATCGTTGGACTACTTTTGTTGCTAACCGCGTATCAGAAATACAACGTGAAGGTGATGGCGCTATATGGCGTCACATTTGTTCAACTGAAAACCCAGCTGACATAATTTCCAGAGGAATAACATCTCAGCAGTTGAAATCATCTTCATTATGGTGGTCAGGACCACCATGGCTCACGTCCGACGAGGATAAGTGGCCACGTTCTACATTTGATACTCCCACGGAGTTGCCAGAAACGGCGAGGATAGTTTTGGTTACTAGTAGTCCTGTCGATTGGGAAATATTTAATAATTATTCTTCATTAAGACGACTGAGGCGCGTAGTTGCTTATATGTTACGTTTCATACATAACTGTTCTAAACGAAAACCGATGCGGGTCGACGAGCTTTCTGTAATCGAACTGGAACATGCCATGCATGTAATGATTTTGAACGCTCAGCGATTCGCATTTCGTGATGAAATAGCTTCTTTAAGTAATGGAAGATTTGTATCTAGGCAGAGCAAGGTAAAGGCACTAAATCCTTTTATGCAGGATGGGTTATTGTGTGTTGGAGGTCGACTATCACAATCTGATATTACCTCGGTCTCTCAAAAACATCCAATTTTGTTACCACAAAATCATAAGTTGACTGACTTAATAATAACCCATCTGCATTATGAGAATTTGCATTTAGGATGTAATGCTCTGCTCGCATTACTGCGTTTACGGTTTTGGCCAATATTTGGTAAAAACGCAGTAAAGCGAGCACTGCATAAATGTATTGTATGTTTCCGAGTCCGTCCGCGCGAGTGTCGCCAGCTCATGGGTGACCTTCCTGCTGACCGATTCCGAATCCAAAGACCATTTTATGTAACCGGCATAGATTATGCAGGTCCAATTTTAATTAAATCTGGTTTAACCAGAAATGCTAAGAGTGTAAAATCTTACATATGTTTATTTATTTGTTTTTCAACAAAGGCAATTCACCTAGAATTAGTGACTAATTTAACTTCAATGGCATTTATGAATGCATTGAAAAGATTTATAGCTAGGAGGGGTAAACCCTCACGACTCTTTAGTGATAATGGAACTAACTTTACAGGTAGTTATAGGGAACTTACTGAACTATTTGATTTTTTGAAGGCATCTGATAAGGATATCCATAATTTTTTAGCCCAGCAGAATATTAGCTGGAGTTTCTTGCCTCCCCGCTCACCGCATCACGGTGGACTTTGGGAAAGTGCAGTTAAAATGACTAAATTACATTTAAAAAAGGCAATGCGGTCAACTGTTTTGACATACGAAGGCATGAATACCATACTAATACAGATTGAGGCTTGTTTAAATTCCCGTCCTCTGACTCCTGGCGCCCGAACAGGGATCTTAACTTCACTCTCCTGACAGAGCAATCCGGCGTGGTGAGTCACCAGATTCCAAGGAAGTATGACTGGAGTAACTCTTCAATAATAACTCCAGCTCTTGAATAATGGTCTTTATTTTAACAATAAAAAAGACCCGTAGGGCAGCTCATGTAAGGTGAGCCCAATATTGCTATCTCTCTCCGCGGTTTTATAAACCACATGTAAGTGAAAACCTGGCAGCTCTGCCGTTTTGCCAAAACGACCGCCCAAGACGGATGGTAACAAGAGAAGAACGATTAAATCCGTGGCAATACGAAATTGCCCCGGCAATCGCTAACACAAAAATAAATGTTGCCACACCCATAGGGTGACAAGCACCAATATTAATATTTCAGTACCTGAAATCTTAACAGTCGTTAATGTGTACATCAAATATGAATTTAGAATCAAGAGTGATTCCTAGATCTCTTATTGAAGATACTTTTTTGAGAATAATATTATTAATAACATAGGAAAAATCCTTTATAATTCTATTTCTAGTGAAGTTTAAAATGTAACATTTTTCAACATTTAAGTGCATATCATTGACAGTACACCAGTTATTAAGTGTGTCGAGGTCGTTTTGAAGCAGTTGATGATCGGAAACAGACTTGATTTTACGAAAAATTTTAAGATCATCGGCGAAAAAAGCATAATCACAATTTAATTTCGAGCCAAGGTCATTTATGAATATAAGAAAAAGCAGGGGGCCAAGATTTGAACCCTGTGGTACACCGGAAGTTACAATTATAGGGGATGATTTGTATCCATTAATAAGAACTAATTGAGTTCTGTTATACAAATATGATTTCACCCAGCGAAGTAGATCTCCATGTGTTCCTATTTGTTCAAGTTTTTTTAATAAGATGGAGTGATTAACATTATCAAAAGCTTTTTGGAAATCAGTATAAATTGCATCTACTTGTAATCTTTCATTAAAAGAATTACATACATAATTACAAAATTCCAAAAGATTTGAGTTAATAGATCTTTGAGGAACAAACCCATGTTGCCTAGTGCAGAGAAGGGGCTTAAAATGCGAAAAAATATTTTTATATATCAGAGATTCAAAAACCTTAGCAAAACAGGATAATATACTGATTGGTCTATAATTTTTTACTAAAGATTGGTCTCCCGATTTTAATACTGGTACCACATGTGCTTTTTTCCACAGATCAGGAAAAGTTCCCGTGGTTAAGGATGCATTAAAAATTATAAAAAGCGGTAAACATAAAGAGTCTGCAAAGCAACTGACAAAGAAAGGAGGAATATTATCTGGGCCTGGACCCTTGTTGGAATCTATTTTACTCAAAAAACATTTTATTTCATCTGCACCAATATGTATTTTACCCAAATTGCTTTGATTGTGTTCAGTTATGTTTGGCATTGAACCATTGGTGGATGATTCCGAATTGGTATAAACAGATGAAAAATATTTAGAAAATATGTTTGCTATCTGTTCACCGTCATTTGCGGAAATATCGTCAAGATGCATTACTTTAGGAATTCAATTGATTTTTCGTAATGATTTTGAGTATGACCAGAACACCTTTATGTTACCTTGCAGACCACTTTCGACAGAGTTGATGTATGATTTATAACATTCGCTTTGTATTTTTTTTGTAACTTTCCTTAAATAAGAAAATTCTCTATAATCTGACTCGTTACCATGTTTTTTTACCTTAAGTCTAATGTTGTTTTTTTTCTTAAGAAGAGCAATCAATTGCTGATTAAACCAGACAGGATATTGATTTTTTGTTTTAGTAATATATTTTTTAAAGTGTTTGTCAATTATTTCCCATAATTTTTCATAGAACAAGATCACCATACTATTCACATTTTCATTTTTAAAAAGAGTTATCCAATTAACAGATAATAGATCCTGTCGACATTCATGAAAGTTTCCCTTCCTGAAGTTATATTTTGAGTCACTTCTATTGATTTCTAAAAATTGATCTTTATTTTGTTTCACCATTATTTCAAATGAAGGGTGATATTGATCCAATTTGGTTAAGCCTGGTGCTATATGTATATCTATGTTAACTTTATCAGAGAAAACAAGATCCAATAAATTTTCATTTGTATTTAGTACATTATTGAATTGATACAAGTTGCAAATTGATGAAAGGTTGACAAGACTGTGTGCTTTCATGCTTTTATAATTAGAAGGTGAAAGTACATTATTTTTAAATGAATTGTCAGGTAACCATTTTATTTCGGGCAAATTGAAATCACCAATAATAATAAACTGTGAATTGGAAATTGAATACTTTAAATACAGATCTTGTAATTTTTCAATCTGATTACAATAATTGTCTACAGTTACACTAGGAGGAATATAGAGGATGCAAATAAAGATGACTGAGTTGGAACGTGACTTAATTACAAGCCACAAATCTTCATTGTCACTCTCCCATTCCGTTTTTCTGGACACAAGAAGTTTTTTAGAAACGGCGGCTAGAACTCCGCCACCTTCTTTAGACGCAGATTTGGTTGACTCACGATCTCTCCTAAATACTATATATCTGTCATCAAACAGTTCTTCACTAAACACTGTCACATATATACTTCATAACTCTTTCTTAGTGATTACTTATTATTATATCCTGATGAAGTTTAGTTTATGTGAAACCGGTCACTATGCAAAACAGTTTATAAAGTTCGTAGTTATATCCTAAGTATTAGTTTTATTTAAAAATATAATGCCTAACCACAAGGTAATTGCTTCGTACAAAAATAAAAATATTAATAAATACATAATACAAAGATTTGACTGGTTTAAAAAAGAGATTTTTAGCTAGCGACATCTACCGATTTTACTACAAACTCATTATGTAGTTAATGAGCAACATCTTTGGATTTAGTTTTGAACCTTTTTAAATTTATACAATATCTTCAAATTTTAATTCAGGTTCAAATAAAAAATTCTACTTCTTCAGTCAATTCTCGTCTTGAGTATTTGTTGGTTAATCTTGTAATGACCAATATATTTCAGTTTTATAGCCGTTATATTCTGGTGTGTGGGGAATATTTCCATGGATTTTACATCCATATTTGTTACATGTCAGTGTGAGGCGTGCAACATCTGAATTCAGAAGCTGGACTTAATGTAGAGAGCTCGCAGATTCAATGTTTATATACACAACTTTATCGATAACTATCATATCAATGAAGATTGAAAAATATTAAACATCACTGTACCGTCATTCTAGTTCTATCTTGCTCTACGGACAAAACAACCGCATTGAAAAAAAACTTTAATTGTTTTAAATTTTCCATTAATTGGAGCATTATTAATGTTTACAACGTCCAATATCAATTTGGGAGGCGGGCTTGGGTATTGCTGCTCTGGGAACCATTTATTCGATAACTACACTCCTGCCAACAATCCCCAAGTGATTCGCTACGTTTGGTGACTTAGCAGGGGTGCTCGGGCTCATTGAGTGAGGTTTGACTAGGTTTTGACGGCGGATGCGTTTGTCCAACTACTGCGTGGTGGGTCGTATCGGGAGAGACTGGTTAAGGGAGACCTTTTGACTTCTCCAGCCGAACTCTCTCTTGACCCATCGCATTGCACTGCAGAAGGAGGAATGGAACCATACGTCTGTCCTCCTAGACATATTGACCCCCAGATTCCTACCCATCCCTCATAAATTTTCCTTCCCAGAACTTCCTTTCCTTCCTTTCCCTAAAAAGTTCCCCCACACAACATCCCTAAAAATGGAGATAGATAGGATTGATGGTTTCCCGTGTGGAAAATATCTAAAAAAGTAAAAATATTTTGATATTTCAGATTTTTTTACCACCAGGAAAGATTTTTTTATTACCTGGAAATTGTATGAATATATTTTCAGACCGGCTGGTATTTGAATCCGATCCACACTCCCGAAGGTGACTATCCCAGGATTATGCGCCAGGAGATCGACAAACTGAGTAAACTGCAGGGCTTCAAGCACTCCAGACTGCCCTACTTCACGCCTGAGGAGGTGGAGTCATTGAAGAACACCGCTGACTTCATAGGGATCAACTACTACACCGCTGTGGTGTACCGCAATGACGGCAAGAGGGCCGACAGGCAGGTGCCTTCGTTCGAGAACGATATAGGACATTCTGCCTACCAGCCCGAGAAGTGGGATAAGGGATTTTCTAGTTGGTTAAAGGTGTGTTAAATAACTCTCATTCTTCAATAATATCTGTAAAATCACTTTGTTGCATTTCACTCTCTCTCTTATTCTTTTCTCTCCACACGACCTTAAACAAAACCTCCCTTTAACTGGCACTGAGACAAAATGATCATGACTCCCGACAGTTCTGGCTACCTCTAAAAAACGCCTCCATTCTTGCAAGTCTCCCACTATTTCCCTTCAGTTTTCTATTCCTAAGACTGCGATGTTTGCCTTCACACCAAACATTTACTTTAGACAGTCTAAAACTTGTTGATGTTTTCTTACCTTAGCTCCGCCCTGACGGTCTCCGTGACACTCTGAACTGGGTAAAGAAGAAGTACGGAGATCAGGAAATCTACATCACGGAGATCGGGTACTCCACAGGCGGGGGTCTCCTCGACGAGGGCCGGGTGGACTTCTTTAACAAGCATCTGGCGGCCACCCTCGATGCCATAGACGATGGAGTCAACGTAACCTGCTTCACAATGTGGAGTCTCATGGACAACTTCGAGTGGATGAACGGATACTTGTATGTATAGATTGGTAAATTAAAGCTTCAAAGAATTTAGTTCCACTAAGGTTCAGCATTGGATTCAATCTCTAGCCACTCGCCTCCAGTCCTTAAGTTTTTTTTTTTATTTATTAATTTTATTTTAGTAATTTTTACATTTAAGTTTACAAATGACTAATTAATTTTTACATATTAATATTCTATGTTTTTTCTTGCTTTATGTGGCTTCTACACAACATCTTGAACTTTTCAATTGGGGCAGACTTTAGGTTTTCCGGCAGCGCGTTATAGTATTTCATCCCTTTATAGAATATACTTTTTTTTTATTTTTTTTTATTCAGTGAATTTTAAGAATTACAATTTTTGTGTACTTAATAACTCCCACACTAGGCTAATGCCCGTGTTGTGGTAGTCATAATGCTATAAATTACAATAAACCATATGTTGTAGTGAGAAAAAATAAAACATAATATAGAAAAAAAAAAAAAAACATATTTAAGGAAAATATAAAACAAAATATATGTTTTTTATACATGCAAACATACAAAGATACACATATTTAGATGCTCAGATATATATACATATACATACATACATAGACATACATATATGCATACATAAATATATTCATGTACAAAAAAAAATATATATATAAAAAATATATATATATATCAGTAATCGGATTTATGTTGTATAGTAATTCTGTTATGTCTTCCATTATTTGTTTTTTTGTTTTGCATTAAATTTAACGTTCTTGATTTTAACAGTAGCTAAACATGTGTTATAATTCAAGGTATAATCGATACTATAATTATAGAACATAGTAAGAGATTTATAGTTGGTTATGTTACGACAGTAAATGTTGTTTAACAAAGCAATAAATATAATACAAATTACAAGGTTTTCAACATCAAGATCAAAATTCAAGATTTTGACATCAGTAAAATATTTGTGATGCTTGACTGCAAAAGGAATAATAAAATATTACAATACAATAATTGATATAATGTTGGACATGTTAAAACTGTAATTATTGTTTAGAAAGGCAATGAAAAGAATGAAAACTTTTGAGTAATTTATGTTGACACCAGTAGAGCGTTTCTGACATTTTCGTGATAAAGTAATAATACAAGAGCTATGTAAAAATTAAATGTACTCTTTGAGCATAGCTATTATATGATGAGCTTAAGGTTTTATATAATGTAAGATAAGAAGAAAAAATTCCAAGTAATGTGGGGAAAAAACAATGTTTCCATAAGTGTGTGATTTTAGTAGAACTAGGAAAAAATAAATTAAGAAAAATTAAAATAATTGGTAAATCTAAATAGTTATAATAGTTACTAGAGTAAATTCTAAGCATGTTGATTTTAAATGTTTTTGGTTTCTGAGAGTAGTGCCAGTTTTTCCGCAGTAGAAACTAGAATGACAGCTGTTCCGATGTCTCGACGTATCTGCCCCCCTTTGATCCAAGCATATTTATATTTTTTCTCTTTTGTCGCCTGGCGGGCCAGATACCATAAGTGGTTTCCACGAAATGTCAGATGCTCTGCTATGTACACTGGTGAGCTCGGTCCGGCAATCCCCATGTTTGATGTGTTAAGTTTCTCTTCAGGACAGGATGCTTGTTTGTGAAAAGCCTTAAGGTCCGATAATAGTTGGTCTCGGTAGTAGTTAGAGGTGAATTTGAATATTATCGGTCCATACTATCATACTGTTCTGAGTATTCGCCTTGTCCTTTTTTGGTAGCCCGATTTCATTGCACGTCCTAGTTTTATGTTTGTGTATGTCCTTGTTGTATACAATTTTATTTGAATATTTGGGTAGCAGGTTGTTTACTATTTTGTGTACAAATATCATCGTGTTCAAGGTCAACATCTGTTTCTCCGTTAGCCAATTTAGTTCGTTGTACATTTTATTTACTTTTGAATATCTATTTCGTCTAAGTATTGTTCTCATTGCCCTATTTTGGAGAATTTGAAAATTATTTTGCTCTTGGTCGTTACACAGAAAAAGGATAGTAATTAAAATGTGGAGCAATAATGGAGTTATAAATGGTGATTGCAGTTTTTTCGAACAGTTTTTGGCGAATTCTTCCCAAAAAAGATATCTTTTTCCAATTTTCTTTTGGGTATATTCAGCATATTTGTTAAAGTTGAGTTTTGAATCTATTATAACTCCTAAGTATTTTATATCGGTAACATTTTCAATAATTTCACCATCAATTTTGATTTTGCTTTCACTGGATATCTTCTTATAACCAATTACTTAGTATTGTTCTCATTGCCCTATTTTGGAGAATTTGAAAATTATTTAGCTCTCGGTCGTTACACAGAAAAAGGATAATAATTAAAATGTGGAGCAATAATGGAGTTATAATTGGTGATTGCAGTTTTTTCGGACAGTTTTTGGCGAATTCTTCCCAAAAAAGATATCTTTTTTCCAATAATCTTTTGGGTATATTCAGAATGTTAGTAAAGTTAGGAATCTATTATAACTCCTAAGTATTTTATATCGGTAACATTTTCAATAATTTCACCATCAATTTTGATTTTGCTTTCACTGGATGTCTTCTTATAACCAATTACCATACATTTTGTTTTTTTTTGTATTTAAGTTAAGCTTATTTTTTTGCCATCTTGATACATTATCTAGTTCATTATTTAATATATTTATTAGTTCTTCATAGTTTTCTCCAATTATATATATTAGTGTATCATCGGCAAATAGTCGTACTTTGCATTTTGAAAATATTTTCACCATGTCATTAATATAGAGTATGAATAGTAGAGGTCCAAGGACTGATCCCTTTGGTACTCCTAATTAATTTTCCATTGGTTTTGAAAATTTATTATTAATTTTTGTTACCTGTATTCGGTCTTTCAAATACTCTTTTATTATTTAGTGGCTACAGTTGAGAAACCAATTTCTTTAAGCTTTCTTATCAATATTTCGAATGCCCTTTGAAAATCCAAGAATATTGCTAAGATAAATTTATAACTATTCATTCCTTCTTTCCATTCTTCAACAATTACATTTAACGCTGTTTCACAAGAATTATTACATCTGAATCCCGATTGTTCTTGGTATAAAATATTGTTTTCATCTAAGTATTGCAATATTTGTTCTTTTATTATCACTTCAAGTATCTTTTCATATTTCGGTAAGGTGTTTATTGGTCGAAATTCTTCACATTTTCTGGTATTTTTAACCTTTGGGACCGGTATAATGTTAGATAGTTTCCACGACTGTGGAAATTTTCCCTCTTCAAATGTCTGATTAATAATATTTAATAGAGTAGATCCAATTACTGGAAAAGCATCTTTTATTAAACTAATAGTTAATCCATCTGAACTATTTTTTGATTTAATTTTGTTTAAAATGTTAAATAAATATTCTGCAGTTAGTTTTCTGAAGACCAATAATTCTTTGTTTGAGTTGTTATTATCATTTGTGGGGTTGAAAACAATGTTAGGTAATAATTTGTTAATTTGAGTGATGCTTTCTATGAAATTTTGGGGATCAATGGTGAGGCACGAAATAAAAGAGGTGTCGTGAAGGTCACAGTGTTTATTGAGTCAGTTGCCGTGACGAGGAGATGATTTAGGACAAATGTAGAATACTCCGGTTGCTGCGATGATGTGGTCCAGGCGGTAGTTGGCGACGGCGCGCTGAAACCGGACTCGATGACTGTCAGGCACTGGCGATCTGGGGAATCAATACTCCAGTGCTGACGGAAGGGCCGAAGGTGCGGTGGACCTTGTAGGCGGTTGAACGGGAGCGGCGTAGACCAGTGAGGATTCTGCGTGTCCTCGTGGTGGTCATAGTGGCGTGGAAGAAGCGCTGGTCAGAGACACTGGAACCAGGGCGCTTGTAATCCGAGTAGCGCTTGCCAGGAACACGATCTAGACAAGGCGCTAAGATGATGTCCCGATAGAGTCCAGGATGGTACGGGCGAAGCCGGGTAAATTGTCCTTTTCGCTAGTAAGAGGAGCGCGGGTATTCACTCGTTGATTCTCGGCGGACTGATGACTGACTGACTGACTCGCTGCGTCGGGCTTATTTATACTACACGGCCAATGGCAACAGTAGGTAGTAAATTGCAATTAAATCGAGGCCACCCGCTCGGTCTGTATGTTTCGGGAACCTTCGACAGCGCGGCAATTATGCATAGGCGGTAGACTCGAACCTTCTGGCGAGTTGTCGTAGTATCCCAGACGGACTGCAGTATTATTGTCGTCGATGGACAAGTAGGTGCTTGAAGTACGTAGGTTGCTTTGTTTACGATGCGATTTCGACTGCAGGTACATAATTCGGGAGTAGGTACTAAGTAGGTCGAGCGGTTTATTATTAATTAGTTAATCTAGATTTTTCTCGACGCCACAAAATATTTATTAAAGCTATTAGCCATGTTTTCTTCTTTTGTATCTTTTGGGAAGTTTACTACTTTTATGTCGTTTTTGTTATCTCCATGTACTAATTCTATAACGCATTTCCAAATTTTTTTGGGATCACCTTCTTCAGAGTTTATTTTATTTTTTATGTGCTCATTATGCGTTCTTTTTATGTCTTTAGAGTATTTATTTCTCAATTTTTTGTAGTTATTCCAATCCATAGTACTATTAGTAAGGCGTGCTCTCTTGTAAAATGTATCTCTATCGTGCTGCATTGTGCGTAGTTCTTTTGTGAACCATTTATTATTATTTCCTTTGCGTATCTTCTGTTGGATCAATGGATTTTTTAATGTTTAATATCATCTGGTCAGCTTTTTTGTTATATTCCATTTGATTTATTTCATTTCAATCAATAGTCTCTAAGGTCTGAATGAAGAGTTCCTTATTGTATCTTCTGTAATTTTTAAATGTTATTACTTGTGTTTCTTTACTGGAGTTGTAGTTTTTTCTGTCATTTATTAGAATTTGAATCATATTATGGTCGGTAATTTTAAGTTTATTTAATACATTAACACATTGGTTAAATTTATTTGAGATTACCAGATCAATCAATGTTTTAGAGGTATTAGTAATTCGTGTGAAATCTTTAACTAATTGTTTCATATCTGCAGTTTGAATAATAGATTTCAGTTTTTTTTTGTGTATATGTCTGCATTTGCTTTAACATTTATATTAAAATCTCCAACTATAATGTTAATATTTTCATCTTGCAAATTTTACATGCTCCATCTTTGAAAATATATTAAGAAGTAGCATTTACTTGTGTTTGGTGATCTATAAATAACAGTATATACACCTTTTTTGATTCCTGATTTAATACTGATGGCTAAAATCCAACAATGTTTTTCATGTTGGTGATTTGATATCACTTCATATGAAACTTTATTACTTAAAAGAATCATCACTCCTCCTGTATGTCTTCTATGTGAGTCACAACGGATGGTATTATAATGATCAAATATAATTTCACTATCTTGGATATCTTCAGTCACACGTGTTTCACTCATCATAAGCATAAAAGGATTCTTCTCTTCTAAAAGTATTTTGACCTCTTCGTAATGTGCTATCATGCTTTGTATGTTCAAGTATATAATTTCATCTTTCTCGTAACTTTTATTTATAAAAAAAAAAATCTGCTCATTTTTGCTTCCAGTTTTCTTTTATAAATTGGGCATTCCTTACTCATGGCTGAGTGACTATAATTTAGTTTCAGTCCTAATCTTTGACTTGTCATTATACAATTGATGCACTGAATATCCTCATCCGTGCAATCTTTTACGTCATGATTTTTTGCGCATTTTGGACAAGATTTTAGGTTTCTGCAATCTATAGCCTTGTGGTTGAACCCAATACATTTAAAACATCTCATGATATTTAAATTGTCAAAGACTCTGCATCTGTCCCATCCAATATTTATTTTTTCTGCATTTAACATTCTGTCTTAAGTCTTTCCGTCGACGTCAGCATATATAGTAAAAGTTGTTTGATTTCTTCGGTTTTTTATTTCTTTCATATATGTCACCTTTATTTTTTAGCTTTGTTCACAGATGGACTCATTTTGAGTTTTTATTTTTCTCTCTATTTCTTCAAAACTGTATTTTTCAGATAAACCAATCATTTTGACGGATGGGTTTTTTGTTTGAGGAATCTTTACCTCATATTTATCTAAATATTTCCATCCAGCCACAGTCAGCTCAACTCTTGTTCGGCCTACCCCTGAGTCTCTTCAACTCGGGCATCCACTTTGTTAATATTTCGGCGGTTTATTATCTGCCATCCTATCCAAATGGCCAGCACATTATAGTCTTCTGGATCTAGATATTATTATTTAGATAGTTTCATGCTCAGTTTATAAACAAATGGTTCATTCTAATTCTAATTCTAAAGCTTTGTTAGGACAAAGAGCTAGCAATCGATAGCACTGATTTTTACTGATTATTGTGCGACTAATAAGATTTTAGCTATAACATTATTTCCTTAACTCTCAAACGGTTAGTTCTGCTATAAAAAAATGTAGAGTTCGGAAAATTATTTGTCATTGATGTATTAATTCCTTTTTCCATAGAGACCATTTCGGACTTTACCAAGTGGACTTCACCAGCCCCCAGAGGACCAGGACACCGAGAATGTCAGCCATGGTGCTGCGAGAACTCTTCAGGACAAGAATATTGGATCCAGACTATCGTCCAGAATTTGAGTTCTCCGTAGAATCCATTGAAGTGTTCTCCGTACCCATCTTGCATATCACCCTTGGCTTATTTACCGTTGTCTCACTCATTCTATCCATTATTTTCTTTTTACGTAAGAAAAAAACAAAACGATCTCCCATAGAAGAACGCAAAAACGGATCAACTTTACTGAATAAATAGATAATTTATATAACTTTATGCTAGTTTTTTTTTACATACAAAAAAAAGTTAGTACACATAATATTATATACTCTACATAAAATATAAGTACTCAGTCAAAGGAAACATGATACGGAAAGATAGAGACACACACACAATGTCAAGTGTTTTGTATGGATAATATTGATAGTGCAATAACTGTTTTATATTGTTTTCTGTAATTCTATTAATCATCGATTAAAATATCTACATTGGCACACTCTTTCTTATTTTGCGATGCATTAAACTTTACGTTCGACACTTTTTTTAGAAAGAAGGCTCAAATAGGCAAAATTATGTTTGAATGTTAATAACATTTATTTCAATACTGCTAAAAGCCTTTTACACGCGACACACATCCCTGAAATTGGAGGCAATATCGGGGCAGTGGTGTCGAGCGAGCTAGGCTTCCTTGATCACGCATGAGTATAAAAAAATCGCCCTAATTCTGAAAACGGGACAGGCGACCCCACGATATTAGTTATAATATAAGATATTGATATGTTCTTCAGGTCTGCTGTTTCCACTACTCTCATTACATTTATGTGGATAAAATTACAGCGATTCACCAACCATTTCTTCATCAAAATCTTCCTTTTTTTGACATTCCCATTTTTCACGACCCTGTTTCCGTAGGATTGGTTTGGTCAAGTTTTTAACCTCAGACACCGTGCATCGGTGACGTCACACGACACCATCGACAAAGGATAGAGGAAATTTAAAAAAAGACAGTATAATAATATAATAGACAATATAATTCTGCTTCGAAACCTACCGAAAATCCAAATAATTAGCCTAAAACATAAGTAAAATGTCATCCAAGACCACAAGGTTCTATCTGACAAAGCGCTGTCCTAAAAAAGAAAATAAGCTTTAATATATCTTTCTTTACATCTAATTTTCTCAGGACAGCGTTTTATCAGAAGGAAGCTGAAAAACAAACTCATAATAACAAGTACAATAATTTTATTTTTTAAATATAAACATGAAATACACAAATATTAGCACAAAAGCAATCAACATATAACTAGCCGTTGGAAATAATAGTTATTTTCTTTCACCATCCAACACTATTTGAAAAAAATAGTGTCAATAAGGCAATCAACGATTCAACCCACTGTTTTAGCTGTATTGGCGTCTAATTACATTGTTATTATTTTTGTTTCTATCCTACTAAGAGCATTACTAATCTTATTACTTAAATATTTATACCTTTAAGTATATACTTTTGTATTTTACATTTAAAAACTTTTAGATATTTTAAAATTAGGAATAGTACACAACATAAAGAACGTATTATTGTAAACAGTAAATTTATCAAAACGTTATTGTTTTAACAATACATATTGGCACCTGATAAATGAATAGGGTATAATATTAACAAATAAAAACACTAAAACGAGTATATACGCTCAATAAAAAATTAAAGAAGGTGTATCAGACAGAGTAAGATACACAAGACTGTGAAAGGGCCGGAGATCCCAATCCGCGGAGGCGTGAGATGTCGTCCTTCAGTGGCGTGGGGATTAAAACGAGGCCGTCTCCGATCGCTTGTCGCTAGTTCTTGTTGCTGATCCCGGGTCTGGTCCGAAGGGGTAGGCAAGTCCGTGGTCCAGGATGAGGCGGGGGTCAGAGTAAAAGAAGACGAGCAGAGGCAGAAGTCGGAGCGAGGTAGAGGGCTGAGCAGAGAGAGAGTTGTAGAGCTGGTGATGGTTTCTGGAGATTTGTCTTTCTAAGGGGTTTGTGCCCGTTGTATAGGACGCCGGCGGTGGCCCAACGCTCCCACGGGTCCCGCTTTCTCTTTGATTCTCGGAATCGAGAGCCGTGTTGGAACACAATGGCGGCGCCCCGCCGGTCATTTTGCCGCCGCTCGGCCGGTAATTTCAGGCCGTGGCCGAACGTTCCCTTTGCGTATAGGCACGATTCTCATAATCGTGCCCGAATTGTATGCCATTTATCATCACAATTTTATTTCACCAGCTCTCACACTCTGTAATTCTCTGCCCGTATTCCTCCAGCCAAGTTCTGACGTTTCATTTATTTATAATTTATAACACAAGGATCACATACATTTTACATTTACATAATTTTACATACATATTTCGTTAAAATAATTCTAAGTAATTTATTAAATTTAATAAGCAAAGATAATAGGGCGAGAGAAAACAACAATTTTAATATGGGGCGGCTGTGGCCGAGCCCGGAGCAGTACGTCCGTTACAGAAGGTGTTGAGAGAATATTCATTATGATGTCATGTATGTAATAAAAAAGTAGAACTATATATAAACTAGACATATAAAATAAACTTATTACGACTATTTTTTTATTTACTCTGCAGACTAATACGGCCAAACTGAATAGTATAAACGCAGCATCAAAGAATATTTGGTACACATATGTCAATATAAAATGAATTGGCAAGAATACACCACGAACATATAATGTACCTGATATCATGAGGAGCATGGCAGTTCTACGACCATACAATGGACCTGATATCATGAGGAGCATTGCAGTACTACGATACTTAACATACACTTATAAGAATAAATTGTGGTTGTTATACTATCATAGCTGTTATAGCTATAAAATAATATGTGTGTTAACTTAGGACAGTTAAAGTTACCAAGCTATACATGTGGGTTCCTGAGTACATAACACCCGCCAACTAGACGGTCAGCAGAGCTTGAAACTGTATCTTACAGGGGTGGGAACTAGACAATCTCCAATGAAACAGGTTGAAGTGTAATGGCATGTTTATTATTACATATAACGGAAGATCCGACAGTTCTATATAAGTTACAGGGCGGTTTAAGGCCTAAATGTTATACTAGGGCAATCTACTGAATTTAAGGCTCTGTAAGAACTAAGTATATTAGAAGCTCACGTGTGAATTAACTTGAAGATGCCATAGGCGGGGGCCTAGGGTGGTGCGGGCGATGGGCGGATGCTTACAGCTCACCGCGCGGCGGCAGGCGGTGCCTAAAGGCGGCGGCAGACGGCGTGGGCGGGCGCGCAGAGACGGCCTGTGCGGTTGTTGGGCGGCTCCGGGCGAAGGGCGGCAGGCGGCAAGGGCCTGTAGTTGGAACCACGAGGGCGGCTGCTGATGCACGGGCAGCGGCCCAGGGATATGACACCATTATATCCATGTCTGTGTGGTTGGCTGGTGATAGCCCTGAAGTTGTGAACTGGACTTGGTGATGCGGCACATTTATAATACGTAATGCGGCCGGCGTAGCTACGTACGCAAATTGGCGGCAACCGTGAACTCGGAACTATTCCATAGTGTTGAACTCAACGGGGTCGGCGGTGAACTGGCGAACGACGTGAACTTTGAAATGAAATAGCTTTTTGATTACTTTGTTTTGTGTTACCTGTAGTTCATTTATATATGTTTCAAATGAATTTCCCCAGATTTCAATCAAGTAGTTTAAATGTGAGTGTACGAGGCTATAATATAGACATTTTTTAATTTTATTTGGTAACAGATATGATATCCGGCTAAATACGCTAATTAAGGGGGTGATTTTATCTTTAATATGCTGTTTAAAAGTTAGGTGTTTATCAAGATAGGTACTTTCATATTCTACTGGCCTCCCCTGGGCAGCAACAGGCACGCTGCTGGTTGAGAATATGTTACGCCCTGAAATAGATATAATTATGACATTAACCAAAGTTTGCAAAACAAAACATTATTAATTATATTATAGGCCGATGCAGTATAGAATACCTTTTAAGGTGACACATTTGGAGGAGGCCCACCACTTCCCCGCCCTGTTTTAGGTACTGATGGTACCCCTTCAGAGCTCTCGCAAGGACGCTAATTTTTTGATATGTGACGAGTCTACATTTAAAATTTCAAAACAAGACCTCCAAATGTCCATGCATACAATGTTATTCGCAGTATGCAAGTGCAGCGTATTAGTAACCTGTTAGTAAAATCTACTCTATTTGGTTAGTTTACCAGATCATATGTACAAGGTATCAACAATAACAGGTAAAAAAAAAAAATAATAATTTACAGCCACCTGCAAGAATGAAAAATTATGAGACAAAAGAAAATGGTGAAATGTACACCTCATTTTTTGTGAGGGAGTATCGTCACCCGCTCCCAGGCAGTCCTGGGGAGAGAAAGCAGGGCATTGGATAGGTTTCACGAGGATCAGGTTCCGCGCCCCTAAGCCAGGAAACCGGTTGTGCCTCGACGAAAGATGTAAATTGAGGTTGGGAAGATCCCAAAGACCATGAGGAGAAAGCGTCGGAGAACCTGGAGGCAGGGCGGAAGGTGACACAATACCCTCATAACGGGAATTTGTCCCGACGCTCACATTTTAATTATTTGTGATGTAAGTTGTAACGGCTATAACCGCGTTGGTTCGCCATTGTAACAATCAGAAATAATAATTCTTATAAGCCACGTTTAGGCCGCCATTGTCACAGCTGAAAAGGAACCGACATCGGGTTTTCTACGATTGTAAAATAAAAGATAAAAGAATTTCAATATTACATTTATTCCAACATCGTAAAGAGCAAGAGATCTCTACTTAACAACAATATTAGTTACATCTCAGGGGTGAGCGTCAATACGAAGTACTGAGGGCACGGACGGAATTTAAATTGGTAGCAAAAGATTGAGTGTGACGTTGAGTGTGTGTTGACATAAAATATCTAACCTGATTAACGAGAGAAGGGCGCCAAATAACACTTAAGGCGTTGTTAAATTTAGAAACGGTGCAATCCGATGACCAGTGAATTAATTTTACAAGCTGATTGCGTCATCGCTTGCCCGGAGGTCTGTCGACCGGAGCGCTCGCTCGTGTCTTCCCTCAAGTCGCGTCGTCCCCAGAAGGCTGCCCGATTAGTACTGAACTCGCCGCTCTCGAAATTCTGTCTTGAGCTCTCTTCTAGAAGGGGCCATAGAGCATACGTCACATAGATAACTGAGAGGTCTTCTCAGTTGTTAGAAAATTAGTGGCAGGGCAAAATTGAACTGCTACAAAGTATTACTAAAATCTTAAATGTTTTTAGAGGGATTCCTAGGGATGCAAGTTATTTTTTTATTTAAGATTAACAAAAATAGGACTTCACCATTAAATATCGTTTGTAAAACGGTTTGAAAATTTTATAAAACGTTTTTCAACTATAAGATGAGCGGGAAGCACTAGATTTTATTTTTGTAAACGATGAATTAGTAGCTTCCCGAGAAATCTCTATAGAAAAATTAGTGTTTTTATTAATGTATTCATAAGAATGAATTAAAATATACCACTCGGATATATCCAATTTCTGTCCCGATAAAGCGAATTCCGCCGTACTTTACTCCAATACTCTGAGGCGCACGTAACTGTATTCGTGTGCAGGTTCCTAAGCATTTACAGCGTTATACTTTCACCGGAAAGGTCGTGTGACTCCCGGCCCATATGTCCAGTAATTTCTATTGCGTTTTTTTTATATAATAAAACGATTACTTTTAAATTTCCTAGTGAAATTTTCCGGTTTTTTATATTTTGACCTCTTCCACAAGTGAGTAAAGGATTTTTTGTATGTTTCACCAATATAAAAGAATACATTATTTTTTTGAAATAATTTATACTTTAAATGTGCACAGTGGTCAAGTTTCAGAAAAAATTTGGACATTGTAAAAAAAATATCAAAACAGTTTATATGTTGTAGTTTTTTTTAATTCTTAAGTTTCTTTATTTTAATAGTTGAATATGTTTTTCAATAAAAAAATCCGCTGTTATGTGTGATTGTTATTTGTAATTGTGACGCCTCAAAATGATTATATAGTAAAACTTTTTTGTCATGTAAAAAATATTTCAACTATAATAATTATAAATAATGTACATATTTTCTTTTTACATTTAAATTATATTTATATGGCTATCAGTAACGCCAATTTTTGGGCACAGAAAAATTGTAAATAATTGTGAAGAATTCAGACACGCCATAAATACCTTACCTAATATAAGATTTTAACATAAAATTGCTTTACTTTAAATTGCATACAGATTTTTCAACAATTCACAGGGTCTGCCCTACTCATTGGCGTATTATACTAGATTAGCCCTGTCTAGTTAAATTCATTTAAAAAATGACACCACATAGCGTACGTCACAAATATGGAGATGAACTTAACTACCCAACTCTGTTTAAGCTCCTTGTCCAAGCGTTCAAACTCGTAAGCGAAACCAAGGAACAGCGTTCATTTTGTTAACGAGGTGTTGTTGTAAATTGAATACAAGTCTGAATCAGGTAAAGGACTAATAAATAACACAAATTGATTTTTATTTTCACATTTTTACTTTTTGGATTTTGTACAATAGATATTGAACCATAACGGGAAACGTACACATATTTGCTATTGAGCAGAAGTTTTATGAATTTACAAAATTATATATATAAAATATTATATAATTATCAAAGAAAGCGTTTACTTTGTGGCTTGAAACTTTAATCAAATGAACAGTTATTTTGTTTCTAACCACTTTGTTAGGTTTTTAAAACAGCATTGTAGAAAACTAATCTAGGTACAAACATTAATAATGTATAAAATATAATATTAAAATAAAGCGATATAAATCATATGAAACGAAGACAGAGCTTCAGAGAGGGTGTGGTGGGGTGGGACAAAGGAGTGTGGGGGTTACATGGTTATAATATCAATTTAATTATACCCATTAAATAAGCTTTTAAATTGTGTTTTTTGTTGTTGTGTTTGACTCCTTTTTTCGAATATAATCACAACTTTACATATCTACGGAAAAAAAATATGATTGTACATTCCTTCCCAGGGACTGGTGTCAACCGCGCCAACAACATTGCCAAATGCATGCCGATCGGGTAGGACCGACATTTATTTCGTATATTAACTGCTGTAATGTCATACGATTTCAGAGAAATGCCTATTCGGTTTATTTTTGTAGTGCCATTTTTGTGAAATATATAGATGGTGCTTAATCAAAGCTAGACAATAACAACCAGTAATTAAAATAACCTTTCTCAGATTATGCAAAGATACCTAATTTGTAGGTATATTATATTATATGCTCAGAGATTATAAAGGACCTGAAGGAAATTTCAGTCTAAAAGTTTGGGATGAAAATGATTTGAGCACACATGGTTTCCCGGTGATGTTACGGTCAACGTGTTCCGACATCGTGATAGTTAATGTATTCGAAATTTACTAAAAATTTAACAGGAAACCTATTTATTCATTCTTTAAGGGCCTGCAATCCCTTTTTTTAAATAAATTAGTAAAACTCTGTTCCGACATCGTGATAATTAATGTATTTGAAATTAACTAAAAATTCAACCAGAAACCTGTTCATTCATTCGTTAAAGGCCTGCAATCCGTTTTTTTTTAAATAAATTTGCAAATACTCTTTTTTCCGTAGGTATTTGTAACTATACAATATATAATTGTAGCAATCGAAGATTAATCTAGATTGTCTCGCTAAAAGTAAACAACACGACCTACCTGTCTACGAGTATCTACTTGCGAGTGAACGCGACCTACTCGCGACGTCTAGAGCTACCTACGAAGATACGTTGCGAGTTGGTCTGGCACATTACGCGAACTCACTAGAAGGTTCTAGCCTATTGCCTATACATAATAGCAGCGCCAACGGAAGTTCCAGTAGGAACCAGACTGAGCGAGTTGTCTCCGTTTTACTTGCGATCTCGCATACCTACTGATGCCGTTGGCTGGTCTGTATAAATAGGCCCGACGCAGCAAGCAGTTAGTCAGTCATCAGTCAGCCGTCAATTAGCAAGTCTCAACGAGTGACAACCGCGCGATGGACAACATTCCCGGCTCCGCACGGATTCAACCATCGACTCCATCGGGATATCATCATAGCGCCTTGGCCCCGGCCACCGTCCCTGGCCAGCGCTACACCGGATCACAGCGCCCTGGTTCCAGCTCATCTGACCAGCGCTACATCCACTCACTTAGACCAGGCAGCATCCTCCCTGGTCTATGCACCTCCCGTACAACCGCCTACAAGGTTCACCACACCTTTGGTTTTCTGGTCAGCACTGGAGTACCCGAAGACCCACGTTCTTCGCCAGTTCCTGACCGTCAACGAGTCCGGTCACCAGCAGCGGCATCGACTCACTGACCCGCGCTTGACCAGCACTTCACCGCTTGCATCCAGAGTGTTCAACATCGGTCCTAAGTTATCTCTCATCACGGCAACCTGACTCAATAAAACACTGCGACCTTCACGACCTCTTTCATTTCGTGCCTCCACACCAGATCCCCAAATAATAAATATTACCCAGTTTTTTTCACATAATTGAATCCGGATTGCTTATATCCATTTTTCAATTTTTTATCGGTTTGTGGGGAAACCTAAGCTATAATAAGACATTTTAAGAATAATTATCAGAATGTATAAAGAAAATATTTATTCCTATACCTAACATTTTAAGCCCACAAGAACGTTCCTTTTCATGTAACATATCTTCCACCACCTTCATCACCTCTACAGCAATAGTTATAATAATATAAATAAATATGACAAAAAACAACACATTCTTGTTATAATACAACATCGCTTGTCGCTAATAGTTGTTGCACTGATTAAGGTTACATTTAAAAAATTGCTCAATATATAATAAAAAAGGTATGTGTAATATATACTTTGTAATATATATTTTTTGAATAAAAAAAAAATGTAATTAACATATAATTAACGTATAATGTAATGCACACAAAATAAATTACTCAACGACGCGATTTTTTCATTCTCATTATAATTTAATACGCAAATAATTGTGGACTTCCTACAACCCTGAATTAGAGACAAAATTCTACATCCATAGTTTTTCTCCATACAGACAATTAGACATATATTACCAATAAAGTACCTAAAGTCATAAGAATATTAAAAAGAGTTATTCATCTTTTATATTGTACAATCGTTTAGATTGTTAGATTATTTATTGTACAATTATCTCCCCAAGTTACTGCACTTACTTACGTTAAAATGATATTCAAAATTAAGGTAAAATTTAACCAATTTATAATAAATCTGTTTGCTAATATATTCGTACGTTTCAGTTAAATATGGGAAAACAGAAGACAAAGGGAGTTTTATCCCGAACAAAATGATGGCACTAAGGAAAATGCTTAACGGAATGAGACGGTACTACATAAATAAACACTAAAATGGAAATTTTTGGGCTACATTTTCTACAGAACATAATTGTAAAATGTCAGGTTAATTAATATTATATATCTATATATATATATATATATATACGTAGGTATATACATATATACGCACTCACTAATCTTCCAGCGATTCCTGAGCTTATTCAATTTGGAGTATAAGAAGTACATTCATTTTGGTTTCCGATGACTTATTTTTTCCACTTCAAAAGAAAAACAAAGCATTGGACGGAGAAGGTTTTTCATATCAAAATACTGATATAAATTTTTTCCCATTAACTCCCACCTATGTATTGTAAGTTCCTCCCGTCCTACAATAAGTTTTTTAACTCATCGGGATTGTCCTAGCAAGAAAAAAATAATAACCAAAAAAGGATTTGCGATTTATGATTATTTAGGATCCCTTACATATTGCAGATGATTATATACTGTACGTAGATACCACGAATTTCAAAACACCATGCAAATTATATAATTCATTAACTAATGCCAACAATAATGAATATTATCATCATAATTTTTAATTTATATTTATAAAACTTGTCCGTGTGAAATCAAACCATGTCACACCGTGCGAAATTTGGGCCAGCGCGGGGCGTAAACGAAATGTTTTGGGCTATAGCCGCGCCCACTAGACGCTCGTCAACCCTTTGGAAACCCCCATAACTGATATTATTTTGAAGTATCATTTCGCCTTAAAAGAACTGTTTAGGTATTTTTTGCTTAGGTCGAAAAAACACCCATAAACTGTGGTTTTTCTTTTTTAGCTTTGGGCAATTTTTATTGGTTATTGGAACCTACACGGTGAAAGGTTACTGATTTTGATCATTTATTAAAAATTTCTGCACATTACTCGTAATACTGTTAAAAACGGGACTGCAGGCCCAAAACGAATCAATTGATGGGTTTCATGTTAAACTTTTATTAAAAAAGCAATGAATTAACGCTACGTCGGAACACGTGTTCATAACAATCATTAAATTTTCAGATTTCGTCATTATATATTAACAGGGCAAACACGGGTGCATGAACACGTCTTTCGATATATTCATAAAGTACTAAAACTTTAACAAATAATTATATTATATTAGTCACCTGAAATATCAATACAAATTGAAAATATCTCCCGAGTAAAAATAAATGCCGTCAACGGGAATTGAACCCGTGCCTTCTGATGTCCGGTCAGGTGCTCAGAAACCACTGAGCTGTATCGGCTTATTTCCAACAAATCAAAAATTAATGCTTATTGTATTTTTTCACCTGTAAACAACCAACTTTATTTGTGTAGGAAAGGCTTTGTTAGTGCTAAATTTCTTACTAGATGGCGTCGAGACATATTATATCTTCAAAATTGCCGATATATATCTATACACCTATGTTACCATAACACGCACATGCAAATCGCTCATCAAGATATAACTTATCCCTACTTTCTTACCAAATAGTACTTTCTGTGATTTTATATTGTATTTGTATTCTTTTTTTAGAAATACACTTGTACTTAATGTACTTGTATTTTTACTACACTTTTAATTCTATTTTAATTACACAAATGTACTTGTATTTTTTCTTTTTTTTTGATACATGCTCCTTGTATTATTTTTAATTCAATAATACGTATTTTCTTTGATATACTTTTTATATTATTTTAAATTTTTCTGTTTTCCACACCTATTTTTCATATTCATATATCTTAAACTTATGTAGATATTTTGCATTATTTTTAATTCCTTTATACTTCATACTTGTTTTAGATGTATAAATTATTTTATTTTATTTTTATATTATTTTGTTTTCATTCAACTTATTTTTAATTTGTATTATTATTATAAAATTGACCACTACAACACGGGCATGTGCCTAGTGTGGTGGCCAAAAATTTACCCGTTTACTGTAATGTATAAACTTTACTGAATAAAGAACATATAAAAAAAAAAAAATTATTGGTGAAATATTTTTGACTTCAAATATTATTATTATTTTTTTAAATGATAAACTAATGTTTATAAGACAAGGTTTTATGCATAGCATATTATTGCTTATTATAGTTTAACAATAAAAAAAAATTCTAAAACTTTATTAGGAAACGGCATTTAATTGGATTTTAATAAATCATTAGTTTAGGGCCTGCAGTCCCGTTTTTAACACCATTACGAATAATTTTAAGAGATTTTTAATAAATTAGCAATGTTTTACATCAGTTATTTTTCACCAGGTCAATACTTAGAGCATTTTCCACTTTGAAACGTGGCGCAAATATAATACAAGAATATTATTTTTAATTCATTATTTGCATAACGACACAAATGAATTAAATAAATGTACTTGCGAATGCCGCGCGGGTATTTGAACTCGCGACCTCCTAATTGATAGTCGAGAGCGCCCCTTACCCCTCGATCTGGGATGCCGTCAGTGATGGACTATTATACCGGTGTTATAGTATAAAACATAGAATATACAATTCGACAATAGTCAGTCTATAAGCAGTCTCTCTGCGGCAAAGAGTTGCTCACGCAGTTACTGCATAGCCGTCCTTATATTGGACTGTTATATACTTACAATAATACATACAAAATAAATACTATATATACGGAATATTCAAAATAAAGTGCACCATGAATTTTTTGAGTTTACTTGTGATTATTGGGTGAGCATTTAAAGAAAAACTTATTCTTCTTTAAATTAATTTTAAAAAAACTTCATTTAAACCACTTTCAAATTTATTATTATTTAGTTCAAAGTTTCTTATATTATTTAATTAATATGACACCACAGAGTGATTTTTCATTTATTGAACAAGTTATTACCATATCAAAAAGAATAACATATTATTTATAAGCAATAGTTATTAGCGTGAGACACCTGTATACATTAAAAAATCTTTTTTAATCCGCTGACGGGAATTCAACCCGCAGAATTCTGATTACCGGTTAGGTTCTTTACCTATTCAGTGTGGGTTTAATTCCCGTCCGCATCATGTATGTTTTCACGGAAGATTTTTGGAAGGTGTTTCAGGCTTAAATGCTTAAAAATAGTAAGTTTTTATCATAATTCTTTGCTGGTAAAAATAATACTATCTTCATTAAGGCGAAGCTTAATGCGAAATAAATATTTTCGATTAGTCTTTACTAAGAATTAAAACACTAATAATTCAAAATAAAATATGATCTGGTTTAATTGAAGCTTTTCCTATCGCTTTGCTTGAGAACAATTAAAATAAAATTGTTACTAATCAAATTACTTTATAAAAAATATTTATTTTTCATTAGAAATCTATGAACGCATATAAGAATCATCTTTAAAAAATACAATTGTATGGCTAAGATTATCTGGGATAGTTTCCTTTGATTCACTTTTTTTCTTTCTTATAAAATTATTCACAAAATACATAAAACATATTTTCCGCGAAAATCGACTGTTTTTCGACTACGTTTGCCTAGCAATTTTTATACCCGTTACCAACATTCTTGGTGATACAAGGCACATTTAGAATACGCTCATTTTCGGCTTGGGTTATTTATCTCAAGAGGAACAGCTGCGCGGACTTTTTCTTACAAAACAAAATTTTTGATTTGAGGCCAAAATACCCAACTAAACTGAATATATTTTTATTAATCGAATACACCATATATCAAGTAAGGATGTGAGCTTTTTTTAATTTGTAAGAGTTTTCAATTACTAAATATAGATCATTAAGGAATTAGATTTTTTAAATATATTCAGTTTAGTTGGGTATTTTGGATTTGAGGCCAAAATACCCAACTACACTGATATATTTTTATTAATCAAATGCAACCTATGTCAAGTAAGGATGTGAGCTTTTCTTTATTTGTTAGAGTTTTCAATTACTAAATATAAACCATTCAGGAATTCGATGTTTTTGTAACTTAGGCATTTTTGTGAGTTAATAGTAATTATATTAGAAAATAATTTTGCCGAATCTACACGTATCTATAATTAAAAAATCATACAAATTTATTTACGACATATTTATGTTTCAGCGTGTGTAATCATGCGTGTGTCAATTTAAATTAAGTAACAACTTTTTTTTATGTATAACTACTTTTAAAGGTTATACCCATCAAAGTAATATATCATTGAATACGAATATAATACTAATAAATCTAACCGAAACACGAAACAGCACAAGACAACATTTCTTCCACGATAAATTAATTGAGGCTATAAAAATGCCTTTTTAATAGTTTTTAATATTGATTTATTTCTTTGATTATATTTACATAGTAAAATTTAAAAAAAAAACTATTGTTAACTAGAAAATGTTGCTTTAAAAATCAGGAAAATCAAATTCTTTAATTCCTTTTCTCTATCTCTATTACACTAAAATAATGTCGCTATCTGCGTCTATCTGTTTGTGCGCTTATTTCTTCTAAACAACGCAACGGATTTTGATATAGATTTTACTATCTTTCACATTTAGAACATTTCTTTCGGGAGGTTTATATATGTATATAATACATGCATATTATATTTTTAGAAAGTAGAGAAAAGTGCAACGCCGAGTACACGTCAGCAAGTGTTTTATAATTTGAAACACGAATTAATAAAAAAAGCTCGCTTTTGTGATAGATAAACAAAATCTACTTGTAAAAAAAAGTTTCCTTACTATAAAACTTGTATCTGATAGTATTATTACGCCAGCGTCCGGACGATCTAGGCCCTCTGATTGGTCGAATTAAAATTGTCTGTTTAGGGTAAATTCAACTAACTTGAAAATTAAGACACGATTTTATACTAAAATAGGATCGCCTCATAATAATACGAGATTTCTTCAAAAGCATCGTTTCTGCTCATATAATTTTTGGATAATATCGAAGAAAATATGTTTTAGAAAGTTCATAATCCATTGGATCAATTACATTATAATGAAAATTATCCACAGTTACGTGATTATGTTTGACGTTTATAAAAAATCTCGCGTTCCTTATTCAATATGGCGGATACGCACGGCTATAGATGGCCGACAGAGCGCACCTCTGGCGATTTAAAAACGAACCAAATGAATGGCGCGAATATTTAAATATGCAGCTCACAATATTTGACTACTTACGATTAACAAGCATTTAATAAGAAGATTTCTTCTGGAAGCTTATCACTTTGTAATGGCATTTTTCATTATTATTTATATTTTTTTTGCTTATTAATTATATCTGATTTTATATTGACATGTTTTCTTATTTGTAAAATTTCAAAATTATTTATTTGCGATGCTTTATATCCTGAGTGAAGTATTTTAAGACCTGAATTTTTATCGAAAGTGTGATCATTATTCAAAAGATGATTTGCAAACTCAAATTCACTATTTCCATTTAGAGCCCTGCGATATTCTTTAGATCTGACTTCAAAGTTTCTATTGGTTCTACCTTTGTAAAAGAAATTACAATCATCCCAATTGAGTTTTTAAACTCCTGATTTTTTTGTTTAAATTTTGCTATCTTTATTATTAAGAATAAATTTCTTCATTGTTATTAGTGTAAAACGCCAGTTGAATAGTACCAGAATTGTTTTTATATATAATTTTAGAAGTATCGTTATCCACAAGCAGAATTCTACGCCATTGTTTATTTCTATCTTTAGAAAGACCGTTTGACGAGAATATGTTTAATTTTTTTGAAGATAGAAACGCTTCGTTGATTGTAAAATTAGCCAACAAATCTCTAATCTGACATGTACTTATATGTAGAATAAAGCAATCATTTTGCCAGGTATAAATATTTATACAATATATACGAGTATTAAGGTATTATTCGGAATCGCCGGATAAGGATAATACGAAATATTTTTAAATAAAAGCTTCGGATTTACCTTAAATAATATAAAAGGAATTTGAATGTATTTGGGATTTTTTTAATTTTAGCATTTTAATTTTTAATTACGTAAAATGTGTGACGGAGCGGGTTTTTAACTGCTAGTTTTTATGAATGCATCAAAAAATGTTAACATTTTTTTTGACTGAGTATCGAACCTTCCTCCCCACGGACTGGAGTCAACCGCACAAACAAATTAAGCCAAACTAAGAACCTAAAAATGATTTAAACAACTAATAAAAAAACCTGTTTATTATTATGTCAAAACATAGGGCGTACAAAAGACGTTAAATTATCCGTGGTTTGAACGAAATAGATGTTAAAATGCATTATTTTCCTTTTGCGGTTACAGAAATAGTTGATTATCATAGTTTTTAAACCGATACAAAAACCGTGTTTTAAATATAAAATGTGTGTATTAAAACATTAGCTTCGGAGATGTTTGTTAAAAACTGTCTCTTGCGGTGGGCGAAATTAGATCGTAGACCCACTATCGGAAACTGTTGAGCTTGTATCAATAAACAAAAATTATTATCAAAATATTTATATCAACAAAATTAAAATAAGCTTTTAATAATGACTCAAGGGGTAAATAATAGGTTTACTTATTACAATAATATCATCTAATAGGAAAAAAATACTAGAACATGTTCTAAAACTAATTAAATTGACAATAGGACAAAAAAATATGCAATATTTTTTTATTAAATTATTTAATATCCTCCCTCTTGCAAAAAAAAACATTAAAAAATAACAGAATTCAAAAGTAATGTTAATAAATGGATTATGGACACGGGAAGGAAGAATATAGATACAATGTTACAACCTAAAAAAGATTAACTTTATGATTTATTTTTCTAAATACGGCTTTATAGCAAAAACTTACTTAAAAAATTAACATTAAAAAAAAAGAGCCGTCATAATTTAAAATTCACAAACAAAACTATTTACAATATGGCCTTAGAATGGGGTACCCCAGTAAGGTCAAATTCTTATCGACATTTGTAAAAAATAAATAAGTCAATGTGTTTTGTCTGCAGGGTGACGTCAGCGACTCGGATCTTACGAGAATTCCCCAAGAATTTCAAGTTCGGCACAGCCACTGCCGCATATCAGGTTGAAGGAGCCTGGAATGTCAGTGGTGAGTTCCTGCACATCTTTTTCATAAGCTACTGCACAAGTAACATTGATAGCTTTCATGTTCTGTGTTAATTTTATAGCCAAATTTTGTCAAATATGTTATGTTTCGCTGTTGTTTTTATTGAAATTAAGCAGTAAAATTGACAGAAATATAACGCCAGTGATGGAAAGCAAAGCCAAAAAGAGGACTGTTTATAAATAAAAGTGAAAAATATATAGAGCAGTGTGAAAGGAAATAAAACTTGTAGCAGTCTTGCTATTTAGTTCCTACCAAAGATATTAGAAGAACGAGATATGCTATGTTGGCCGCCGGACCGTAGGCGGAGTACTACCTAATTAGGGTACTTTGAATACTATCGGGACGTGTACGCACAGAAATCTGTTCTATGTATTAGTGCGGATACCTTAGCGTAAGCGAAGTTGTGCAGTAGTATTGGTGAACAAAACCGGCGACACTGGGCAAAACAATTCCACACAGTATGAACTGCTCATAGCACATCTCGTTCTTCTAATATCTTTGGTTCCTACCGAAAGCGGCTGATGGGATTCTCAAGTTGCCGTTTTGATTTGTGAGCTACGGTGTGAAGAGCGCTGTGTATATTTCAATTTGTTCCGCCAGTTAGAAATTAACCTCGATAGATGACATAAAATGCAAGTCCTGACAGTTGAATTTAAGAACAGAAATAAAGATACTACAAAGAATTTACAGGGCGCCAGCTCAGAATCATATTATTCTGAACAAATTTATATTAATTATGAAAGTAATCCCTAAAGATACTAATGAATAAATGTCAATCTCAATTGGGAAGGCATCTTACGTAAAATCCTAAGTCCGCCAAGGCCAGGAAGCTTCACCAACCGTCACGTGTCCCCGAGAATCTTGCACCAACTGGCGGAACAATTTGAAACAATACACAACCTCTTCACACCGTAGCTCGCAAATCAAAACGGCAACTTGAGAATCCTGTCAGCCGCTTTCGGTAGAAACTAAATAGCAAGACTGCTGCAAATTCTCTTGTATTTTATCCATTTTTAAGCTTCACTTGAAATTGGTATGATCAACCTTTTGCTTCTAGGAAGTGCTTAAGAATATTTTTGGTCTTGAATTAAACAAAGGCAATTTTAATTTTTTTGTACTTTTGCGAATCTAAAATAAAGATGACTACTATTACCAAAGCAAAAACGGCCGACTCACAATTCTATTTATTCGTGAAAAAGAACGTCCTGTTCGGGCATATATACCGATAGATATTTTCAACTATTATATCCTACCTACCCGTCCTTGTAACCCTGTCACCAGGAGAGGAAAGGTTCGCCAGTACAATTTTTACACCGCCGTTGTAAGGTTGCATTAAAAGTGTTAAGTGCAATTTCGCGGTGAGTTTCTTTACGTGCTGGCCAAGAGGAACATTGGAGACACCATAACCAAGGTAGGAGTTTTATTATTCTGGTGGCATCCCCTTATAGATCCCGTTCGTTCCCCTTTCGCTATACAATATTCAAGGAAGAAACTCGCGGCCGGAAATATATCCGGTTATTTCCAAGAGCTCTCGAATCAGCTCCTGAAAAAAACAACAATTGATTTCAACTTAAATGTCTAATGGAGACAACTATTAAAGTCGGGGGTTTAAGTATACATGTACAAAATAGGTTTTAAGGGTTTAGTTTGAAATATATTAATAATTAATTTGTATTTCCTAACCTTCAAACTCAACAATGATTGAAAAAGATGCATTTTAATGCATCTTTTACCATCTTCCACGATATACATAGTTATTTCTTGTAGTAATTTAGTTGGAACCAACTGCTATTTATAATTTATTTTGCGTACCAAGCTTGCAGCAGAATTCGACAAGTGTGTCAATACTTCTAACAACTGTTTATTTTTTATCGATTCATATTAAATTTAAATTATTCAAAATTTGTTTTGTCAATTTTGCTTTTGCTGTTGTATTTTGAAGTTGTTATAATGTGTACCGTATGTTCTTAGTAAATTTAAAAGCCACAAAGCTTGATTAAAAAAATGGTTTTTAAAATTTCTATTGCATTACAAAAAAAAGGTGGAAATAAAACATAATTTTAATTACTATTCTGCGCGGAGAAAATGCTGATTTATTAAAAATCTGTTCAAATTAATCGTAATCCGGTTAAAAACGGGATTTCAGGCCCTTTCCCGTTAATCGTTCATGCGCCTTGATAACATATAATGAGGATATGCGATAAAATTTTATTTTTATTAACACGTGTTCCGGTATCACGATAATACATTCCTCTTTTACTAAGAGTTTAACAGAAAACCTATCAATTCGTTCGTTAAGGGCCTGCAGTCCCGTTTTTAACCAGATTTCAGATGATTTGAAAAGATTAAGCAAATAAGCAATATTTTATATCGGTAAGTATTCTTCGCGTGCTCATATTTTTCCAGCATCATACTATCTGAATAAAACGTTAAGTAATACTAAATGTATTATTTCAATAAGTTTGTCTGTAGGTACTTAGTACTCTATATGTTAAATAGTTGGCGTCATTTAGAATTTCACTTAGATGCAAAATCACTGTGTATTTCGATGCGATGCAAAACTGCCACATAAAAAAATCTTAGATGCGAAAGTGCCATTGGTAATATTATTTATAATTCTTTTGATGTGTGTAAAAAATACGGAACAGAAAACGTAAATTCTAAAACAAACATTTATGATAACTTACGAAACAAAAGCAAAAGACGTTATTATTCGTGACAATTGAAAGATGTGTAAAAGTTTAGTGATAGGTTTGCTTTTGTGCCCCGTCATATTACGATATTATGTTAATATGTATGCTCAATGAAATAATGATCCTTTTAAATGTTGGCAGTAAATTAAAAAAAAAATCCGATGTTAGAGCACAGATATTATTGAAATGCTGCTAGAATATTAGGGAATGTTCGCCTATGCAAAACGCATCGTAGCTAGAACTATCTAAATACGATACTAGCATTCGGCGCATCTAAATATAATATAAAAACGGGTCGCATCGAGAAGTAGTCAGTCAGTCATTAATCAGCAATTACAACTTTGAGCAACCATAAATCAACTATCTATAGATTGATAACTCGACCCTCTTTCGACTCGATCGGTGATGTCACACCACACCATCGACAAAGGATAGAGGAATTTAAAAAAAAAGGCGCAACCATAGACAATATAATTCTGCTTCGGAACCTACCTAAAACCCAATTTATTAGCCTAAATCATAAGTAAAATGTCACCCAAGACCACAAGGTACCATCTGACATAGCGCTGTTCTTAGGAAGAAAATGAGCTTTAAAGTATCTTTCTTTACAGCTCATTTTCTTAGGACAGCGTTTTGTCAGAAGCTGAAAAACAAACTCGTAATTACATGTACAATAATTTTATTTTTTAAATATAAACACGAAATACAATAATATAAGCACAAAACAAATTTAGAAGGTGAACCAAAGAATACTGTATCGATATATAACTAGCTGTTGGAAATAATAGTTATATTCTTTCAACATACAACGCTATTGAAAAAAATAGTGTCAATAATGCAAACAAAGATTAAACCTACTGTTTTAGCTGTATTGGCGTCTAATTAATTTATTATTATAACGAAATGAGACCCACAAACTGATACATATTGAGCTAAGATTGGAAAATCAATCAATTCAAATTTTCCTTAACCTCCGACACCATTCCCGAAATCGATTCTCAGAGGTTATGGTTGGAAACTCGTATCGAATAGTTACCATCAGTCCTATTTGACCAAATTTGTTGATCTTTTCAGACAAGGCGGAGCAGATATGGGACCACTACACGCATTACCATAGTGAAAAGATCGAAGACCATAGCAACGGAGACGTGGCTTGTGATTCGTACCATCTCTACAAGCGAGATGTCCAGATGTTGGTGGAACTAGGAGTGGACTACTACAGGTTCTCCATATCTTGGAGCAGACTTCTACCTGACGGTTACGGCACCAACGTGAGCCAAGACGGACTTCGGTACTACAGTAACCTGATCGATGAACTGATCAAGTTCAACATCACTCCGATGGTCACTCTCTTCCATTGGGACACGCCTCAAAAATTCATGAAGATCGGTGGATGGTCTAACCCAAATATCGTGGATTACTTTGAGGACTATGCAAGATTGGCTTTCCACCACTTTGGAGACAGGGTAAAGTCCTGGTTGACCTTCAACGAACCCTATAACATGTGCTTGCCGGGGTATGGAACCAACATTTACATGGTGCAGTTTGCCCCAGATCTGAACGTTCATGGAATTGGAGAGTACCTGTGCACACACAACGTCTTAAGAGCTCACGCCAACGTGTATCATCTTTATAACAATACCTTCAAGCCAACTCAACAAGGTAACTAGCGTTCTATGGGTTTTGATTTTGCCAATTTTCATTAGTTTTTTCGACTCCTACAGAACGACAGGTCAGTGCAATTGTTTATCTGCTTAAAAAAAGAATTTCAATTTTTTACAATGTTCGCGCACGGATAGTGGAAACTATCATGTCTTTAATCATAACTCAGCAGTGCATAAATCAGAAACCAGTAAATAAATTCTCTTCAGCTTGCTATAAACTCCTGTTTATAGCAATATTATACTCCTGTTTAGATGTTCTGATTTATCATCAGAACATCTAAACAGTAAAGATCCATTTGCAATGACAGAAGTATTTGATGGCATTATAAGAAGCAGCTGGAGTATGCATGACTGCATAAGCTCTTAGATTGGGTTGTAACCGCTCGGTTGTCGAAGTGTATGGAGATACAAATTGGTAGGGTAAGTATTCACACAAAACCGCCCAGTTCCGTAACCGCGCGGTTCAACTGAAATGCAATGTGACCGTATTGCGTGTACCAAAAGAAAGTAAGATCTCCCTTATTTCAAATACTGAAATTTAGTCTCTTAGCCCAAATTCAACTGTAGTGCCGCGCCACCCTATGGTGGAGTCCGCATATTTTTATGCATTGTTGTTCAGCAAGTAAGTACGTGTGAACAAATAATTCCGCATAACCTTCGCGCAAAGAAATAAATCAAAATCGGGGGTCTGCAGGCAAAAAACGACCACGCTGCACCTCAATTTTAACCGACCGTAAGCTTAATTTCAGTTTGCAGGCGACCGGACCCAAAATATTAAGATTTGAAAATTAAGACCCGATTTCATACTGAAATACCGTTACAAAATTTACTTGCAACCTCACTGCGCGGCCCGGTAATCAAAACTGGAAACTTTAATTACTCACCGAAGAAAGTCCGCCGTAGTTATATTTCCAAGCGGCTGGTTCGCCAGTAAAAAAAGTAAGTTTAAAAAAAAATGTAATCTGTTTGAAAATTATTGGTTTTTGTATTTGATAAATTTTTCAATGTTTTCTAATATTTTCAACAGATGTAGCAAACGTAAGATCTTAATTTAAATTCGCTTATATTTAAACAACTATGGTAACTCTAAACCCTATGAAAACTAAAAGAGGTGGACGTTGCCCATTTACAATTTGAAAAATGGAATGCTGCGTCTTAACGACGTAAGTGAAGAAGCCATGCACAGTGATATTAAGTAGAAGATTCCGTGGGGTTTATTTGAATTATTTCTGATGAACGTATTACCAAAATCTCAGACGTTTCTATAGGAATATCTGGGAAAGTTACTAATTCATCGTCTAGAGCAATAAAATCTGGCGCTTACACCTATTTTAATAGCTGAAAAATGGTATCGTAGGTATCGGTCGAAAAAAAAAAATAGTCTCAATACGAATTTTTATGAAGTGTTGTTCAGCAAGTAAGTACGTGTAAACAAATATAGGTGGGTACTAAAACTTAAGGATAGGCCGTATCTCACACAATCGGAAAATTAAAGATTAAGTAAGCTTGGAGTCAAAAGTATAGTAATAATAATAATAATTTTTATTCCAGGATGTGGGTAGTTTAGTGCAACCCCACATGTCACATATATATATACATATTTATGGTACAATAGGTATGTGAAAAATGAAAAAAATATATATAGCGCTCACTCAGGAGTGGCGTTTGGTGCTGATATAGAAAACTATTAAGTCAAAAGGTTCTTCTTTTGGCTACAATGGCTTACATTCAAATCTACTTGGCAGACACTTCTATTGCGTATTACCTTTCTATTCAGTGTTCATTGTATTACAAGTTTATTGTGCTACAATCAAAGTGCTACAAATATTTCGCAGGTGTATAAAAAAAGAATTATATTTATTACCCAAGATTTCCATCGGCAAGTTTCCAAATTTTTATTGCTTTATTACATTATTGCTTTTGTGGGCAGTTTTGACTCTGGTTTATTTTGTTTGGTATTTTTATTTATCAGTGTTCTCTACGAAAGTTATGAACCCAGTTTTGCAGCTATATTAAATAAAACGATAAACGTAACAAAGGTGGTAGAGCCCATATAATATAAGATAAATACATTTTTGTAGACAAGATGGAATCAAGTAAGTGAAAAAGCCGTGCACAGAAATATTATGTCCGCGGCCCAGCGTAATGGACGGACCTACTGTCGAATTTAGAAAATCAATCTTTCCATGTGGTTTATTTTAATTATTTCTAATGAATTTATTATTTAATCTCAGATGTTTCTAGAGGAATTAGGGAAGTTACTAATTCAACGCCTAGAAAAATAAAATCTGGGGTTTACAGCTAATTTTATAGCTGAATAATGGTATCATTGGTCAAAAAAATTCAATTTTCGGGAAATTGACAGTTTAAATTTATTTCAGTTTGTTCATAAGTATTATATAGCCAAAATAAACCAATTTTGGATTTCGTCCTTGTGACTTTACCTCTGCTGAGACCATAATAAGTAATAAGTAAATTAAATTTTTAAGAAAGGAATATGAATTCAAAAATTATTACAAAACAAAAGTTTATATAAAACGAAAAATTACAAAACAAAACATTTATCAATACATTTATAGGCATGTAGAGAGGTTGGAGATATAAATCAAATCATAATAGAAATATAAACAATAGAGACATAACATTATTCACAAACCATCAGAGAAATATTCTTTTATGGACCTCTTGTATTTGGTAAGTTCGCAATTGAAAATATCCACCTTGGATAATACGCTATTGTAATTATTGCATAGTCTTTTCAGGCGAATATCATTACGAATTCGTTGGAATTAATGAAAATGTAAGCCTCGAGCAAACCCCCGTTCTTAGAGTCTTGTGTAGCTTTAATGACGTTTGTATCTTTTAGGAATAATTGGCATGGCAACTCTAGTGCTTTGGGCTGAACCTGAGACAGATAGCGAAGAAGACAAAGCTATTGCTGAAAAGGCCTTAGAATTCCAGGTAAGAATAACAAAAAAATCACTTCAATAATACAGAAAAAAAAAACAATTCAGTTTTTCAGATTTCATCAGGTAGAATCTGCTTTTTTTAGCAATTTTCAATATAAAGAAATGCGATTTTCTAGCGGAACGTTCATTGCCCCCTGAAAATCGATAAATTCTTTCTTGAAATCAAAAGGTTCTTTTAGAATTGGAAAGATGACTCAATTTTGATCTCTCAAAGTGATGTTTAAGTGATGTGAAAGTGAAATTTAGGAATACATATTTTTTAATACTTGTTAATGTGTGTGTAGCCTCACTCATACTCTCATACATGACATATTATATCTAAAATCGACATTTGCCCTTTCAGAAGCAAGCCAAAGAATTACCACTACAACCAAATACCATATAATATTAATAATGCCCAGGAGCGCCCTTGGGGGAGGGTGGGGGGAACCTTTAAAGCATCTAGTAGGCGAGTGGACAAATGATTCGGATTCCCACCCAGGCGTAGCGAGTTCAAAATCATGGCAAAATAAAAAATTTCCGCTTGTATCCGCAAGGGTTATCATTTTCACCCATCGAGGCCTCCGGCGTAAGGTTAATGTTAAAAAAATATGTCTGTCTTAGTATAGACTTTCTTTTATTTACGCATAAAGTGCAACTAAATTATTGACCCGTTTTCTTTGAAGTAACCTTTTAATTTATTGTATGTATCTTAATAATAATCTTAATAATCTCGTAGAGGCGAGAATCGTATGCCTTAGTTTTCTTTCGTACATTTGGATTTCATATGAAATATATTCATTATTTTACTCACACATAAAAAACATTAAAGCGGGGATTAATTCTGTTTTTGATGGTTTAGAAAGATAATAAAATAGGTAGGTATATAATTGTGATTTTTTTATTTTTTGTAGATTTCACTATTCATGTAATCATTAACGAACTCATATTATGTTCATAACAAGTATTTTTGTTGTTTTTAATTAATATTACATTCAAAGTCAGTTTTTAAAATAAATATTACATTCGTACCTTCTTGAGCGATAGGTGTTCGGTTATCGATTTGGCCTTTCGATTTAATGAATATCGTTCCTAAAAATATTGATGTGAAAATGTATTAATTGCTCACTGCGGTTTAAAGCCAATTAATCCACTTAGATTGCATCGTTTATCCCATATTTTAAGGATTTACAAATTTGGTACATTTTGGCAAGCGGTCGCTCAGGAAGTTTTTGAAATCTTGCCATAATATGCCAAAAATCGTTCAAGTGGTAAACTACACACACAGAACATACTTTGAGGGACATTTTCATATATTTTTTAATGAATATTGATCAAAAGACAAATTAGAAAGCGCGAAATGCCGTCTAACCAAATAAATTCAATTTGCCGCCAATTGAGGTGATTTTTTACGAAAACGGCGCAATATAAATCAGCCAAATATTATTTATTTAAAGGAATGTCAATGTCAATTAGCTACACTAGCGCCTCTAGCGGCCAGAGTTGTTGATACTGCAAATATTTCACCGGACTTGGACGTATTATTGATATTATAGGGTATTTGCTACAACACAGAATTACAGAGGAACCTTAATCACCAAGATCATGTTCATAGCACAATTTTAATAAAAGGTTGGTGCCAAAGGCGACTCCAGCGGTCCAAAACTGGAAGGTCAATCGAAAAAAAATACATATGAAATGTTAAAACATATTCTTATGCGTAATGAATATTATAAAAACGACAATGTATGTAATTATTTTCCGGTACTCAACTATTTCGAAGCCGGTAATGCGATATTGTCTAATATAAGATTATTTATTTACACATATAACTAATTATTTTTTATTATTTTTTTGGTAAACTAATGTTTAAGACAAGATTTTTTATGCATAGCACAAAGGGTAACAATTATTTATAAGCAATAATTATTAGCCTGAAACACTCATCCACACTGAAAAATCTCCTGATAAAAGATACATGACGCCAACGGGACTTGAACCCGTGTCCTTTCGATTTCCGGTCGACAGCTCTGACCACTGAGCTATGGCGGCTTATCTCTTATCCGCGAAATAATTCAATATATACTAGTGTTTCATTCAACAATTACTGCTTGTTACATTTTTTTACCTGAAAACAACCTAAAAAACTAAAATAAAGTTGGTTGTTTCAGGTGAAAAAATGTAACAAGCAGTAATTGTTGAATGAAACACTAGTATATATTGAATTATTTCGCGGATAAGAGATAAGCCGCCATAGCTCAGTGGTCAGAGCTGTCGACCGGAAATCGAAAGGACACGGGTTCAAGTCCCGTTGGCGTCATGTATCTTTTATCAGGAGATTTTTCAATGTGGATCAGTGTTTCAGGCTAATAATTATTGCTTAAAAATAATAATTATTTTTTATTTATTTTAAAGATCTTGTCATATTAAAAGTTTTAATTTTAATTTGTATCAACTCCAAACTCATTCAATTATTTATCTGTAGACTTAAAAAGTAAACAATGAAAGCAAAAGTACCTATCCGTACATTTTATTGCACCCGCAAATGCACTGATAAAAGTGATAACTTTTTTTTAACATTTTTATTTTTCTCTCTTGTAACATAAACCAATTATCAATTTATTTGAATGTTTGTCATGAAATGAATTGTTTGCGATTTATTTCGATATGCTATGAACATAACTTGATATTTTAAATTATTCCATGCAAATTACATCAACAATGGATAAACATAAATTCAAGTTCAAGATAGCTATCACTTATAACACAAAAAACTTATGACTGACATTTTTGCACATCTTTCTCTAATACCTTAATAATCTTACATGTAATGTAAAAATTAAAGTAAAAGAACACTTTAACAGTTTAAATGGTAAGGGTTTTTCTGAATTTGCAATTCATATAGCCCCTCGATCGTTTTAGGGTTTTAGGTTCATATTTTATAAAAGTTTTTTTTTTTTTTTTTTCTATCATGCGGAAATACTTTATTTTTTGACTTTAGACAGAAAAAAAAATTCTTTCCAGTTTGCCTTAAATATTTATACACAGGAATCCATTAATAAAATCATAAAAATAACCAAAATGAACAATTCATATTTCGTCGCTATCGTAACAATCAGTTTAACTTTTTTTTTTTTCTCTTAGGTTTGTCAACAGTGATTCATATCAAAGCTCTCGAAATACAATTACATTAATTAAACTTGGTTGATACTATTACTAATTACAGACAAACACAACATTGATGAACACAACACTGTAAGTAAAGAATAATGTACATGTATGCACCTACATGCATACATGTATACACACATACATACACTTACATATACATTTCATAACAGCAACAGTAATTATTTTTTAGATCAACACGATAGGTAGCTTTAAGTCTTGTTTACGTTTGATTTGAAGGCGGCCAATGATGACATTGACAAATCAATGGAATGACTTTTATATGTCTCGTTAAAATAACGGCACATTCTCGGTAAAGGTGAGTCATACCCCAGCTTAGTTTTATATTTTTTAATATGTAACGGAATATAATGTATAAGTCGGGAACCAATTCTAGGAACTTTGAACATAATTTGATAGAGTAAAAAAGGGCAGTTTATTAGAGCATTAACAATTTTGAAAAGAAAATTTAAATCAATATTTAACCTTCTCTGTTCAAGGGTGCGTACATTGTAGAAATTTAGTCTTTTTTTTTTAAAGTTTCTTTATTCTATAAAATTATTAGTTACATGCATTGAGGAATTTTTCGACCACCATGCTAGGCACATGCCCGTGTTATGGAGGTGGAGTCTATCGGTGTAGTGAGGAAGTGATAGAGCTCGCTTATCACAATACGCTAGGTGGTACATAAAATGTTTTTGAACCCGCTCTATTCGCTGAATATGAACTTTGTAGGTTGGACTCCATATAGAACTTGCGTACTCCAACACGTTGCGGGTGAAGGAATTGTACAGCGTTATTTTTGATTTGGGATTCTGAAAATTTTTACTATTTCGTTTGATAAATCCTAGCATTTTCAGGGATCTAGAAATAATGCTGTCGATATGAGGTGTGAAAGTTAGTTATTTATCAAATATTACGCCTAGGTCCCGAATGGTTGCGACTTCCTGGAGTTTAGTACCGTCGATAAAATATTGAGTTGAGATAGAGTTGCGTTAACGTGTAAAAGTTATGTGGACACATTTTAAAGAATTCAGAAACATTCTATTGTCAATGCACCACTTAGAAACTCTGTTGATATCATTTTGAAGAAGTATTGAATCAAGTAATGTGTGGATAATTTTAAAAATCTTACAATCATCGGCGAACAATAAAATTTCAGAATCCAAAATAACATCGCACAAGTCATTTATAAAAACGTGGAACAAGATCGGGCCCAAATGGGACCCTTGAGGTACTCCAGACGGCACATCTAATCCTCTTGACTCATAGCCATCAAATACTACTCTTTGTTCACGGTCAGTTAGATAGGAGTAAAACCAGTTTAGCAAGGTACCATGAACACCCATGCGTTTTAGTTTATGTATTAATAATCTGTGATTTACCTTATCAAAGGCCTTGCTAAAGTCAGTGTAGATGCTGTCTATCTGTTGACCTTTATCGACAGCTTCGGTTAAGGTAGTGACATAGCAAAGTAAATTAGAGGATGTTGATTTCTTGGAGAGAAATCCATACTGTTTTGGAGTAATAAGATTTTTGAAATGATAATTCAGACTTGGACAAATTATTTTTTCGAAAATTTTAGCAAATGAACAGAGAATGGAGATGGGTCTATAATTTGTGACTTCGTGAAGGTCGCCACTTTTAGGTATAGGTACAATATTTGCTTGTTTCCATCTTGTTGGGAAAACGGATGAAGACAACGATTTCCTGTAAATGATAGTCAGAGGGAGTGCGAGACTGTGTGCACACTTTTTAATTAGGATAGGTGGAATTTTGTCGGGACCCGGACCTTTGCTCTGGTCGAGGTTAAGCATTGCTATTTTTACATCGTGCACACTAATATTTACTGTGTGCAGAACGCCGTTTGATTGATCAATTGAAACGAGATGAGGTTGAGTCTCTTCGTTGCCTCTTATGTTATCTTTCTCATATACTGATGAAAGGTGTTGGGCAAATAGTTCACTGCTTTCCTCGCCATTGGATGACTTTTTTTCTCCATACGTCATATTTTGGGGGATAGTACTGTTATTTTTTTTCTTTTGTTTGATAAATCTTCAAAAAGTTTTAACGCTATTACGATTAACCAGACACGATTCGATTTGTTGAATATATTTAAAGTGGCAATTACTAATGAGTTTGGAACAGCGGGTGCGTAAGAGTTCGTAAGAATTTCTATCACGAGGATTTTTATATTTTTTATAGAGAAGTCGAAATTTATTTTTTTCCTTAATAAGTTTAACTAAGTCTGGTGAGTACCAGTGGGGATACTGCTTGTTACAATTTACAATTTTTGTTACGCATTTCTCAATTATACGATTCAGATGATTGTAAAATATAGAAACCATATTGTCTACCGACATGAATTTAGGTAAAAGTAATGCCCAATCTAGTTCTTGTAATTCCCGATACAATTGAATGTAATCTTTTTTATTAAAATCATATTTAAGTAAGGTTTTATTTTTTAGCATTTTTGTTAATTTGAAATCAAAACTATAATCAATCTCTAAGGGTGGATGATGTATATCAATGCGACTTAAGATATCGGTACTTTGCCTGACTTGTAGTGCATGTGAATTGGATAAAACGAGATCTAAGATTCTACCGTTACTGTTCACAATGTCATAATTTAAAAATTATTTCTAATTTTTATTATATGGACGAGATAAAAGCGAAGGTACAGTTTTTTACAAATTCCCCAAACAGAATGAACGTGTTTTTGAAATTTCGATTACTCTCAATTTTTTTATGATTCGAGTAAAAATTTGAAATTAAAATTTTATTAAAGTAATATTTATTTTAAATGAATACATCGATAATTTTATCTAGTTTCTGAAATATAGCGCATTTCAAATACACAGAAAACATTGCGAACTGTGTTAAAAGTTGGAAGGGTTTCTTTTCAGATCATAGTTTTAATAAAATTACTGGAACTAGTCTTTTACATAAAAATGGTTAAGACAAATTAGACAATTAAGAAGCATTAGAAATTAAGAAATCTTTAAATACAAATATTTCTGAATACTTAATAACCAAATAAATTTATCAAATCAAAAAAATAACCCTTTAGTCCCGTATTCAACTTGTACCCTGAAATCCACCCCATCGAATGTTATTATATATGTGTTATATTGACTTTCTTAGATGTTAAACTGTTATATATATATAATTGTAATTTTTAATATAATGTAAAATTCTATAAAGGCTTAACTTTTCATTATAAATCCATTACGGGTGATTAGATATTGTTGTCTTCCTCCCACTTATCAATTTGTTATCTCTTTCAAATATCTAGTATTGCTCTTTTATGGTACGTACCATTTTGTCTCTCTCTGTCTGTCTACATCAGAGGTTCCCAAAGTGGTCTATAGGTAAGTGGTCTATCCCCAGCGGTCGATATCGGCTTGCTGGGGGTCTTGTCAGCGAGAAAAAAATTTGGGGGTCCACGAGATTCAAATGGGGGTACATACGAGCGGACCCCCATTTACCTTAAGTCTGCATTTAGGAGTTCCGTAGATGACACAATACACCTAACACAAATAACACAGTTTACGTAATACTAATAATAGACTGAGAAATGACTTATTTGATATTTGTATTTTTATATTCCGTAAAGTTGGTTATTGAGGTATATAAATAAAATTATACCTTCCTTTTCTCTTTTTTTGTTATTTGTTTTTGGGGTGTTCCTTTTCTCGTCAGTATTAATATATTGAAGCAAAACATTGCACATCGGAAGCCGCGAATTTTCCTAGATTCCCTACTTGTTTTTGAAAAACTTCCAGGGTAATAATGACGTTCAACATTTAAATGTACTTCACACAGACATCAAAACTAAGTTTTAGGACATTTGACTGTGGAAGTGGAATGTTGAAGAATCGGATATCATATGAACAGAAGAACTGATCGGAATAAGTGCTAACAAATAACTTAAGGGGCAGTTCTGTAGGGCCAGCTACAGAAAGAAATCCTCGTTGCTTATCCTGCTCCATTTTCATTTGGTGTAATACCTCACAAGGGCGCCCCTGTCTGCACAATGTAAAGAATGAGGAACTATACCGCCACCCGGTTGTTGGACAAGCAAGGGAAGGGAATATTTTTGCGAAAAAATAAACGATTATCACATGGGACTAGGGCTGCCACCTCTCCGGGTTTGACCCGGAGTCTACGGGTTTGCATGGTGCATGTCCGGGCTACGGGTTTAACATCGATAAAGTCGTTAAAGCAAATTGTAATTGTCACGTTCTTCACAACGCTGGAATAAATGGCATGAAAGCTTTAACATACGACGTGGAAAACTTGATTATGAAAGTGTATGCGGAATTTTCGAACAGTGCAAAATGTACGAGAGAATTATAAATATTTTTTGAGGAGTTCTAAATTGAATACAGAAAAGTTTTACGACATGGGCCAACTAGATGGTTAAGTTTGGGGAGAGCTGTTGACTGATTGACATTGTCGTGGCCTACTGTATCAGCGTATTTGAAAAGTCATGGTGAAGCAACTTGCCATAAAATTATATGGAAAATCCTAAAAGAGTGTGGCGAAGGCGAATCCAATGACGCTAGAAGTTTATCTACAAAGATCACACTACAGGAATGTTATTTATATTTCAAGAAGCCATAGTATTGCTAGAAAAAAACTCCGTGACAGCTGCTGAGTTGCACCCAATTATGAGAAACATAAAAGACAAGGTTGAAAGCCGACAGCATGATGAATTTTACGGTGCCAAAATAATGAGAAACATAAAGTTTTTGAGGCCTTCTGATCAGGATCAATTAAAAAAAGAAGCCAATGAGGTTTACAGGAGAACTCTTGAATACATACAGAAATATTATGATTTTGAGGATTCTGTATTCAAAATCTTTTCCAAATTCGATCTAATAAGTGCAGTAAGTTACGAAGATACTGTGGAAGCTGTTGAATCACTTGGTTCACGCTGGTCCAAGTCAGCTTAGCACTAGCTAGGTCATTTATATTAAAAAAACATTACGAATGGTAATTTACCAAGATATTTTGCCTAAATCAAATAATTCATACTAAAAAAGTTTTATTTTAGTAAAAAAAAACCATATTTCTAAAATTTCCGGGTCTACTGTTTTTTGAAAGGTGGCAGCCCTACATGGGACGTTAATAGTTATAGGAAAATTAAATATTCGGCGGGCAGGGGGCTTACGGAAAAAAAAAATTGGCAAGTGGTCTTCGGGGCAAATAAGTTTGGGAACCTTTTGTCTACATATATACACTCCATAACTCTGCTTAGGACGGGTTGTTTCGGAGAATCTGAACAATTCATCAAATTTCAACGTTGATTTTCAAGTTCTGTGAAAGATTTTTTCAAGTTCTGTTTTTATTTCAGTTTTGTCAAGTAACTAGCCTACAATGATATAAAAACAGAACTTGAATAAGTCTTTCACAGAACCCGAAAATGAACGTTGAAATTTGATGAATTGTTCAAATTCTCCGAAACAACCCGTCCTTAGTGTTTACTTATTATTATATCCTGATGAAGTTTGGTTTATGCGAAATCGGTCACTATGAAAACAGTTTATAAAATTCGTGGTTAAATAGTAAGTATTAGTTTTATTTCAAAATATAATAACTAACCACAAAGTAATTGCTTAGTATAAAAATAAAAAATATAAGTAAATAAATACGTGATACAATGATGTGACTGGTTTAAAACTGAGATTTTTAGCGACGCTAGCGACATCTATCGATTTTACTTCAAATTAATCATATAGTTTAGCAACATCTTTGGATTTAGTTTTTTTTTAACGTTTTCAAATTTATACATTCTCTTCAAATTTTAATTCCGGTTCAAATATTAATTCTACTTCTTCAGTCAATTCTCTTCTGGAATATTTTGATTGATCTTGTAATGACCAATATATTTCAGTTTTATAGCCATTATATTCTGGTGTGTGCGGAACATTTCCATGGATTTGACTTCCATATTTGTTACATGTCAGTGTGAGTTATGGGCAACATCAGAAGCTGGACGTAATGTAGAGAGCTCGCAGATTCAATAATTATATACACAAATTTATCGATAACTATCATATCAATTAAGATTGAAAAATATTAAACATCACTGTACCGTCATTTTAGTTCTATCTTGTCGTATAGACAAAACATTTAATGTTTCAAATCGATTTTCATTAATTGGAACATCATTAATGTTTACCACGTCCAATATCAATTTTGGAGGCGGGCTTGGGCATTGCTGCCCTGGGAAACATTTATTGGATAACCAACACTCCCCAAGTGATTCGCTACGTTTGGTGACTTAGCAGGGGTGCTCGGGTTCATTGAGTGAGATTTGAATAGGTTTTGACGGCAGATGCGTTTGCCCAACTACTGCGTGGTGGGTCGTATCGGGAGAGACTGGTTAAGGGAGACCTTTTGACTTCTCCAACCGGACTCTCTCTTGACCCATCGCATTACACTGCAGAAGGAGGGATGGAATCATACGTCTGTCCTCTTGGATATATTGACCCCCAGATTCCTACCCATCCCTCATAACTTTTCCTTCCCAGAATTTCCTTCCTGCCTTTCCCTAAAAAGATCCCCCACACAGCATCCCAACGATGGAGATAGATAGGATAGACGGTTTTCCGTGTGGAAATAATCTAAAAAAGTAAAAATATTATCATATTTCATTTTTTTTATTACCAGGAAATTGTATGAATATATTTTCAGACGGGCTGGTATTTGAATCCGATCCACACCCCTGAAGGTGACTATCCCAGAATTATGCGCGAGGAGATCGACAAACTGAGTAAGCTGCAGGGCTTCAAGCACTCCAGACTGCCCTTCTTCACGCCTGAGGAGGTGGAGTCCTTGAAGAACACCGCTGACTTTATAGGGATCAACTACTACACCGCTGTGGTGTACCGCAATGACGGCAAGAGGGCCGACAGGCAGGTGCCTTCGTTCGAGAACGATATAGGACATATTGCCTACCAGCCCGAGAAGTGGGATAAGGGATTTTCTAGTTGGTTAAAGGTGTGTTAAATAACACTCATTCTTTAGTTATATCTGTTAAATCACTTTGTTGCATTTCACTCTCTCTCTCTCTCATTCTTTTCTCTCCACATCAGCTTAAACAAAACCTCCCTTTAACTGGCGCTGAGACAAAATGATCATGACTCCCGACAATTCTGGCTACCTCTAAAAAACGCCTCCATTCTTGCAAGTCTCCCACTATTTCCCTTCAGTTTTCTATGCCTAAGGCTGCGATGTTTGCCATCACACCAAACGTTTACTTTAGACAGTCTAAAACTTGTTGATGTATTCTTACCTTAGCTCCGCCCTGACGGTCTCCGTGACACTCTGAACTGGGTAAAGAAGAAGTACGGAGATCAGGAAATCTACATCACGGAGATCGGGTACTCCACAGGCGGGGGTCTCCTCGACGAGGGCCGGGTGGACTTCTTCAACAAGCATCTGGCGGCCACCCTCGATGCCATAGACGATGGAGTCAACGTAACCCGCTTCACAATGTGGAGTCTCATGGACAACTTCGAGTGGATGAACGGATACTTGTACGTATAGATTGATAAATTAAAGCTACAAAGAGTTTATTATTATTTTAGGTTGTTATTTTAGGTTGTTAGTTATAAGGTTGTTATTCGATCTCTAACCACTCGCCTCTAGTCCTTAAGTCTTTCCATCTAACCACAGTCAGCTCAACTCTCGTTCGGCCTACCCCTGAGTCTCTTCCACTCGGGCATCCACTTTCTTAATATTTCGGTGGTTTATTATCTGCCATCCTATCATCAATGGCCAGCACATTATAGACTTCAGGATATAGATATTATTATTTCGATAGCTTCATGCTGAGTAAATAGACAAATGGTTCATTCTAATTCTAATTCTAAAGCTTTGGTAGGACAAAGAGCTAGGAATCGATAGCGCTGATTTTTAATTATCATTGTGCAACTAATAAGATTTTAGCATTAATATAGATTATTTCCTAAGATCTCAAATGGTTAGCTCTGCTGTAAACAAATGTAAAGCTCGGAAAATTATTTGTCATTGATGTGTTAATTCTTTTTTTCCATAGAGACCATTTCGGACTTTACCAAGTGGACTTCACAAGCCCCCAAAAGACCAGGACACCGAGAATGTCAGCCATGGTGCTGCGAGAACTCTTCAGGACAAGAATATTGGATCCAGACTATCGTCCAGAATTTGAGTTCTCCGTAGAATCCATTGAAGTGTTCCCCGTGCCCATCTTGCATATCACCCTCGGCTTATTTACTGTCGTCTCACTCATTCTATCCATTATTTTCTTTTTACGTAAGAAAAAAACAAAACGATCTCCCATAGAAGAACGCAAAAACGGATCAACTTTACTGAATGAATAGTTTACATACAAAAAAAAGTTAGTATACATAATATATAATCTGCATAAAATATAAGTACTCAGTCAAAGGAAACATGATACGGAGAGAGAGAGACACACACACACACACACACACAATGTCAAGTGTTATGTATGGATAATATTGATAGCCCAATAATTGTTTTATATTTTTTTCTGTAACTCTATTAATCATCGATTAAAATATCTACATAAGCACACTCTTTCTTATTATGCGATGCATTAAACTTTACGTTCGACACTTTTTTAGAAAGAAGGCTCAAATAGGCAAAATTGTGAACATTTATTTCAATACTGCTAAAAGGCCTTATACACGCTACACACATCCCTGAAATTGGAGGCAATATCGGGGCAGTGGTGTCAAGCGAGCTAGGCTTCTAGCGCAAATGAGTAACAAAAAAATCACCCAAACTCCGAAATCGGGACCGGCGACACCACGATATCAGTTATAATATAAGATATCGATATGTTCTTCAGGTCTGCTGTTTCCACTACTCTCATTGCATTCATGTGGCTAAATTTACAGCTTATATCATAATTCCGTGTGGAAGCTATGTTTCGATACAATCCTTATTTACTTACTGCGCTTGTACTTATTTACTTCTTTTATTTTCTTTCTTAAAATAACTTTTGTTGTTATTATTGTAACGGACGTACTGCTCCGGGCTCGGCCACGGCCGCCCCATATTAAATTTGTTATTTTCTCTCTTAGTAAATTGGATAAACTGCTAGAAATATGAATGTAAATGTATGTGATCTTGTATACCAAAATAAATGAAACGTCAGAGCTTGGCTGGAGGAATACGGGCAGAGAATTATAGAGTGTGAAAGCTGGTAAAATAAAATGCTAATGATAATGAAAATTGCATTCAATTCGGGCACGATTATGAGAATCGTGCCTATACAGAGGGAACGTTCGGCCACGGCCCGAAACAATCGGCCGTGCGCCGTCATGCCGTTACAAAATGACCGGTGATACGTTTACATTAAGTTCCACGGGCACGATTCTGAGGATCGTGCCTACACAAAGGAAAGCCGTGGTCACGTTCGGCCACGGCCCGAAATTACCGGCCGAGCGGCGGTAAAATGGCGGTTGGGGCGCCACCATCGCGTCCCAACGCGGCTTTCGATTCCGAGAATCGAAGAGAAATCGGGAAAGTCCTATAAAACGGGCACAAACCCCTTACAAAGGCAGATCTCCAGAAACCATTACCAGCTCTACATCTCTCTCTGCTCTGCCCTCTACCTCGCTTTTACTCTGACCCCCGCCTTATCCTGGACCACGGACTTGCCTACCCCTTTGGACCAGACCCGGGATCAGCAACAAGAACAAGCGACAAGCGATCGGACCAGCTCTACAGCGGCTTCAGAGACGGCCTCGTTCTACTCCTCCACGCCACTGACGGACGACATCTCACGCCTCCGCGGATTGGGACCTCCGGCCCTTTCACAGTCTTGTGTATCTTACTCTGTCTGATACAATTATTTTCTTATTGTTATTATTATTTATTTATTATTATTACTATATACTTATTAATATCTACTTATTATTATTATTATGTACTTATTACTATCTACTTCATTCTCGTATTATTATTTTCTTTAATTATTCTCTAGCTAATTTATTTACTTACTTCTTTTTTTATTATTATTAATATTATTTACTTACCTATCGGTTATTATTTACCTATTTTTATTTAGTTATTTTATTTTTTCTTATAATTTATTATTCATACTATCCATGTTGTAATTGTTAGTGTGGTTAACCTATGCTTGTGTCTGGTAAGCCAGCACAGGTACCTTGTACTTTAGTTAACAGAAGAGTATTATTGTTGCCAACTTACTTACCAATGCTTCTTTTGTTGACATTTTTGTTTTATTTTTCGTACATTTGTTACTAAAATTTTGTTTATTTTTGTCTACCGGTCTCGAAACAACCGTGTCATTAACTTTTCTTTTTTGGGCTTAAATTTAATGTTATTATTATATTAAGTTTACATATATGTATTTTTTTAAATGATGTAATTGTAAAGCTGCACATCTTGATACAGGAATGCCCTAGTGAGATGAGCAGAGTATGTTTTTTGTGTTAAAAACTGTTTTTTGAATAAATAAATAAATTCATCAACCATTTCTTCATCTAAATCTTCCTTTTTTTACACAATTGTACTCAAGAAAGGGCCAGAGACATTCCCATTTTTCACTTTGCTTCAAGATCAGATACTTAATAATTATTTTAAGGATCTTCGTAACTACGCACATCGTTTTTATACTATATAAAAATAACAGTGGAATAATTTGTTGACCTCTTGGAAAATACAAGAAATTCAATTATGGGTACTGATTCTCTTGAGCGTGTATAATTCCAGAGGAAAAATTGATAATTAATTTGAGGTGAGTAGTTTTTTTTTTATAAAATGTTTACCTGAGTTTTGTTAACACTTCACTAGGAGAACCTGTGCTGAGGAGTTTGTATGTATTGGGAAAGTTTCATCATAGTTCTTCGTTCTTGAGGTACTCAAGGAGGATGCTGTGGTTTCTTCCATGGCGGCAGTAATTTATACGTAATAGTCTAATAGTTGTTATATCATAATGGTACATATTATATATGCATAGTTTCGTGAAAAGAAAAGGATACTACATGAAGTGTACTTAAAGAAATAGTAAAGACGAAAGAGAATAAAAACAAAACAGAATTAGATGATAATCAATGCAAGTATTTAAAATACAAACATTAACATAAACATTTCCAAATAATAATACAACAATAATCTATTTAGTAGAACTATAAACATAATATACATGCTAATTAAAATGTTTTATGTTTGGTTTGGGGTGAGCATGTTTTTGTTATAAGCAGATTGGGTGGCAGTGATGAAATAGTACTTAAAGGATCTTTGTCCATGGGTGGGTTTTTATTTATCGGAATGATAAGAGTTAGGTTTGTTAAAGAGTTTGTATTTGAAGAGGTAAAGAATCAACGCTTTGGCATAAAGGCATTTGGTATTTGGCACAAAACGTTGAGCAGCTTGTAAATTTTCTCAGAGTCATTATCGTGTGTTACTTCAAGAATCGGTTTAGTAGTTAACTTTTGTGCTTTTTCTAGCGGTTCGAGTAGGTTCTGCGTTTTGCCGAAGAAGTGGGTCCGGTTTCGAGTTCTTGGGTACCAACTGTATGACGCACGGTTCCGGCCCCGAACTCGGTCCGGACGTCACCGAGGGCTGGCGCAGGGGACGCGAATGTGGGGGGATGCTGGAAGCCACACTGTCTAGCGCTGGGTACATACGAAGAGTCATTCGTGTCCAAGTCCGTATCCGAGTTCTATGGGATTGGTTGTTTTGAAAGGAGTAGGAGTGGGATTCGCTTCCCACAAAGGACTCGGGTTCAAGAACCCATTCCGGCTGAACCTACACACTGCTTAACCTATACTAAAATATGTTGACCTATTTATCAAACGTCATATTTTTCGATATCATATTTTAAATTTGGAACTAACAATATCATCTAGCAACAAATTTTTCCCGGATTTTTGGCAGCTAATTGTTTTGAAATTTGAAAGTAAAATTTATAAAATAATAATTATTCAAAATAAGTTAAAGAAAAATTTGTTCCTAATATATTTAAAACTAACTAAAAACATGACTGAGCAACAAAGTCGTAATCAACTTAAGGCCAACTAAGACGATATACAAAAATTTATCGACAGGCCACCTCAGAACAGGAAACTCTAGTGGGGAGGCCTGTGAAAACTGTGATTTTTTTTATATTACGCTATACTTACATCATGTGCCTACAAACATTACCACAACGATCATATTTATACATAAAATAATAAACAACATATTGCCAAAATACTTTTCAAACAAAATAAGATACATCAAGGACATTCACAGACAACAAAATTATATACAACAAGGATATTTACAGGCAAAACTAAATTATATATAACAAGGACATTCACAGACAAAGCAAAATTATATACAATAAGGACATTTCATTTACACACATAACAAAAATATATACATTAAGGACATTCAAAGACATAACAAAATTATATACAACAAGGACATTCACAGACATAACACTAGAAACTCCTACCAAAAAAAGGCAAAACCATTACACAAAATAGTTTACTATACAAAGGAATGCAATACAGACTTATAATGTCTGTACCAATTGGTAGAATCAAGCTGCATTTTAAGAGCCATGTGTGTAAATAAAACTAAATTAGAAATTCGTAAGCTTGGATGTAAAAATGACTAAAATAAAATTTAATTATTGAATACAATATAAGCATTTTCTAAATGAATATTTGAAATAGAAAAATCAGAAAATGATACGGTCACATCTAGGACTCGAACCTAAGACCCTCACCTTGCCGGGGCACCGCTCTACCAACTGAGCTAATTGGACCTTTTCTCCTTTGGTCATATTTAACTGTATCATACTAAGGGGGTATTTCACTATGTCGGGCTAAATATCTGAATAGCTATCCGTTGGCTGGCTTTAAAGTTCAGAATAACTTCGTTATTCAACGGCGACCGTTTCACCATTGTTTCGAGCTGCCGGATAGATAACACTCGAAATAGTCTGGCAACATCGCAAAATGTTTGCAGTTTCTCCATCTACTGCCACGGCTGTCATGCGTCACAGTCCGCACACCGCGAAGTGTGCATTTTTTTGGTTATGTTATGTTGATTATCAGGTCATTTTAGATAGATTCGTGTCGAATTAATACATTATTTCTTATTTTGAACACAATCAAATAATTCAGGATGGATCATACAAGCATTCAAATTCATTCTACAAAATTCGACTCACTTCTCAGCTGTTAAACTCGGAATGTTTTGACGCCATCTTTGATTCGAGGAATAGCGCCTAACGTGAAGTTCGAGCACTGATTAGTCAAATCTAACTTAACCCGAGCGTTAGCGTTATTCAGATATAGTGAAAACGAAAAAAAGACTAATCCGCGGATTAGTGCTTGGTCAGAACATAATCAGAGATAGTGAAAAACCCCCTTAGAATGAGTACCTACTACCGACGTTAATAATAATAATAATAATAATTGGATAATTTGTAGAGCGCCGTTTTTGTGAAAAATCACCTCAAGCAGCGTTGCCTTCATTTTTACACTGAAAATTTTATTGGCTGCTACATTTATGTATGATCGCAAGATTCAACTCGAACTAAATGCAATCAAGACAGTATCTTAGATAAATATATCTTATTGGAATAACTTAATGAGAATGAGTAAAACCTCAAATTGTAATATCTGATTTTTCTATTTCCAATATTCGTTTATGAATTGATAATATTGTATTTAATAATTAAATATTACAATTTCAAATTTTACTCACTAAGTTATTCCAAATAAAAAAATAAATATTTTATTAGATAGCTCAGCTAATAAAAACATTTTAAAAGTTATATGCTAGTTTTTTACATTTTATTGTCTAAAATACCACAAGAAAATGCATGTATAATGGAGCTAATTTGTATTAAAAAAATAATGTAAAATGATGACAATAATACAACGACAGAGAAAAAAATACAATAATAATTATTATTATTCCGCATGTCCGTTCTATTATTTGTGCAGCTGTCCATTTATTGGCGGCTGACAGATTTGAGTACATCAATATTGGAAGGCAAATACAGAAATGTAATGTTGATTATTAATGTTGATTAGTGACCAGGGTGACACTGAGTACCTACTAGATTAAGGTTTTGATAATCTCATATTATAATACAGTGTGTCCGGGGGTAAAGTGCGCTAACTTCGTGGGGTGATTTTACATAATTTAAGGAGTAAAAAAGTAAAATAATTTTTTTCGATATTCCTATGTTGTAAGATAGTTTTTAGGTAAAAAAAGTTGAATTGTTTGTATGGGATAAGAAATATTCTTCCATGGAAAAATATTTTTGTATAGGAAAATAAACATAAGAATTTCTAAAAAAAATTGTTATTTTTTTACTTCTATAATCATGAAGTCAAATAAATCACCTCCCGAACTAAGTTCCTCTTCATGTGGTCTAATATATAATTATACAGGGTTTTCCAATAAGAGGTGTTATTTTGATATTCAATCGTAAAAGATCAATGGTTTCGTTGCTTGTGTGGCACGTAGCGCCGTCTTGTTGAAAGTAAACGTTGTCCAGATCAATATCCTCCAATTCCGGCCATAGAAAAATCATTTATCATCTCTCAATAGCGCAATCCATTCACCGTAACTGTTGCTCCAGCCTCATTTTCGAAAAAGTAAGGTCCAATGACTCCGCCGGACCATAAACCGTACCAAACAGTCACACGTTGAGGATAGAGAGGCTTTTCAACAATAACTCTTGGGTTTTCCGAGCCCCAGATTCGACACTTTTGCTTGTTGACGAAGCCACTGAAGTGAAAATGGGCCTCACCACTAGAGATGATTTGCATTTGATTCACTCAAGTGAATTTTAATAATTTCAATGCATTGTTGAAGCGTGTATCGTTCCATTTTTATTAAAAACGTAGTTTCTATTTGTCAAATATCAAAAAATGACCGCTTCAAAAGTAACATCTACCGTAAATGGCGGCGCGAGCACAGGTGCGCCAAGGTCGGAAATTCAGATTTTACATCAGGGGATCAGTTTATAAAACATATAAAAAAATTGGGACTACCGGAATAATTACGATCACAACCCCCTTTTTGGCGCTAAGTGCACTGGCCTATAATACGGAATCCCCAAATATATCGACAACATTCTCAAATTTATAACCAAGATTATGCCGTCGATTTATAGGTGTTTGAATAAAAACACAGGTTATAAACTTTTTAAATTGGATTAACTATGCAAGATCACAATGGAGTTAGTGTAAAACACTGTTACTAATACAATCGCATTTGATTTACACGATAGTTAAACTTTTTTTTATATGTTTCGGTATCGCGGATTTTTTTTAAACGTATCAAATGATTAGTTTGACAGAGCGCGTCGTTACTTCTAACATGTAGGTACGTTCATCATCAACAAATCAATACAAAAACCGACCTATATCATATAACAACAAAGGCAAAGGCATATAGCAACAAAGAAAAAAAGAACAGGTATCCGCTAGTAAACAGGGTGAAAAAAATCAAAGGCAGAATGAAGAACACAGAAAAAAGTGCAATTAATGCTTGCTTCTAGACTCAGCGATATACCACCCCTATCACAGACATAGGAATTAATAGACGAGAAGATAAGGGCGAGGGGTAAAATCAACTGTTGAAGAACGAGGGGAGTAAGGCTGACTGTGATTCGTCAATAAATCAATCTGACAGTAAATAGGCATCTCGCATTATAATATCACCATTTACTTCTTAAAAGTAAAATCTGCGTTTGAATGAATAGACATTTTTACATGGGAGCGCAAATTACTCGCCACGTTATGAACTAATTTGCGAAGTCCAAATTCGGCAAAGTAAGGCAGCTTCTATTTCAGAGTCGTAGTTAGTTTCAGAGTATTTAGTTAAGACACTTTTACAAATGTCTCATAATTTACTTACCCCAGTAAACAACGATGAGCACACTTGAGAATCGCTACATTGTGATGTGATAGTATATGTTTCTAAAACTGATCCATATAATAGGGTGTGAATAAGCTTAAAATAAAGTAAAATAATGCTTACTTATGGAATGTAATACGACAATTGGGTTTATTCTCTTTTTCACATCTATTTTTACAAGTTTTCATATCAAAAGTCAACATTTTGCCGTGTTATTTCGTAAAATGAACCGATGATGCCTCGACCATAGTTCGCACAAGAATGATGACGTCACGTTTTCAAATTTCACTTGAAACCATATGCGAGCCCAGCCGGCTCAATGGAACCGGTATGGGGAGTGGGGATAATACGCTTTTAATCACTTAGGGCAGGTCTACTAATATTCATATGTCTATGACCCCTATCTATTTAACAGCAGGTAATTTATACACTTGTATATACCCATCTATACGTACTTATATACCCGTCTATACGTACTTATACACTCGTGTGTATAATGCAAAAACTTGATTGAAAAGTGAATTAACATAATTTTTCTAATATTTTTTATATTTCATCAGGAAAATACTTAAAATATCAATAATCCGATGTCGAAAGAAACGATTTCACCTGAGAAAAATTTTGAACAAGTAATAACTGATTTAAACATATAATTTTATTGTGAACGTATTGAAGTCGTAAAAAGATTTCCAAATACATATTTCCCATACTTATTGTTTTCAATTGACGTAAATAAAGTAAAAGTTTTGTTTACACAGGAAAAGTAGAAACCCGTTATTCTGGAAGGAAGGAAAATAGAAGACATTTTTTTTTTTCAAATGTATTAAATAGAATTTCGCAGCACGACTCTCTTTATGATTGTTATTATCTAACTTGGAGATAGTTGAGCGTATACTTCGAGATGATAAGTTCTGGGAAGAAAAAATGCTTATTAATTTAATTAATTTTATATGGATTGCATTCTTCTCGAGCTTATCGATCCTAGAGTCGCAAGATCTATGAATGTTTGTGATCCTCCACATATCTTGGATATAGTATGTAAAAAACGTCAATTGGGAAAGCGTCGTTTAGATTTCGACGAAATGCTAGTTTATTGAATAATTATTTTCTTTTTTATATTAAATTATTTTTACTATTTCTAACGGGTAAAATAATAAATGATGGCCTTTATACAAAAAAGTTGCATCTTATGCTTTTTAAATTACATAATTATTTGTTTTATGTAACTTTTTGTAAACAATAATAGTATATTTTGAAAATGACTAATATTTTATTTATCTTGCCAATATATTCAGATAGAATTATGATCATATATTATGAAAATGATTATTGATTAAATACCGTATTATTTTGACACCTGTCAATGAAGAACACATCGGTTACGAGTCATAAGGTACTGACTACCGTCTAGCAGTGTAGTTGATGGAATCGACTAATTTATCAAATCTAGTCTCCTTCAACGGAAGCAATCTTCCGAAAAGGCCTTCCATTGATATGCTTGGTGTAACTATAAGTGACCAGCTCAGGTACGGGGGCTCCATTGAAGCCAGAGTAAAGTTGGCCTCTCAGAAGCTGGGCGTATATAACTGGCCAATATATTCAGATAGAATTATGATCATATATTATGAAAATGATTATTGATTGAATACCGTATTATTTTGACACCTGTCAATGAAGAACACATCGGTTACGAGTCATAAGGTACTGACTACCGTCTAGCAGTGTAGTTGATGGAATCGACTAATTTATCAAATCTAGTCTCCTTCAACGGAAGCAATCTTCCTAACAGGCCTTCCATTGATATGCTTGGTGTAACTATAAGTGACCAGCTCAGGTACGGGGGCTCCATTGAAGCCAGAGTAAAGTTGGCCTCTCAGAGCTGGGCGTATATAACTGGCCAATATATTCAGATAGAATTATGATCATATATTATGAAAATGATTATTGATTGAATACCGTATTATTTTGACACCTGTCAATGAAGAACACATCGGTTACGAGTCATAAGGTACTGACTACCGTCTAGCAGTGTAGTTGATGGAATCGACTAATTTATCAAATCTAGTCTCCTTCAACGGAAGCAATCTTCCGAACAGGCCTTCCATTGATATGCTTGGTGTAACTATAAGTGACCAGCTCAGGTACGGGGGCTCCATTGAAGCCAGAGTAAAGTTGGCCTCTCAGAAGCTGGGCGTACTGTACAGGGCCCGCAGATACTTTAATAGTACACAACTGCTGACCCTGTACAAATCGCAAGTGCGCCCTACTCTCGAATTTGGTAGCCATCTCTGGTCCGGAGCCCCTAAATACCTGAAAAAAACCCTTGACTCTGTGCAAAAACGGGCGGTCCGTTTGATAGATTCCCCAATCTTAACAAGCGGACTGCAATCTTTAGAGCACAGGCGTCAGGTAGGTATGCTGTCCTTGTTCTATCGGTATTACAATGGAAGATGCTCTGAGGAACTAGCGTCATTGATCCCTTCGGCACCGGTGCATAGTCGGGATACACGCCAAACGCGCGCCCAACATTTGTACACAGTTGAAATTTGTCACATGAGAACGGGTCGCTTCTACGATTCGTTCTTAAGTTCAACAGCTCGGCTGTGGAACGAACTGCCGGCCTCTGTGTTTCCTCCCTCCTACAACATGGGACTCTTCAAGACCCATGTTCACTCCTTCCTCTCCACAAAAAGACCCTCCACACAGCATCCCCAAAGATGACATAGGCCCTGAGGGAAATTATTTTCTTCAGGGCCTCCTGAGTGGAGTTAATATAAAAAAAAAAAATAAAAAAAAACTGATAAGAATCATAAAATTATGAGCTCCTTCTGCAATAGGTAATGTTTCTATCGAAATTTATCTAAAACATGCACATTCAACTTAATATTACTATTCACGTGGTTTGAAAGACGCCCATCATTAAGCATTTCATGTTCAAACCTTACTCATGGGTACCATCTAGTGGATTTCATCGCTGCTCTGACTTCCAACTGAGTTGAATAGCGCGCGTAGCGTGTTCCCCGTTCCAACTTACTTCATTCCTCTCCACCCCGAAATATTATTTCGGTTTTGGCAAATACCCCCTTAACTCAGGTCTGTTTTTAGTGCTTAATTCTCCATACTCGATAAAACCTCAATCATCACATATGTTATTATATATTTTTAGATAATTTAGTAATATCTACACATATTAAAATTATCACAAAGCATTAAACGTTTTAAAATATCCAAGTATTTTGAATTTCGATGCTAATAGACGCGAATAGACGCGCGACAAGCCAGTACAATCAAACTAAACGTATAGGAGATCGACACGATAATAACAAAAAGGGAATCCCTATTAACGGGTGGTTCCCTGGATCATTGATGTATTATTATTATCCCCACATACGTAATAATAATCCTATAAAAGTTAAAGTAATTAAAGTTGAAAGTTGAAACTGTTGGAAGACGTTGGTTTCGGTGTTGAAAACATAACCCTGTTGAAATATTAAAGACATTGAAGATATATTTTGCTTTTCGCTTGTTGCTTGGCGCTACGAATCGGCCGTTTCAGATGGGGAAATCCAAAAAAACGTGTAGTATGTAGGCACATTCCTAAAATACCATTTCAAATTAGGCATAATATCGTTCACGAAGTGTGATCTCTTGACCCTTTTGATTTAACAGGCCAACACTGTTGAAAACAATAGTTACAAAACGTAGCTAGGCGGCCGACGTTGGTTATTTTTTTGCTCGTCGTTGATAAATTTGGTTGTCCCTTGGATCTGTGTATCGGCCGTATTAGATGTAAAAATAAAAGAAAAACGTCTAGCAGGAGTTACATAACCAAAAGACCATTTGAAATATCGAGTAATGTTGTTCACGAAGTGCAAACTCTAAGGGCCAGTTGTTTCGGAAAATTTGAACAATTCTTCAATGTTAATTTTCAAGTTCTGTGAAAGATTTTTTCAAGTTCTGTTATTATTTCATTTCTGTCAAGAAACTAGCCTATAATGATATAATAACAGAACTTGAATGGGATTTTCACAGAACCCGAAAATGAACGTTGAAACTTAACCTTTTTATTTATTAGGCAGTTGAATCGTTGACTGCGTTGAATAATATTCGTAGGTATTATAATTCAACTATTGGCGCTAATTATTATCAACAGCCTTGGACGTTGAATGAGGTCTATTTAAAATGAGGTCTACATAGAAGGCGGTCTATGGCAGGACAATGTCTGCCCGAGCCCACTAGTTTATCACGTATTCCAAAAATAAAATAAATTTATTGCGCTTCAAAATTGTCTCATTGCTCATTTGGTGTTCTTTTGAGCTATCTACCCTATGTGCGGGGGCAACAATCTGTCCATATAAATAAAAATGTAAAATGTTCGTTTGCATAAATTCTTAAATTTCCAAAAGTTCTTCACCGATTACTTTAAAATTTTGACACAACGTTGCATTTGAGTTTTATATACCTATATGATGTAGATGTCACCTGCAGCAGGTAAAAATATGTTGTTTTTTTTTTAAACAGCCAAAATGGTTTCTCTATCTGCACAGACAAACAAGTGGCGGGGAACAGCTAGTTGTTTTATAAATTAGTAAACTCGTTTTATTAAATCATTAGATTTTGTTTTTTTCCCTTCCTATTCGGGTTTTGGACGCTTGCTACATACGGCACCAGTCGGGAGATTGGAAAATATGGTTCATTAAATATTTACGCTAACGCTTCGTTATAATGATTTTTTTTATATAATATCGCGCTCCCTCTAACTCCTCAAATATTCGTATTTATATACATCTCCCATGTAAACCATCTTCAGTAATCTTCTTCTTCTTTTTGAACGCTTACTTCAGTTATTATTATTCTTTTACATAAATCCTACACAAAATAATTTACCTCACGGCCTGTGTCATCTTTTAGGATGATGTGTGGAGGGTCTTTTTGAGGAAATAAGGAGAGGACGTTCTGGGAAGTTAAAAGGTATGAGGGTTGGGTAGGAATCTAGGGATCAGTGAGTCCAGGAGTGACGGGCGTATGGATATATTCCTCCCACTGCGGCGTGATGCGATGGATCGAGAGGCCAGTTGGAGAGGTCAAAGGGTTTCCCCAAAACAGGTCTCTCCCGATCTGGCATGCCGCTCAGCTGGTGGGCAGGCGTATCCTGAACACACTTCACCCAGATGCAATTTAAATAAAAAAACATTCCTCTAAATATTAATACTAAAACATGTATACTGCTTACTGCGGTTTAAAGCCAATGAATCCACCTAGATTACGCTGTTTATGCCATATGTTTGGGTTCTATAAATTTGGCACATTATTACAAGTGATCATTGTTATAAATTTGGGGTCCTTAGAAATAATAACTCAGATTCTTGAGAGTTAAACTGAATCACTTTTTATTTAACAATAAACTTCCAATTTCACAGGTATGAATAAGCACTTTTTAATAACTACTCTGGGTACAGGTACTAGTTCCCGTAGTTATTTCGGAGAGGTGAAACCTTTGATTGTTTTCGTATGAGAGCGCGTTTGTAAGCAAAGACCACCTTTTTATAACCTGACAAAGACTGTTGACATTCAAATTCAAGAGGCCGCAAAACAGAAATCGTCTTTGCTGGCAGAATTTAATCAAGCAATTAGCAGAGGCGAGAACCTTTCATGAATAACATAATTTAGCTTTCATAGATGTCACTAGTGGTACATAATTACCCTGAAAATTATACATGCACCCCCCCGAAAGAAACTTAATTCACCAATTAAGGTTATTTCTAATAAAATAAAAATTATATAACTACATAATATAGCCATTAATATTAACCAAAATAAAAATAAAAAATTTAAATTCTAAAATCATTGAAAGAAAAACAAAATACATATAAAATATAAAGGTTTCAGTTTTTAACAACACAACACAAATCTTGATTGGCTTCATCTTCTAATTCCATCTGGATGGGTTCCTTGTTATGATTTCCATGAGAATAACCTTGTGCACGAGGGGTCATCAGTTTTGCACGAGGATTCATCAATTTGAGCCGGGGTCATCAATTTGGTTACATCAGTTTGTGGCGTGCAATGAAAAAACATAAATTGCACGATCGTGGTGTTTCTTCATATCGCCCTTTGTTGAACGAAGCAGTCATTGGCGTTCAAAGTTGTCTTCTACGGGTAGCAGACAGATTTTGGTAATTGGTCGCACGAACGTCCCTTGTGATGTCCGGAGGGTGACTACCCTTGTGATTCCATCAGCTCCAGGATGGCAGGATAGTATACGAGCCATTTTCCATAGAGTGGGGGGTAAGTTATCTTCCTTCAAAATAACTAGATCATTTTCCTGGAGGGACCTCTGGTTGCTGGTTTGCCATTTGTTCCTCCGTTGAAGCTCTCCCAGATAATCCTTTTTCCACCTGAACCAAAAGGATTGAATTAGTTCTGTCATTTTTTGATACTGATTTAGTCTGTTGTATGGTACATCTCGGACATCTTCTTCTGGAATAACAGATGCATTTGTGCCCATAAGGAAATGGTTAGGAGTCAGAGGATTTAAATCATTAGGATCGTTAGACAGTGGTGTTAAGGGTCTGGAGTTGAGACAGGCTTCGACTTGACATAGTACAGTATAAAAAAGCTCAAAAGTTAAAGATGAACAATTAGTAATTCTATACAAGTGATATTTGGCAGACTTGACTGCGGCCTCCCACAGACCTCCTTGCGTTGGTGCGCGTGGAGCGATAAAATGCCATTCTATTGACCTATTTGCTAAATACTCCTGAATTTTGTCATCATTTTTTCTCAAACTGGCATAAAGTTCCTCCAGTTTATTACATGCTCCTTTGAAAGTAGAAGCATTGTCGGAATATATTTTCTTGGGTTGACCTCTGCGAGATATAAACCGTTTCAAACAATTTAAAAAAGTTTCGCTAGATAAATCTGTTACTAGCTCTAAATGGACAGCCTTAGTAACAAGACAAACAAAAATACATAGATACGATTTAATTAGAGGAGCTCTCTTCAGAACTCCACTTTTGATTTGGAGCGGACCCGCGTAGTCCAAACCGGTTACAGAGAAAGGCCTGCTAGGGGTTATTCGGTCCATAGGCAAATTACCCATAATTTGCTGGCCTACGACGGGGCGGCATCTAAAACATATTATACAGTTATGTAATATTCGTTTCACTGTGTTTTTACCGAATATCGGCCAAAATTTTAACCTTATTTCGGCTAGTAACGCTTGTGCTCCGGCATGTAAATTCGCATAATGATAGTGACGTATTATTAATTCTGTCAACTTATGCCTTGCAGGTAAAATAATAGGATGCTTTTGTTGAAAAGTTAAATGTGTTGCTGTGGACAATCTCCCACCAACTCGTATTAATTGGTCATGTAAAAACGGGTTGAGAGCCTTTAGAGAACTATTTTTATTTACACTTCCATTTTTTATTAAGGCTTCTCGTTCTGCCTGAAAACTGTATTTTTGTGACGATACAATTAAATATTTCAAAGCTAATTCAAGTTCTTCAACGTTTAAATTTCCTGATATTTTGGTCTTTAACTTATCACAATTATTTATAAATCTTAATACATAGGCAGTTACACGTTTTAGTTTTGTTAAAGAAGAGAATTTCTTAAAGATGTCCCATTCATCCGGATTAGTTACAATCAAAACATTGTTTCCTTTAATTTCCGGAGGGTTTGAACAAGATATTTTCGATAGCGGCCAAGTGTTGTTTTCTCTAGTCAACCACTCTGGCCCATGCCACCATATTGAGGAATTCACTAGTTGATCAGCAGTAGCTCCTCTTGATAATATATCTGCTGCATTGTCAGAAGATGGCACATGACGCCATTGTTCTGGGTTACTAAATTCTTGAATTTCAGCGACTCGATTCGCTACGAATGTGTTCCAACGTGCTGGTTGACCTTTTATCCAACATAACGCTATCGTGGAATCACTCCAATAATATGTATCTACTTCCATCATACCTAATGCTTGTTTGACATTTTTTATTAGTTTTGCTAGTAACACAGCGCTACATAGTTCCAGCTTGGGTAATGATATGCATTTTAATGGCGCTACTCTGGATTTTGATGTTATTAAATGAGAATGTTGCTTGCCATTGTGATCCATTGATGTGATATAAATGCAGGCTCCATAAGCCTTTTCAGAGGAATCACAAAATCCATGTAATTTAATATTACTAGCGTGCTTGCATACAATTTTCCTTTCAATCTTCAATACATTCAATTGGTTTAATTCATTTATATAACTTCTCCATGGCATCAGTATTTCATTTGGTAATACTTCATCCCAGGAAGCCTTGGATTGCCATAACCTTTGCATTATTAATTTCGCCACAACAATAACTGGTCCAAGTAACCCCAATGGGTCAAATGTTGATGCTATGCTTGACAATATTTGGCGTTTATTTTCACTATGCTTTGATGGTTTTGTTATAACATAAGAAAAATAATCTAACTCATTATTCCAGATTAAGCCTAGAATTTTTTCATTCTTGGGTTTGTCAGATAGAATTTTTTCACAATTGTTCTGTCCGGCAATTTCAGCTTGGCCCGACTCGGATGACAAATCCAAGATATTAGATCTCCATTTTCTTAACCTCATGCCTGCAGACAGCAATATGTCAATTAATTGACCTTTTAAATTTCTACAGGATTCCAAATTATCGTCTCCGGTCAATAGGTCATCCATGTAAAAATTGTTTTTTATGACTTGACTAGCTTTAGGAAAAGTAATTTGGTTATCCATACCAACTTGTTGTAGGCATCTTGTAGCTAGGAAAGAGGAAGGACTTAACCCGTACGTTACAGTTTTCAGCTTGTAATGCTGAATCTCATCTTCCGGTGATTCGCGCCAGACTATTTTCTGCAAGTTGCGGTCAGCTGCACTCACATTTATCTGCCGATACATCTTCTCGATGTCAGCTGTCATGACATATTGGTGTTTTCTGAAAAGTAACAATTGGGTATATAAATCCTTTTGAATGACAGGTCCTACCATCAAGGCGTCATTCAGGGAAATTCCTTTGGAAGTTTTGGCTGATCCGTCAAAAACAACCCTCACCTTAGTGGTGGAGCTCGATTCCTTAATGACGGCGTGATGTGGTAAAAAATAGGAGTTATGATCTCCTTCTAGTTTATCACATACCTCCATGTGACCTAGTTCCTGGTATTCTCGCATAAATTGTACATATTGTGATTTTAATTCTGTATTTGAAGATAATTTTCTTTCTAAGTTTTGGAATCTTTTCTCAGCTGTTGTCAATGAGTTTCCTAATTGATCAATACAAGGACGGCGTGGTAAAGTTACTGTAAATCTACCGTCTTCTTCTCTTGCATGAGTAGCTATGAAATTAGCCTCGCAAGCTTTCTCCTCATGATTTTGATATTTCATGGGGTTGACTTCTTCAAGATTCCAAAATTTTTCAATTTGATTGCTTAGTTTATTTATGGATAAGCTACAGAATTGTGATACTGGCCTTTGGTTGGGATATACGTTGGTCGGTCCTGACACGATCCATCCCAGTTGTGTTCGTTGAAGTGTGGGACCGGTATCCAACTTCATTCTATCATTGGTCAGGATGTCCCAAAAACCTTCAGCCCCCAACAAGATGTCGATAGGCGCTGCGATGTTGAAATTCGGGTCTGCCAATTCTAATCCATGAGGCAACTTAATCTGGTTTCTTGGTATTGATGTTTGCGGCAGACTTGTGGTTATTTCCTGTAATATCAGACAAGATATTGTATTTTTATAGTTGGTTCTTAAAGAATTAAAGTCTACCGACACACTTTTCCTTATGTGTGTAACATTATTGTATAGGCCCGATACCGGCTTATTTATGTGATTAAATTTTAAATTTAATTTTTTTGCAAAATCCTCTCTCATAAAATTGGATTGTGCTCCAGAGTCTATTAGTACTCTTGCCTTATATAAATTATTGTCGCTACCCACGATACCTACTATCGCCGTAGACAACAATACTAAATTTTCTGCCTTACCTACGGCAGAATGATTGTTAACTGAGACATCTTCTGCCTCAGTTCCTAAATTTGGAGATTCTACTCGGAATCCCTCTTTATGAAGCAACGTATTGTGATCATTACTGTCACATCGTTTGCATTTAAAGGTGATCCTGCAATCCTGTGCAAGATGACCCGGCTTCAAACATTTGAAGCATGCTCGGCTCTTTTTCAAGGCTTCTATCCTTTCCGATATTTTTAATTTTAGAAATTTTTTGCAGTAAAAGATCGGATGATCCTCACTGCAGAATGTGCATTTTCCCTTTTTTACAGATAATAACACAGTTGATTCCCTATTATTAATCCCTAAATGTGATTTAATTTGGCTGTGCGGTTTTTTGTCCGTAGTTTGCATAAGTTCTAAAGTTTGAGCTCGTGAAGCTAAACATTTCAAGAACTCTTTCAGTGTTGGCAACTTCCCTTCAATAGGGCTTTGTTCCCAATGTTTTCTAGTAATCACATCTAATTTGTTTGAAATTATGTAAATAATTAAAGCATCCCATTGATTTACTTGAACTCCTAAGTTGTGTAAAGCCTTTAAGTTAACGTTAGTTCCATCTATCAATCGCCGCAATGCGACTGCATCTTCCTGCTTCATTTCCTTCATTTGGAATATGAATTGAATATGCTTATGTACGGTTGCCCTTAAATTAGAATATCTCTCATGTAATAGTTCCCATGCTCCTTGATATCCAGAATCAGAGATTTCTAAATTCGAAATGATTTTAATTGCTTCTCCCTTTAAGCAAGATTGCAAATAATAAAATTTCTGTACATTGCTTATCGATTTATTATTGTGAACTATATTCTTAAAAGTTTCTACAAAGGTGTTCCAATTTTTCTGATCTCCGTGGAATTCTTGTAACTTTAGGTCAGGTAATTTTATTTCTACCCTCGATTGTTCTACGGATTCTAATGCACCTTTGGCCGTTGCCATTAATGAATAATATTGATTTTCAAATGATTCTCTCTGAGAAGCATTTTCGATTTCATTTACATCTGAGATTTCCTCAATTTCATCCTGAATAACTTCAAATTCATCAATTATAGATTTAATTCTGTCATATCTTAGTTTTATTTCGTGAGCTGAAAGAGTATTCAATGCATCATTGAATCTGGTTAATTTTCCCCTTAAAACTCCGCGTTTGTTTACTAATACTTTCAATTTCTCCATCGTATTATGAATCGCGACAATAAATTTCCGATAATTAAATGATCACAAAATAATTCACTAAAACTGGTAAATTATTCGCGTATTAATACTCCAATTTGAAAGAAATTATGACAAAATCCTTACAATGTTTACTATTTTTGATAAAATCTGCACATAAAACACGTAGGTAATATTGTTATTGTGAAATGTCATACAAAATTAAGTTATGACTTGCAATTTTTATGATGTTGACAAACAGTAAATCGGAATATCTTGTAACAAATTATTTCTAATATTATTATTTGAATAAAATAATAAGGATATTTTGGGAATTCTAGATGTGATAGGAGTTGGATTTGGAAGGATTGGACTTTTCTGTATGATGCGATGGCGTGTTTCCAGGTTCTCAGACTTCCAGCTACTTCCAGCTTGATCTCTCAAGGATCTCTTCAATATTTTTGGCCGCTTGGTTTTTGTTTAAATTTCTGTAATCTCGCTTGGATTACAATATCCGGATCGCTAGGACCATGTTATAAATTTGGGGTCCTTAGAAATAATAACTCAGATTCTTGAGAGTTAAACTGAATCACTTTTTATTTAACAATAAACTTCCAATTTCACAGGTATGAATAAGCACTTTTTAATAACTACTCTGGGTACAGGTACTAGTTCCCGTAGTTATTTCGGAGAGGTGAAACCTTTGATTGTTTTCGTATGAGAGCGCGTTTGTAAGCAAAGACCACCTTTTTATAACCTGACAAAGACTGTTGACATTCAAATTCAAGAGGCCGCAAAACAGAAATCGTCTTTGCTGGCAGAATTTAATCAAGCAATTAGCAGAGGCGAGAACCTTTCATGAATAACATAATTTAGCTTTCATAGATGTCACTAGTGGTACATAATTACCCTGAAAATTATACAATCATTAAAAACATTTTTGCAAAAATGCCATAATATTCCAAAAATCGCTTGAGTGGTTTATATGTGTTTATATTTATTTATTTATATGTAATTTGTACATTTATTTATAACAATTACAGGTAATATAGCCTAAGACGTTAAAATTGTACCATTTATGCAGTGTATTTTCAATGCCAAAAATCTCGCAAATGCGCTATAGGACACAAAAAATAAATCTATTTTTTTATCTACTGCATTCAAAAAGCACGTAGCTCTCCCCACAGGTGAGTTCTTAAATAAATTAGTGCGGCTTGCTCTACTATATAGAAGATTGTGATGACGTCCTCGAGAGTGAGACACTGGTACAAAAAAATTTAGTTGGGCCAGTATCTCATTATTAGATAAGTGACCGTTTATTAGTTGAAAAAAATATTTAAGCAAAGCAATACCTCTACGTGTCTCTAGGGAGTGGTAATTGGTCATGCCCGATATATAAATCGATGGGTAAAGCCAAGGGTAACGTCCATAGAGCCGCATTGTTCTCATATAAGTGAGATTCTGTGGGGTGCGGACTGCAGGAAGGAGTGCGATACACAGGACGCATTGAATGATGGTCTATTGGTGCCTGTGTCGCTTTCAGCTACTATAATAAAAATGCATATGCAATTGACCAATATTCAGTCCACAGACAGACTCTCTCAGTCAAAGGTCTCTCTCACTGCGGCCAACACTTAGTGCTTACTTCAAGTTATTGAGTAGAGTTGTTGGTTCCGCAAGCTATCTTTAATTCATATTAGACTATATTATTATAATATAGTGAATATTAAAAACAAAGTGCATCATCATGAAGCTTTTCTGTTTACTTGTGATTATAGGGTGAGTAATTTATTTATTTATTGTCATCGAGTTTGATTTGTAGAACTCCATTATCATTATTATCATGTATTCAAAAATATTATTATTAAAAATTCTGATCCTTTTGGGATTAACTGAAATCATTTTCACTGAATTATGTATAGGAATTATTTTATTTCCTATATCAATTATTCAAACTTGACCGTGTCTTCAACAAGTAAATGTCAGAAGCCCAAAAAGCCACAAAAAACTCACAGAGGTTCAAAGAAGAGCAAGTCAATTATTTTCACAAATACTCCAGAAAAGGGAAATATAAGAACATAAACCGATAAAAAAGAAAGAAAAAAAAAATAATTCGATAAAAAAGAATGTATGCGGTGAAGAATATAGGGCAGATGAAAATTGGGTCAAGCGAATTTTATGTGAACTTTGGGCTTATGAAAAGTGCACCAAACGAGAATTGTGCTTATCTACGACAGAGGAATTCTGACATTTTTATGCGTATCTTAAATACAAAAATGAAAAAAAACATGGTTAAATACGTTTAAAATTTTTAATTTTTAAACATACATTTATTTAAAAACAGGATAATCATTAATCAATAACATGAATAAGTTGGTCGATTTAATTAATAAATAACATTTATACGTTGTGGAGCAAGACTTCAGAAGACAACAGAATAGTAGGTCCCAATAGATCTAACGCAGTTTTGAGAGTCGCTTCACACCCTTAGGTTTTATAGTTTTCGAGTAAATTGAGATGTTTCGATCATGACGCGTTTCAATCGTCCTCAGCCTACCCTATACCATACCTTATACTCCATTCCCCTTTGGTTCCGTGAAGGCCCCACAATGGAAGAGTTCACGGAGGTGGCTTCATCTCTCCTCTCCACTCCTCTCTGATTCCCTAAAGGTTCCACGAGGGGAGAGGGTCTCATTTCTCCTCTCCACTCCTCCTTGGTTCTCCGAAGGTACCACCGAAGGTCACAATTTTGGTTTTTGCATTTCTTGAACCCGCATCATATGTGACCATACTGAATACGATTGTAAACATATTTAATGAATTTGTTCGATTCACCTGTTTCGTAAAATTGTTATGCGTCCAACATACACAAAGTGTAAACAATTGCAAAAAAAAAATTAAGATCGTAATAATCTTATCGAAACAGTAAAAATAATATTTGTCCATTGTTGTGAAAGAAAACATATTGTTGAAACGTGGGCAAAATCTTAAAAAAAAATAGTTTTTTATTTTAGCGACTATTTATACATTGTGCATACAAAATATGATTTAAGAAATATATAATACATAATAAATTTTATTTCTTAGTCTTCCTCACTAGGTTGACCTAGGCTGAGGCGAACTTAAGTTATTCATTTCTGTTTTATTAGTTTTATATGTCATTTTTAATGTTTTTTTCATTAATCTCTTTCAGCCAGATTTTCAGATATGTTGAGCATTTTCAATAGTTAATTCGTGTATTGTCTTGTAATTAAGAGAAGATTTTGCATTTGTAATTTCATTAATGATCCTCCATAATTTGCGCGAGTCGTTATTATATTGGTCTATTTTCTTCTTATAATAGTTTTCTTTGACATTACGTATAACATTTTCGCAGATATGTCTGTATCTTTTGTAATATCGTAATACAAAAATATCACTAGGATTTAGTATATTTTTGTGTAATTCGTCTCTTTTCCTAATGCAATTTTATCAACTATAGGGACAACTCTGTATTACAAAACATATTCAACTTTTTAAAATTGTTTTTATAATTTTATACTTTACATTATTTTTTAGAATGCGTCCATTTAAAGACATATTTAATGCATTGATAACTGGAAAAACCGAATAACTTTGTTTTGTATTGGCCATTAAATGATGGTGATGTTTTTGTTACGTAACTCCACACAGGATGCAGGTAATTCTGCGTGATTATACAAGTAAAAAAATTAAATGTTAATTTTTCGAAATTCCAACGCTTTAAGGTCGATTTCAGGTAAATAAGTTAATAAACTAAAGGATAAATAAATATTTTTCTATGGAAAAATATTGTTCTATAGGAAAAAACACAATGGATTGGTAACCCTATACGAACTATATGACAAGTAAAAGTGGTGGGCGTCGCCCATCTACAATTCGAAATGCAGAATGCCGCGTCTTAAGAGGAAGCTACAAGCAAAAAATATGTATATTCTTTGTTTGCCTTATTTCGTGACGAATACACAGGTAATAGGCATTAAAATCGCTTTGAAAATGGAGTCAAGAAACGCTCGATTTCATGCGCAAAAGAGGTTTTTATTTATTTTGTATAAAAATTTATAAGTACGCAAAAAAATAATCAACGGAAACTATCACAGATAATCTTACCCATAATATGTTATTTTTTAAAAGTTGATTCATTTGTGCATTCATACATTTTTATTGAATAAATACATTTTTTAGTAGCTTACATTTATATTTTATATGGAGTAAATATTTTTTTATTTGAATTCTCCTCAAGGGAAAAGATAAGAAAAGCATCAATTTATATAAAGCATATTATTTGGTATTCATAATGTAAACAAATTCGAATGAACAAACATACACTTAGTAAGACACCACTTTATTTTTGAATCAATAACGATAGCCAACCGGGTTTCGCTTGTCCCAAGCTTCATCAGGGCTAAATATCAACTAAAGCTAATTAGATACAGGCACATATAAATAGGTAAATGAAAACAATGAGTGAAAGAGATACAAAACAGATAGAAAGAGATGCAAATAGAAAAGGTGGAGACAAATTATTAAGGATGATGAGGAGGGAGGGGGGGGGGGGGGGAGGAAATAACAGTTTCAGCCGCGGAATAAATTTAAAATGGGACTATCAGATAAATTAATTTGGTTATTTATTATATTTAAATTATTATTAACTGCTTTTTTTATTTCAAGGGCTTCTAAGTTGTTTAATCTAATTCCAGATCCATTTTTATGCAATACTTTAGTTCCCGAGATTTTATCGAATGAATGATTAGATTCTATTAAATGATTCGCGAATTCTGAAAAGGCATTATTGTTTAAACATCGTATATGTTCTTTTACTCTTAAGTTGACATTCCGGGCCGTTTTTCCAATATAAAAAGCAGAACAATCATTGCAATTAAGTTTATATATGCCCGAGTGGCTTAGTTTGTCGTCTTTATCTTTAGTATTAATTAAATATTTACCTAAATTATTATTGGTGTAAAAAGCGGGTTTTATTTCAGATGGGAATTTTTTAACGCTTAAAGAAGAAAAGTTATTTGTATACAGAACTCTACGATATTGGAATGTTTGATTTATGTTTATATTATTAGCGTTATAAGATTTGTTAAATAGGAATTTATTTGATGCTATTTGTTTCAATTTTTTATTAAGAATATTGTCTAAATTTTAGACAATCTTATTTTCTTATTTTATTGTCTAAAGATTTAGCTAACGATTTATCTCGTCTTTTTAATATTTGTTTGAATCAAAATTACTTCCAATACAATAATGTTATTTACCAGCAGAGAGAGGGACTAGCAATTGGCGCTCCTACAAGCCCCCTTATCGCTGACATCTTTATGAATAACCTAGAAAACAATATTTTTGCTTCAAATTCACCTCTCTTAAAGAATATTTTACTATGGAGAAGATATGTTGACGATGTTTTTTGCATTTGGACAGGCACTGAAAGACAATTAAACTCTTTTCTTAAAATATTAAACTCCTTTCACAAACAAATTCAATTCACTGTAGAAATAGGTACAAACTTAACCTTGAATTTTCTAGACCTAACTTTAAGTATAACTAACAATAAATTTGAATTTAATATCTATCGTAAGCCCACGTATACTGATATTACAATTCACAATTCATCCAACCATCCTATATCCCACAAACATTCAGCATTTCACTCCATGATTCATAGATTGGTTACCGTACCATTGAATAATAATAATTTTTGCAACGAATTATCCATCATTAAACAAATCGCTTTAAACAACGGGTATGATACAAAATTAATAGACAATATTCTTAATAAAAAATTGAAACAAATAGCATCAAATAAATTCCTATTTAACAAATCTTATAACGCTAATAATATAAACATAAATCAAACATTCCAATATCGTAGAGTTCTGTATACAAATAACTTTTCTTCTTTAAGAGTTAAAAAATTCCCATCTGAAATAAAACCCGCTTTTTACACCAATAATAATTTAGGTAAATATTTAATTAATACTAAAGATAAAGACGACAAACTAAGCCACTCGGGCATATATAAACTTAATTGCAATGATTGTTCTGCTTTTTATATTGGAAAAACGGCCCGGAATGTCAACTTAAGAGTAAAAGAACATATACGATGTTTAAACAATAATGCCTTTTCAGAATTCGCGAATCATTTAATAGAATCTAATCATTCATTCGATAAAATCTCGGGAACTAAAGTATTGCATAAAAATGGATCTGGAATTAGATTAAACAACTTAGAAGCCCTTGAAATAAAAAAAGCAGTTAATAATAATTTAAATATAATAAATAACCAAATTAATTTATCTGATAGTCCCATTTTAAATTTATTCCGCGGCTGAAACTGTTATTTCCTCCCCCCCCCCCCCCCTCCCTCCTCATCATCCTTAATAATTTGTCTCCACCTTTTCTATTTGCATCTCTTTCTATCTGTTTTGTATCTCTTTCACTCATTGTTTTCATTTACCTATTTATATGTGCCTGTATCTAATTAGCTTTAGTTGATATTTAGCCCTGATGAAGCTTGGGACAAGCGAAACCCGGTTGGCTATCGTTATTGATTCAAAAATAAAGTGGTGTCTTACTAAGTGTATGTTTGTTCATTCAATATGTCACACCCCAAAGTATTTGCTTCCTTCGAATATAAACAAATTCGTTTTAAAGATTAATGGAAATCACTATTTAGCATTAATTAAGCTTCACCTTAAGTCCGAGTTCTGTTGATTTTATTTCCGAGTAGAGCCGATTTTCCGTCAGCACATATACGTCGTAATGGGGTAAAGTATGGTAGATTGTAGTTAATAATGTTATAATGCAAACATATTAGATAACTCTTTAAAATTATTGTACTGTTTAAATGAATAAATAAATAATTACAAAAAGTCTTCTGTTTTACAAGTCCTTAGGAGGAACCTAGAGTTCAAACCCTGTTGATATAAAAAAGCTTAAAACAATAAAAATTATTTTTAAAATATGTAATTATTATAAGTATATAAAATATACGTGTATGTTATGTAAACAAAAGTAGGTTTAATATATTTATGCATAAATCTTATAAGAAAAAACTTAATTAATTTTAAAAAAAAATGTTTTTAACTTTATAGGAGAAATTTTTAAATATGTATTCATTTTTTAAAAGTATGTATCTTTAGATGAGTTATTTTAATTTAATATAAAAAAGATTTAATTAATTAAATCCGTAATATCCGTAGTTTGAGAAGTCGCTAGTATTCGTGTAAAAGTTTAATAATGGAGACATATTGGTTCTGATCTTAGATACATTTTTCAATGTTTTCTTTTATCGTCAACAGATGTAGCAAACTAATTAAATTCTCTTATAATTAGGACGATGGTGACTCTATACGAACTTTATGAAAACTAAAATAGGTGGGCGTTGCCATTTACAATTCAAAATGCAAAATGCGGCGTCAAGTCCAAGTCCAAGTGTTATTTTACTTCAATCCAATCAATTGTGTTTCTTTTTTTGCAGGATAATTGGGTAGGGTTGTGATATTCGCCTTTTTCTTGTAATGGATAATGTAGTATAGTGGTCGGTTATGGTAGAGTTCAATAGGGTAGAGTTGGTTGATTTAGTAGTCTTACTGAATATGTGGTCGATGTAAGATTTGCTGTCATTGAATACTCGGTTTATTTATCGTACTTTAAAATCTATGAAAGGCTAATATTTGTAGATATTCAGTTCTATTAGGATGGCTATCTTCTAATATGTCAATATTTTTGTTTCCCATAAGGTGTACATTTTTGTGTTTTTTTGTATATTAAGCTCATTAGAAAGCGTTTCAAGTAACGGATTAATATTTGTTGTTGCTGGTGATCGATAAATAGCTAATATTGTTGTTTGTCATCACCAACTTTGATTTTCAAACAGTTTGCATTTGTAAATTTAATTTCATCGACTTCATTTTTAATGTCATCTTTAATGTATACTATCACACCATAATTTTGTGCAAATGAGATGTAACCGTTAATATGTAGGGGTGAATATTTATCCTTTATCCAGCATTTGAAGTTCATCAAAGTTTATGTTGATACTTCGTATATTTTTATTTAAAATATTAAAATTGTTTTTCAGAGTTGACAGTATATCGGGTTCATTTGTGGTAATTGTTTCACTATCTATTTTAGGAGTGGTTTAGTTAGGAATTTTGTTAGATTAATTTGTCCACTGTCAGCCTACTGTACATATAGGCTACCGTGGTTGAGGGGTAGGGCTCTCGACTAACAAGTCGCAGGTTGAGGGTTCAAATCCCGGCGTGCGCAAGTAAATACTATTTTATTAATTTGTTTATTTCACATTTTTCTCAAGAAGTATAAAGTACTAATTAAGAAGATACTTCTTTAAGAAGTATAAAGTGCCAACTAAGAAGATACTTCTATTGTCCCCCCGGTGGAAAACCACCATTTAGTATTGAAAGGTTGCTTGAAATTAATTTGGCCGTGTTTGGTGAACAGGTTTGAATAGCCAGGTACTTATCCGCCTTTCTCTCTCCCATCTCCTTCCCTTCACCACTTTCTCCAGCCTCACAACTTACCCAATTGGGGATACCATAATCTCACTGGCTCCAGATGATTAAGAGCAGTTGGGACTCTAAATAAATATATATGTATATATTTATGAGTGAGTCCATAATTGAACAAGGCTAAGGGTTCTTCGGAAATAGCTTGGCAGTGGTCGAATTATTCTAAATACGAGTTACAACTTAACTGCTTTTTGCGAATATTAAAAATGTATTTATAACCAGTTTTATGACGCATTTACGGGTACAAAAGGCTAAACTCACAATCCCAAAAACATTAACCGGATTTCACGATTTATCATTTACGAATCATCCTAGACTCGTGTGGTTTATACAAATAGCTTTTAACGTGTTGTACACCTGTTTCAAGAAAGATCAAATTAAACCGTGAATAATACAATAATAATGCAAAAGGCTAGACTGAAATGTAAACAATGGTAAAAACATTGCGTTTTATCATTATTTATGAAAACATGTGTATTTAATTGCTAGACTAAACAATTAGCTGTCTCAGATGTGACCGTTTCCTTTTCTGATTTTTCTGTTTCAGATTTTCGTTTAGAAATCACTAATATTGTCTTCAATATGTAAATATTAAAATTTGAGGTTTTACTCAATAAAGTTATTCCGAAAAATAAATATTCATTCTAGACTTGCAGAAAAGTCAACAGATGTCGCACATTAAAAATAAAAAAAATAAGATAGGTTAATCTAAAAAGACGCTGTCTGGATTGCATTTAGTTCGGGTTGAATCTTGCGATCATACATAAAGATAGTTGCCAGTAAAAATGTGCGGTGGAAAAAAATGAAGACAATCTTGGTAGTTCTTATTCGAAGTATGATACAGTTAAAAGTGACCGAGGGGAATAGGGTCCCATTAGCTCAGTCGGTAGAACACCGTCCCGGAAAGACAAGGGTCCTGGGTTCGAGTCCCAGATGTGATCGTTTCCTTTTCTGATTTTTCTGTTTCAGATTTTCGTTTAGAAATCACTAATATTGTCTTCAATATTTAAACAATTAGCATTCAACGAACCCGTGACCTTAAAAAAGAATTTGAAAGCTGTATGACAAAATTGTAAATGTCAGTCTTCGTCATGGGCAAGGCCTGCCTTCAGGTTGAACAATGAAGAATTTACCGTTAAACAATTAAGGATAACCCTTACCGCGGATAAGACCTTCAAATCGGCTAACATCCACTATACCGATAAGCGATGAACAGCAAATAGGAACCTGTACCGATCACCGAACTTGCTTGAAAATAAAACCATTGAACGAGGGCATGACGAGTATTTCAGATTTGATAAGGAAAACTTAGCCAACCAAGGCAAGCCGTGACTTTCATCATAGATAACGAAAACTAAACCGATAAAAAATATACAGCAGTCATAGATTACGAGGGGCTTGCCGTGTACTTCAAATTAGAATAGAATACCAAAACATTTCGGAATGCAATAAAACTTAACCGTTACGGTGGTTAGTCGTGACTTTCGGATTGAAAAGGTTTGATACCATTAAAACATACGAAAACTAAACTGATATACAATTTGCGGCAGCTATAATTATGAGCTTGCCGTGACCTTCAGATTGTAATGTTTGTAATACGAGAGTTTATCACGAAAAAATTCCACGGGCGAACTGTGACCTAAAGTTGACGATGTTACCGCTTAACCGTGTAGGCAAAGCTTTTCAAAGAGAAATACGTGATATTAAAATTAGATTACGAAAGCTATAAAAATATATAAATATCCTCATTATTTTTAATTAATTTTCAGTGAGTTTTTTCATTTTCTTATAGTTTCCCAATAATGTTATCTGTTAGTGGTGGTCAAATGTGCAAAATACTCATATATTACATAATGCCCAAAATCTTTAGTCACAGAAAAACATGTGGATTATTTATTTTCGATCTGCTCGTGAACGTGTCGCTCGGTCCTGTTCCGCCTACCCGTTATTCTTGATGAGTAAGGAGGATAAAGGCAATTAATGCCATACATCATTTTAAAGGTTATTAAATTTGGACAACAGTTTAATCGAAACATTTTTTCGTTTTCTTTAAAATTAATAAAATTATCCAACTTCAAAAAACTAATTAAAAATAAAATATATTTTATACAGCAATCTCATTATTATTTGATAAACTATTGCAGACAACGAAAAGTTTTATTCAAAATTATATTTGATTTTAGGAGATATTATACTGGTTTTAGTAGAAACTTCAATTTAAATGTTTGAGGTAGCACAGTGGGGTGACTATACTTCCTGCAGTAGGTACCATTCACATGCAAAAATTCAGCTTTCCCCTCATTTGTTCTAGTTAAGGTCGATATTTTGTCTAGATTGACCAGGCTATATATACTTATGGCTAACAGAAGGCGTCCACCGGTTTGTCGTTCACTAACTATGAAGCTACATGACCAATGAACGTGGTGTTGAGTTAAAATGTACATATAATATTATTTATTTATATTCTGTACGGCAGACAATATACCGAACCATTAAAAACCAAAAATAAAGTTGTTTTCACCTGTAAACACAGGTGAAAAAATATAATCAGCAGTAATTGTTGATTGAAGTACTAGTACATATATATTCAATTATTTGGCGTGTTGGAAATAAGCTGACGTAGCTCAGTGGTCCAGAGCACCTGACCGGACATCAGAATCAATTCTCGTCGAGGGCATTTATTTTTTCAATTTGTATGGATATTTCAGGCGACTAATTATTGCTTGATTATATTATATTAATTTGTCATACTTGTAGACCATCAAGTTATAGAACTGCAACATGCCAATACATATTTGGTCTACAAAAAATTTGGATTGAAAATTTCACGAGACTGTATATTTTTGAAATAATATTTTTATACATAAATACTTATGTATCAACTTTTATCCGTAATTTTCCGATTGTCACACTTTAAATAATTTTCTAAAATTGTTTTTTTGTTTGCCAGCGAGCGTCCATTTTTGATCCAAACAATACAAATGAATTATTTATAATTTTTCATGAAAAAAATATTTACTTCTATTTATAATTTCCTGGAAAATATGATATTTAAAATAAATTACAAAAAAAAACATAAAAAATTATCGATTTTTTTTTTAAATTGCAGTAAGCACTAGAGATGAGTAATTTCTGCGTTTTGCAAGAGGCCTCCGGGGAGTGCTTCCTTTTAAAAGAACTCGAGTTCTAGAAGTGGGTCCGGGTTCCAAGTTCTTGGCTAAGAAATATCGTAGTGAGATTTTAATGAGAGTGGGATTTTGTTGTTGCGTTTAGTACCATAGTATAAGAAGCTTTTTTAATTTTTTATTTAATCATTTTATTTTATTTCTGTTTAGGTATGTAATTACCTTCATACCTGTGTGAGTGTATAATTTTTTTTCGGCTACTTATATTTATTTATCTCGTAAGTGGTGGAAACACGATCGAATGCTTGCTTAGGTCGAAAAATCCCTCATAAAGTGTGGTTTTGATTTTTAGCATTAGGCTAGTGTTTATTGGCTATTAGAACCTACACGGAGAAAGCTTACTAATATAAATGATTGTTAATTTATTAAAAATCTCTTCACATTATTCGTAATCCTGTTAAAAATGGGACTTCAGGCTCTGTGTGTGCAGCGCATCAACTTATCTGCTTAAGAAAAAAGAGGTGATAAATATCCAGAATAACTTGGCACGGTTATTATGCATAAATTAATTAAACAAATATTTTTTATTACAATAATAACACTGCGAAACAACTATATCATTCACCGGAAATAGGATTAAGGAGAAGCACCTAAAAGTAATGTGAAATAAATTGTTTTTAGTTTGCAAATTTGATTGTTATTAAGTATTTTTTTAATTTTGTTACTGCGAGTAAAACACAAAGTAGAAACACGCCTTTGATTTATTCGAGCATTTTTTTTGTAAAAACTCCTACTTACGAACCCCTTTTCGGATGTGGTTTTATTTTACAATGTGGAAAATAAAGTTTTTTAGAAAATGATCGGAAAATATTTTAATATACAGGGTGTCGGGAGTAAAGTGCGCTAACTTTGGGAATGCTTAAATCAAAACGGGCGGTTGGTGTTAAGCGGGAATTTCAACCTTATCTTTATGCACATAAGGTCTGTATAATTTCGCTCGATTCCGAATGTTCCACGCCTCGGAGCATCGCTTCAATAGTTATTTCGTTAAAATTAAAATTGATTGTTGGTTTTTCAGCCGTTATTTTTGATATGGCAGTTTTAGAAGCTCCACACAGAAGGTCGTGAAGAAAATAATTTCCATCAAGGTCTATGTGATCCTTGGGGATACTGTGTGGAGGGGTTTTATAAGTAAAGGAAGGAGAGGAAGATCTGGGAACGAAACATGTGTAAGGAGTGGGTAGGAATCTGTGTCCAGGATTGACAGATGTTTTGAATTCATCCCTCCCACTGCAGTGAAAGGCGATGGGTCAGAAAGTCCTGTTGGAGAGGTAAAAAGATCTCCCTAGTCCAGTCTCTCCAATTCCGGACCGCCACACATAAGATCTCCCTAGTCCAGTCTCTCCAATTCCGGACCGCCACAAATAAGATCTCCCTAAACCAGTCTCTCCAATTCCGGACCGCCACATATAAGATCTCCCTAGTCCAGTCTCTCCAATTCCGGACCGCCACAAATAAGATCTCCCTAAACCAGTCTCTCCAATTCCGGACCGCCACATATAAGATCTCCCTAGTCCAGTCTCTCCAATTCCGGACTGCCACAAATAAGATCTCCCTAAACCAGTCTCTCCAATTCCGGACCGCCGGCGCCGCATACAAGATCTCCCTAAACCAGTCTCTCCAATTCCAATAAGTTGGCAGGACGCATCCGCCGCCAAGACTTAGACAATCTTCACCTCAGTATTTTATTGTCTTACTATTTTTGTAACAAATAGAGGTAAGGATATCCTGACTGGGTTCTCCCGTGCTGATTTTATTTACATATTTTTGAAATTTTAGTACTTTGGATATTATGAACTAATTAGAGGTACAATAAATAGTGTTTTTTTTTCAGAAATAATCACATATTACAAATGGTGTTTTCTGTTGTTCAGTTAAGTGATTTCGATTTCAGTCGGTATGTGCTGTCAATTCGATATCTATTTCTGATCTTTATAATCCAGATTTTTATTTAATATTTCCTACCAAAGAGGCAAGTGCGTAAACACGCACTGTAGAAGTATAAATATATAGATTATTGACACGGGAAGGAAGAATACAGATACAATGTTACAACCTAACAAGGATTAATACTATGATTTTATTTTCTAGGTACGGCTTTATAATTTTCCTGTTGTAATATTATAATAAACTTAACAAAAACTTACTTAAAAAAATTAACATTTTTACAAAAAAAACCTTACCTAATTTAAAATTCACACATAGAACCATGTACAATGTGGTCCTAGAACGAGGTACCCCAGTTATGTATTTTCGACATTTGTAAAAATAACAAAAAATAAATTAAATCAATATGTAAATGTGTTTTGTCTGCAGGGTGACGTCAGCGACTCGGCGCTTACGAGAATTCCCCAAGAATTTCAAGTTCGGCACAGCCACTGCCGCATATCAGATTGAGGGAGCCTGGAATGTCAGTGGTGAGTTCCTGCACATCATTCTCACAAGTTACTGCACAAACTGAAAGAATCATGATAACCTTCATTCAAAACATTGAAGTTTTGAAAAAAAATATATTTTCAGCCACAACAATCTTGCCACTTGTATCATACGTATCCAGACCTCAAGAATCTTTCAGAGGAATTCATATTTACGTAAAAATTACAAAAACACTCAAACCCCGAAACCGCTCGATACCGTGTCGCCGACACAATTGGAAATCTTCAAATCATAATTACTTAATGAAATTATGCGCTGTATGTGATTAATCAAGACAATTACATAGAAATATAACAGCAGAATACATCTGAAAATAACCATCCAGCACCTCACTCGGGACCTCCCGCCTTCAGAATGGCTCACTCTATGAAAGCAACCCAGTATTTACGCGAAACCCCCTCCATACCACCCGAAAGGAATTCCATGATGGCCGCCGAGTTTTCAACCAATCACAGCTCAACATACTTCATTGACGCCCTTATCAAAAACTGATAACACGGATTATCGCAACCACCGATGATGACATCAGATCCAATTTACAAGAAAATATTAGAAGATATAACCACAGAATAAATATCAATATCAAGAAATAATTAATTACTAACATAATATCTTAAAGAATTGTACCTAAATATGTTTTTCACTCCTTGGGGAATGTTCAAACCAAGGATATTTTGCTTCAACCCCAATATGAAACTTTGTATAATTTATTATAAAATAAATAAACGGGACTGAAGGAGGTGGTTTGGGTAAATTGAACTGGCCTGGTAAAAGGTATAATATTAACATATAATTTTCCTCTAAACAAATTAATTGTAAAGAGGAAAAATACCTAACCAACTCACCTTTCATGAAAGGGATGAAAACTCCCCCAATAGGGTTCGATTTGAAAACGTTCTATAAATAGAGAACCGAATTCCATACAAAGTCAGTTCAAAAAACTACCCCTAGTGAGAAACTTCTCTCCTGAAGAAACCATCTCCAAAGTCTACAAATCTCAAGAAAAATATTTTCAAGTGTTTTAATTCAGTATTAAATTCAGTTTTCTCCAGTCTTAAATTCCTTCCGTCGACTCAGACTTGGGAATCAATCCTTCTCTGATCTTGACATTAAATTCTACCCACCGAGACTGAAAACGCTGAAAAGTGTACCCAGCTACCTTCGTATCTACAGTTATTGTGCGGACAGTATATTGTTTCGTACATTTGGTCCTTCGAGCCGGATCTACACACACGTCTTCAGTCTCAACTAAAAGTGGAGATGCCGTCACTTCGCAGAGGCCGCAAAGCCTCAACATCATCCGAGACCAGCCGAAACCGAACCCAACCTGTTACTGAGAACCCTCAAGAGCCCGATGCACCTTCTGAATCAACTGAAGACTCTCTCCAAATGCTACGCCGAGAAATGCGCGTTCGGGAGGAACAACTAAATAAACAAATCACAGAACTACAATCAGCCATGAACACAGCAACACGCCAAACTGCTACCCAACCCATGCTCAACTTAACCGCACCTGAAGCAACTTCAAATGTACCTCCGAGCCCAGCAGCTAACATCACCATATCAGGACAAGAATACCCAACTCATAACACAATGGAGTATCAACCACAGCCATTCCCGACAAACCTAGACTCTCCGCTCTTTCCACCACCTCCTACAAATGAAGAAAGAGCTCGGCATACCCAAGAGTGGTTACGACAAGGCGCCGACCCACTGAATCAAATAGCGTCGATAATGGCCGACGCCATCCGCTCCACCAGATCCCAGGACACCCCTCGAACACTAGAAGACGACTCAAGGATGGCAGCTCTCATCGCCAGACAGTCTTCAGCAAAGGATCTGCCCCTATTTTCTGGGGACCCGCTTGAGTGGCCTACCTGGAAGGCGCAATATATGCAGTCCACTTCCACCTGCCAAATGACCGCCAGTGAAAACCTCATCCGACTGCAACGCGCCCTCAAAGGCAAGGCGCGAGAGTCCGTAGCACCCCTGCTGATGGATCCCTTTCAACTGCCCGAGATCCTCAGCGTACTTGAGCAACGGTACGGCAACTCAGGAGCAATAGCCAAATTTATGCTCGAAAAAGTAAAAAGGCTGCCCTACCTCACACCTGACGTATCTCTGGAAGACCTGGCAAACTTCTCCGGGACAGTGCAAAATTTGGTGGCCTCCCTCCGGATCCTGAAAACCGATGGCTACCTCACCA